>SJYV01026409.1:1262358-1312061 GCA_006410875.1 Neotragus pygmaeus | reverse complement strand
GTTCTTTGGAAGGACTGATGCTAAAGCTGAAGCTCCAGTACTTTGGCCATCTCATGCGAAGAGTTGACTCATTGGAAAAGACTCTGATGCTGGGAGGGACTGGGGGCAGGAGGAGAAGGGGAGGCCAGAGGATGAGATGGCTGGATGGCATCACTGACTCAATGGACGTGAGTCTGAGTGAACTCCGGGAATTGGTGATGGACAGGGAGGCCTGGTGAGCTGCGATTCATGGGGTCACAAAGAGTCAGACACGACTGAGCGACTGAACTGATCCCTCTTGGAAAAAGAAATTTCTTTCCTACATTATGTACTTTCTCTTATGAGAGTTATTTTAGACATTTAAATAAAGTTCTTTTATGCAGAAGTTTTTATGCTCTGACTCTTTCTTCCTCCTTATTCTTTTTTCGGCTGCACCACATGGAATGTGAGATCTTAGTTCCCTGACCCAGGATCGAAGCCACAATACCTGCATTGGAAATACGGAGTCTCAACCACTGATCTGCCAGGGAAGTCCCTCTTCTTCCTTATTCTGACTTCTCATTCAGTAGTACATGTTTGAGAAGTTTTTTCTTTCAGAGCAGGTAACTGGGTAATGTCATTTTTGAGCACTTTGTATCTTAGTACTTATTCCCAGATGACTCAGTGGTAAAGAATCCTCCTGCAAGTGCAGGAGACATCAGAGACACGGGTTTGATCCCTGAGTTGGAAAGATCCCCTGGAGGAGGAAATGGCAACCCACCCTAGTATTCTTGCTGGGAAAATCCTGGAGACAAAGGAGCCTGGCTGGCTACAGTCCACGGGATAGGAAAGAATTGGCCATGACTGAGCACGCACACGTGCACGTGCACACACACACACACACACACACACACACTTATTTAAGAGGCCTTCACAACTTTATAACAACTTTGCTGAGTGTAGGATTCTAAAATGATAAACATTTACCCTCAGAATTCTGTCGGATGTGCTTTATTGATTTGTGTCTTAGAGTGCACAATTCTGAGGCCATTTTGAATTTAGTACCTTTGGAGATAGTCTGCTCCCTCCCAAATTCCCTCCTCCTTTCCCAGCCTGAATTCTTGAAGGCTTTTTTCTTCACCCCAGAAATACTTTAAAATGTCACCTGGCTGGTCTAGGTGTTGATTTTGTTTCATTCATTTTTGCCAGCAGGTTTAAGTCTTATGAAAATTATTTATTTATTGCTCCTATTCCTATTCTCTTTCCTCCTTCTGAGACTCCTAATGTATTCACTCAATTTACTCAATAACTATTCTATGCTAGACACTAATTTGGGTACTGGGGATGTATCACCAGGGAACATAAATGCTTACGTTTTTGTTGTTTGGAACTCCTGACTCTGTTGTCTATACCAACCACCCTTGTTCTGATTTTTCAAGGAGACCTCATCCTTTGAACTGAAGCATATTTTCGTAGTTCTATGGGTTTTTCCATTTGCTCATCTTAACATGGACAGGTCTATATGCATCCAGCTTTGGTTAATATTTAAGTAGGAATTGCTGAGGGTTCTGTTAGAGACTGAAGCGGATCTGAGTATTTGCACTGCCTTGCTCTCCATCTGCTTTCATCTAGCCTTCAATCTTGAGTAAGGGGTTGTTCATGGAATTCTATTGGGGTGATAATATATTTTATAGAAGTGGAATATTGAACTGACCATTCCTCCTAATTGAGCCCTCCTACATTCTAACTAGAAGACAGTCCTCCAAGTTTCTGGCATACAGAAGGTTTTCCCTCTATTTTTATTCCTTTGATCTTTTCTATGTGAATTTAGAATGAGGCAATTTAGAAGTCTGTCCTCACAAAGACATTTTTATTTAAAAACCACAAAGTAATATTTTTTTCCTCTGTGTTAAGAGGGTTAGAAAAAAATGTTCAAGACTGATAATTATATGTAGTTTTGAATTTTTTCATAAAGGGTCTTACACCCCTTGGGAAACTACATGGCCTAGAGAGGTCGGGGGAATGGAGTCTGACTGTGGTATGTAATTTCACTGTGGCTTTGAATAAACTATCTGAACTCCAGGTTCTCTAATCTCAGACCTTCTTACATCATAGCACGACAGGGAAAGTACCAGAAAAAAATAAATGTGGAAGCTCTTTGAACTCTTCAAAGATAGAAACTAAGGAAATCTGAGGACTTTTTGTTGTTTGAATGCTATTATAGCTTTGAGCACTTTCTAGCTAGCCTGAAGAGTATCTGCTGGGGGCATAACAAATGAGGTCTGGTTGCTGGGAAGCCCAGGTATGCAAAGCAGTTCTGAAGTACAGCCAGGAAGCCGCACTGCTTTGCACGCTGTCGTGTCGTGTAAGATCCAAGAGGGTGTTAAATGTGGACCCACTCTTCTGTTAGGTCAAATAACTATGCCTGGTTAATGTGAAATTAGTTTGTTTCTCCTCTTCACAGAAATGAAGGCTTCTGGGTGGGTGAATCATGCCTTAATAAACAACTTTTGTACTTCTGGCCAGCACAGGCAGCAGATGTTGTCTATCTTTGTGAGATGACTTGGAAGAGCACAAAAAGAAACATCTGTATGGTGGTTTCTGAAGCTTAAAGAAAATATCTTACTGCCTCCGGGCCAAACTTTTCAGGTTCTACCCCTTCCTACTATGAATCCTTTCTGTATTTTATGACTCAATTTCTTTATGAAACTCCTGTAAGATTCAGTATTAAATTTCCCTAATCGTGGGAAAAAATATTGTCTATATTAAGGTCCATGACACTGCAGCTGTTTTGGCACTATGGAGATAAATGGCTATGTCATTAGTCTCAGACAAGTGACTTTTTAAAAAAATAATGGACATGAAATGGAGGAATAAGAATTTTTCCCTTCTAAGCAACATTGTGCGAATACATTATACTTGTATCACATAGACCAAGACAGAATAAGGTACCTTAATTCAGTCAACAACTGATTAATCACCTGCTGTGTGCCAGACACTACACTAAGGGCTAGATATACCTTAGTGAACAAGACACAGTTCCTGCCCTCAGTTCAGTTCAGTTCAGTCACTCAGTCATGTCCGACTCTTTGCGACCCCATGAATTGCAGCATGCCAGGCCTCCCTGTCCATCACCAACTCCCGGAGTCCTGCCCTCACGTTGCCTCAAATCTAGTAGAGAAGATCAATCAAAATATATTAATTGGGATAAAGTGCTATGAAGAAACTATGTAGGATACAGTAAATGCAAATAAGAATAGGAGAGGAGATGAGCAATTATATACCAAAGAATTGGACAACTTATAAGAAATGGACACGTTTCTAGAAACATACAGGCCACCAAAACTGAATCATGAAGAACTAGATATTTGAACAGACCAATCACTAGAAGTGAAATAGAATCCGTAATTTTAAAACTCCCTGCCAAAACAAAAGCCTATGACCAGATGGTTTCACTGGGGAATTCTATCAAACATACAAAGAAGAACTTATACTGATCCTTCTCAAACTCTTCCAAAAGACTGATGAGGAGGGAGCACTACTAAAGACTCCACACAAAAACTACTAGAATGTATAAATGAATTCAGCCAGGTAGCAGGATACAAGATTAACATACAGAAATTGGCTGTATCTTTTTTTTTTAATTTTTTAATGGAAGGATAATTGCTTTACAGAATTTGGTTGTTTTCTGTCAAAACTCAACACAAATCAGCCATAAATATACATATATCCCCTCCCTTTTGAACTTCCCTCCCATCTCCTTCCCCATCCCACCCATCTAGGTTGATGCAGAGCCCCTGTTTGAGTTTCTGAGCCATAACAGCAAATTCCCTTTGGCTATCTATTTTATATATAGTAAGTTTCCATGTTACTCTCTCCGTACATCTCACCCTCTCCTCCCTTCTCCCTGAGTCCATAAGTCTGTTCTCTGTGTCTGTTTCTCCATTCAGTTCATTTCAGTCGCTCAGTCGTGTCCGACTCTTTGCAACTCCATGAATCGCAGCTCGCCAGGCCTCCCTGTCCATCACCAACTCCCGGATTCACTCAGACTCACGTTCCTCAAGTCAGTGATGCCATCCAGCCATCTCATTCTCTGTCATCTCCTCTCCTCCTGCCCCCAATCCCTCCCAGCATCACACTATTTTCCAGTGAGTCAACTCTTCACATGAGGTGGCCAAAGTACTGGAGTTTCAGCTTTAGCATCAGTCCTTCCAAAGAAATCCCAGGGCTGATCTTCTTCAGAATGGACTGGTTGGATCTCCTTGCAGTCCAAGGGACTCTCAAGAGTCTTCTCCAACACCACAGTTCAAAAGCATCAATTCTTCGGCGCTCAGCCTTCTTCACAGTCCAACTCTCACATCCATACATTGCTGTCCTGTAAATAAATTCTTCAGTACCATTTTTCTAGATTCTGTATATATGCATTAGAACACAATATTTATCTTCCTCTTTCTGACTTACTTCACTCTGTATAATAGGCTCTAGTTTCATCCACCTCATTAGAACTGACTCAAATACATTCCTTCTTATAGCTGAGTAATATTCTATTGTGTATATGTACCACAACTTCTTTATCCATTCATCTGTTGATGGCCATCTAGGTTGCTTCCATGCTTTAGGTATCGTAAATAGTGCTGCAATGAACAGTGGGATACATGTGTCTTTTTCAATTTTTGTTTCCTCAGGGTATATGTCTAGGAGTGGGATTGCTGGATCATATGGTGGTTTTATTCCTAATTTGTTAAGGAATCACATAGTGGCTGTATCAATTTACATTCCCACCAACAATGCAAGAGTGTTCCCTTTTCTCCACACCCTCTCCAGCATTTATTGTTTGTAGACTTTTTGATGATGGCCATTGTGAATGGTGTGAGGTGATATCTCATTATAGTTTTGATTTGCATGTTTCTAATAATGAGTGATGCTAAGCATCTGTTCATGTGTTTGTTAGCCATCTGTATGTCTTTGGAGAAATGTCTGTTTAGGTCTTTTTCTCACTTTTTGATTGAATTGTTTGTTTTCCTGGTATTGAGTTGTAAGAGCTGCTTGTGTATTTTGGAAGTTAATCCTTTGTCAGTTGTTTCACTTGCTATTATTTTATCCCATTCTGAGGGTTGTCTTTTCACCTTGCTTATAGTTTCCTTTGCTGTGCAAAAGCTTTTAAGTTTAATCAGGTCCCACTTGTTTACTTTTGTTTTTATTTCCATTACTGTTGGAGGTGGGTCATAGAAGATCTTGCTTTGATTTATGTGATTGAGTGTTCTGCCTATGTTTTCCTCTAAGAGTTTTATAGTTTCTGGTCTTACATTTAGATCTTTAATCCATTTTGAGTTTATCTTTGTGTATGGTGTTAGGAAGGCTGCATTTCTTTATACTCACAATGAAATATCAGAAAGGAAAAGTACAAAAATAACCTATTGTAAAATTGCATCCCCCCAAAAAAACTTACCAATAAACCTGACCAAGAAGATGAAATACTTATATGCTCAGAACTGTAAAACACTGATAAAGAAAATTGAAGATGATTCAAACAAGTGGAAAGATATCCTATGCTCTTGTATTGGAAGAATTAATATGTTAAAATGGCCACACTATCCAAAGCAATCTATAGATTTAATGCAACCCCTATCAAATTACCCACGACATTTTTCACAGAACTAGAACAAATAATCCTAAAATTTATATAAAACCATCAGTTCAGTTGCTCAGTCGTGTCCGACTTTTTGCGACCCCGTGAACCGTAAAGACCCATAATTGCCAAAGTGACGCTGAGGAAAAAGAATGGAGCTGGAGGCATAACCCACCCAAACTTCAGACAATACTACAAAGCTACAGAAATCAAAACAGGGTGGTATTGTGCTTGCTTTGGCAGCACATATACTAAAATTGGAATAATACAGAGAAGATTAGCATGGTCCCTGTGCAAGGATAACAAAAAAACACAAAACAAAACAGTGTGGTATTGGCACAAAAACAGACATATGGATCAATGGAACAAAATAGAGAGCCCAGGAATAAACCCACATACCTACAGTCAATCTTCAACAAAGAAGGCAAGAATATACATAGAAAAATGACAGTCTCTTCAGCTACTAATGTTGGGAAAGCTGGATAGTCACATGTAAAACAATGCAATTGAAGACTCCCTCACACCATATGTAAAAATAAACTCAAAATTGCTTAAAGATTTAAATATAAGACATGGTATCATGAAACTCCTAGAAGAGAACATAGACAAAATATTCAGACATATACCAATATTTTCTTAGGTCAGTTTCTAAGGCAATAGAAATAAAAGCAAAAATAAACAAATGATACCTAATTAAACTTACAAGCTTTTGCATAGAAAAGGAAACGATAAACAAAATGAAAAGACAACCTATGGACTGAGAGAAAATATTTGCAAATTATGTGACCAACAAGGTTTAATTTCCAAAATACACAAACAGTTCATACAACTAAAAAAAAAAAAGACATTTCTCTAAAGAAGACACACAGACTGTAAATAGGCACATGAAAAGATGCTCAACATTGCTAATTATTAGATAAATGTAAATCAAAACTTCAAAGAGGTACCACCTCAAATCAGTCAAAGTGGCCATCATTAAGAAGTCTACCAATAAATGCTGGAGATATGATCCTGCAGTCCTACTCTTGGGTATACATCTGGAGAAAACCCTAATTTGAAAAGGTACATGCAGCCCAGCGTTCATAGCTGCACTCAGTCGAGACACAGAAGCAATCTAAATGACCACAGACAGATGAATGGATAAAGATGTGGGATGACCCCCTGGAGAAGGGCATGGCAATCCACTCCAGTATTCTTGCCTGGAGAATCCCATGGACAGAGGAGCCTGGCAGGCTACAGTCCATGGGGTCGCAAAGAGCTGGACACAACTGAAGTGACTTAGCATGCATGCACATGTGATAAATTTGAAATGCCTGTGATGTTTCTAAGATAGAACAGAAGGCAGCTGAGAGTCTGGAGCACAGAGGAGAGGATTAGGGACATATTTTAGAAATAACACTGAAGGGATAAGATTTTAGACTTGGAGATGGGTGAGATCTCCTAGGAAGAAAGAGTAAAGGGAGAAGAAAGGAGAGCTAGAGATTGAGCCTGGAGAACTAGCCAGGTGTAGAGCTATGTCACTAAAAGAAATGTTGAAGGCAGTTAAGAGGAGCGTGTGGTTTGGAGAGGCTTCCCCAGTGGCTCAGCAGTAAAGGATCAGCCCACATTGCAGGAGCCATAGGAGATGCAGGTTCGATTGCTGGGTCGGGAAGATCCCCTGGAGGAGGACATGGCAACCCTCTCCAATATTCTTCCCTGGAGAATCCCATGGACAGAGGAGCCTGGCAGACTACAGTCCATAGGGTCACAAAGAGTCGGACATGACTGTAGCAACTTAGCACTCACACATGCATGGTTTGGAAAAGAAACTGATGATTTATATTTGGAACTTGCTAAGTTTGAGGTGCACACTAGAGTCTTGTTATTTCTAGTGTCATGCCTAGGCAAAATGTGTAGGTCCTCTTCAGAATGTGAATGCCATATTTATATTTTACTTTGTGATTTGGCCTTATGATATCTCTGTGAATTTTCAAAATAAAACATTACTAATCATGTTAATGATGGAGTTTGGAGCAGTAGAAACAATTCTGCTAAGATCCATGACACTGCAGTTTCTGAATTATAGAGATAAATAATTTTCTATGTCACCAGTCCTAAACAATAAGTGGCTATTTCATTTTGAGTAATGGACAGGAGATGAAGAAAGAAGAGTTGTCCAACATTGAGCCAATGTGCTTTACAGGAAGTACACAAGCTGGGAATGCAATGAAAATACACATATATTGAACATATACCATGTGCCAGGTTCTGTGCTGGGTTTTGAGGACAACTCAGAGAACAAGACATAAAAGTCTTAGATTTTAAAAATAAGTAAGGGAGATGGGAAAAATTAACCTGCAAATAAAATATCCACAATGTGTGGCAAATGCTGTGAAAGAAAGAAACAGATACATGGGAGAGGTGGTATGGCACTTTGAATCTAGAAAGAGTCTTTAGAGAAATTTTCCTTGGGTAAATTTACTTAAGTCGACATTTACTTAAGTCAATTTCTGAAGGATGAGGGGTCATATCCAGATGTGGGGACATGGTTTGCTATTGATAAATCACCAAATTGTTTTTTTGCAGAATTTGTCCCTGAAAAGTTATTGCAGGCTGAAAAGCTCATACTAGAATACGGGCTGTATGGGCACACTGAGGGTGGGGGAAACTGTTGGAAATGGACTGCCTCCACGGGTAGTATTTTATCATTGACATTGTTTAAAATTGTGTGCACAGGGTGATAACAAAAAGTAGACTGACATTTAGTCAATTTTGCTATTATTTAAAATTTTTTTTACAGACAATGGCTCCATCATGGGCTGAATGATGGCCCTCAAAAAGCTGTCTATGTTCCAATTACTAGAACTGTGAATATTACTTTACATAGTAAAAGAGTAAATATTACCTTATATAAAAAGATGTGATTAAGGATTTTGAGAACATGTATCAGATTATCCTTTCATAAGCTGAATGCAGATATTAGATAGAAAAATTAAGCTACCCAGTTCTTAAATAGAGACATGTTTTAATAGAATTATCACTGTAGAATTCAATGCCATTTTGGGGGAAATGTTTTTTTAATTTGGCTTCACTGGGTCTTAGCTGCAGCATGTGGGATTTAGTTCCCCAATCAGGGATTGAACCTGTGTTCCCTGCATTGGGAGCACAGAGTCTTAACCACTGGACCACCGGGAAGTCCCCAAGGAGAAATGTTTCTTACATACAAGTTTGCTTACAGCCAAGTTACTTAACCCAAGTTAACTTGCCTGGCCATGTAGGTATTTTTCTTCATTTGTTTGGTTTTAATATTTATTTATTTATTTAGTTGTGCCATGTCTTCATTGCAGCATATGGGATCTTTAATTGGGGCATGTGAATTCATAGTTGTAGCATTGTGGGATCTAGTTCCCTGGCCAGGGATTGAACAGTGACCCCCTGCATTAGGAGCATGGAGTCTAAGCCACTGGACTACCAGGGAAGCCCCCATGTAGGTGTTTTATATTGTCATTCCTATTGGAGAAGGAGGCCTCCTGATAGCTCAGGTGGGCCCTCTCAAAGCAGGACTACAGTCCTGGGCCTGGTCACAAGTTCAGGTTTAGATATTAATCCTTATCAGCATTAGGAAGACTGAATCACAGTTACCAAACTCACAAGGCCAGTAGGTGACAAAATTCAAGTGTTTAAAAATATTTACTAATTTAATAAATGATGAGGAACTTCTGTGTGTTATTCAGTGTACTCTCTCTGCTTACAAACAAGTGACATATAAGGTGAGATTACATTTGGAATCATAGCTAGGTGATGACATCAGAGCAAGCAGAGGAAGTTTAATGAATGGTTTTATACTTGCGGTAGGCAGGCCCTGAGATGACCTTCAATAATCTCTTTAATGAAAGTACAGTATTCATGCCCTCCTGTGATCTCCTCCCCTTAACGTGTAGGTGTGCACTCAGTTCTACCGAATAGAATGCAGCAGAAGGGATGTCACGTCTGAGATTAGGTTACAAAAAGACTATGGCTTAATCTTGAGAGCTCCCTCTTGTTCTATTTCTCACTCTGAGGAGAGAAAATTGCTATGTTGTGGTCTGCCCTATAGAGAGGCCTCTGGCTAACGACCAGTGAGGAACTGAGGTCTTCGGCCAACATCTCACAAGGAACTGAATCCTACCATCAACCACATGAGTGACCTTGGAAGCAGATGCTCCCAGCAATGAGACCTTGAGCCAGAGGCACCCAACTAAGTAGCATCCAAATTCCTGACCCTCAAAAGCTGTGAGATGATAAACGTTTGCTGTTTTAAGGCACTAAGGTTTGGGGTAAATTGTTACCCAGCAATAAATAACACAACACCAAACATATAACTTTTGAAGTACTAATTTAAAAATACTAAGACAATAAGGAGGGAAATAAAACTGAATAACAACTACAATAGTAGTTTTCATGGATACACTATTTATTTTAACAGTTTCTTAGGCAGTCTAATCACACTGACTAGATTCCCTATTAGTGGTTAATTTCATCCAGTTTATGTTGAGTCTTACTAGTTTTATTCTCAGGGAGTGACATTTTATCCAACTTCTGGATGCATCTAACTATGGACTCCAAAAAACTAAGTATACACACTGATAACTAAATATTTATTGATTCATTCATACATAAATTTATTTTGTCTACTGGAGACTAGAAAAGAATCCAAAATGGCATACTAATTCCCTGGTCTTTTTTAAAATTAACGTTCACAGGGCAGACAGATGTTTAATTCATTTTTTTTTTTAAAAAGTCTTTTTTAACAAAAGGAATAAATGTTCAATGTGCAACTTTTTTAAAAAATAGAGAAGCAAAGAAGAAGAAAGTGAAAGTTAACTTTGAACCTGCTACTCAGAAAGGACTGTTACTGAATGCACTATTGATTTTGGTTGACAACAGTTGCCTATTCTATTTTTTTAAACATCACAAATAAGACTTTTATTTGTCACCATTAAATATCTGAATTTTGAACAGATTCTTGAACTAGTGGCTCATATCCATCATCTCATTCAACTTTAGCATTCAACTAATCCCCAAACTACTAACTTTACTATGAAGGTCCATCAGTTCACCCAATTCAAATTTTTGCTTCTTAGGAGTTTTACTTTTCTAACAAGTACTCATAGAGAGGATAAAATGATTGGCAAGGCCTTTTCTATATCTTTCTCAATGCTATCTGGAATCAATTTATTGACAACTTTTTTCAAGTTATTTGTCTGAACTTCTCAGGTTATGATTCCAACCATCTTCTTCTGGATTTGGTGAACTTGTTGGTGCTTCCTTAACACAAGAGGTGTTCCAAATCTGACTATTGTGGTTTTTAGTAAAACCAAAACAGAATAGATGAAGCAAATAACCACTGGTAGTCTTGATATCAATATGAGATTCAGTCATGGCCTGCCACTTTTAGAACATTTTGGAACACAGTTTATCACAGCTACGATCCATACCATGGAAGCTGATTGGCAGTTTTTGCCCTAAATGTTCTCAGCATTTAGCTTAGATTTTCTACATGAAACTCCATTATTCTGCAGATTAGCAAAGCTCACTTTTAAAACATGACCCTGAGGCCATTAGATGCAATTTTGATTCCTTGAGTTTTCCTGACTAATATTTATTCAGTATTTCATATATTGAACATAGCTGCTACTTTCACATCATACCAATCTTTCCTAGAGAATGGATTAACCACTTTCTTCTTGGCAACGTTTTTGCCACTTTTCAGAAGGCACTTGTTTTTGCCCCCTGCCATGGTGCTCTCCGAGAGCCAAAAGGCCTATTTGTTTATTCTTTTAAAAATTGGGAAAACATTATATTCTTGGTTATGTTGCTAATTGAATTTTCTAAAACTGTTCCCTTAATGAAATATCATATCTGAAAGTTTAACTTTATATATCTAATATTTAATAACTTAGTATCACTAATATTAATATTTAGTACAACTTACTAACATTATAAACACTTTATTCAACAAATTTACTTACATTATCTAATTTGACTTTCATATAACTTGTGAGGTAGGCATTAATATTACTTTCATTTTCAGAATGGTAAACTAAGGCTTACAGAGGAAAAATAATTTGCTCACACAGGATCACAAAACTAAGCAGTTTCAGAACAGATTCCATTCTAGTTCTGTCTGACTACAAAATTTACACTCATACCGTTCTGCTAAGTTTCTCCCTCAAACTTTTCCCCATATTTTTCATTAAAAAAAGTCATTTAAAAAAACTTTCATATTTAGAAAAGTTGTCATGTCCCAGTTAGTAAAAGACTAACCTAATTTACCCATACCTCTGTTCAATTCCTTTGAAAGTTTTTTGAAGCTAGTGTCTCAAGGCAAAAATATTGAGATCTAAAGGAAATATACATGAATAAAATTCTTTCCCTGCTGAAATAAAACAGTGGATGTTACTAGTGATTTGCCTTGTTTGAATTTGGAACTATCATCAGAGAGCCAATTTCCATTTATATAAAACTACATAACTGTGTTTCTGATTACAATTTCTGTAAAGTTATAATCAATTGTTACAGTTGAAAAAACTAGATTTTTATCAGCTACATTTCTTGCTGCTGTATAGTCCATTATAATGAAATAAAGGGGTAATCTGGAAAGAAAGAGCAGTGATAATGATTGTGGAATGTTAAGAGTGGGAAGAAACTTGCTCATTCTCTTTGCCCATTCTCCAAATTTTGAGAATTCAGAGGTTCAGAGATTCAAATATCTCTGTTTCTCTTAAGTGGTCATAGTAGACAAAGGGTAAGAATAAAGGTATGTGAAAAATGACTTTCATCTGACAATTAAGAGTGTTGCAAACATATTTACCCAAGTTCCAAACCTCTATCAATAAGAGAAATGAATAAAAAAAAAACCCAATAACAAAAAGCATAAGACCCAGTATATTAAAAAGTACCTAATATACATTTGCGAATTAACAAATGAATAGAAAGGTTTTATTGCTTTCAAGTTCCCTCAGTCCTTGAATTCCGGAGAAGGTAATAATAGCACCCCACTCCAGTACTCTTGCCTGGAAAATCCCATGGATGGAGGAGCCTGGAAGGCTGTAGTCCATGGGGTCGCGAAAAGTCAGACACGACTGAGCGACTTCACTTTCACTTTTCACTTTCATGCATTGGAGAAGGAAATGGCAACCCACTCCAGTGTTCTTGCCTGGAGAATCCCAGGGACTGGGGAGCCTGGTGGGCTGCTGTCTATGGGGTCACACAGAGTCAGACACGACTGAAGTGACTTAGCAGCAGCAGTCCTTGAATTCACATTTTATATGCAATCATAATGTATACATATAGTTTATCTTTCTTTTTGCCCTTGAGTTATAGCATTTTTCCATGTTGTTATAAAACATGACTATAACCTTTTAAAGTACCTATTGAAGTTACAATCCCACTGAGTCAGATTCCCAAAAGATTGTTAAAAATCAGTATTAACAGGGGTGAATCCAGGTTTGGGGGAGGGCCCTTATTAAGGAAAAAATATAAAATGATATTACTTTAAAAAATTTTTACAAAGTAAAATACCTAGCTCTTTCAAGAGATCATTTCTAGGGCCCCTCCAGGGCCTTAAGGGCCCTGCCTCTGTTGATAACCAGATACTACCTTCATGGGGGTTATGATATAGCTTGAATGTTTTTCAGAGGTTACTACAATTTTAGAAATGTATACCACACTTGGTAGTGTTAAAAATTCTTTCTATCCATCTGACCTGGAATCTGCTTCAGGCTCCAACATAAACTTGGTGGCTTTTAAATTATAAGCAAGTCTCTTTTAACTTCTTCAGGTCGCATATGCCTCATCTGTAAAAATGGGCTTAATATCTACCTCAAGGAATTGCACATTAAAACAAAGATAAAATAGTTCAGTTCCTGACACATCATAAATTCTCCATAGGTGTTATGAATACGGTGATATTTAAAACATTAGCCTACCTTATATAGGAACCGCCTGTTTCTCCATTACAACTTCCTACATTGACTGTAGGTAAAATATGGTGTAAAATGAATTTTAAAGATTGTGTAGATTCAATTTTTTATTATTTTAATTACTTTTTTGGCCTCAGCATGTAGAATGTGGGATCTCAGTTCCCTGACCAGGAATCAAATAAGGAAAGTCCCTTATTTTAATTTTTAAAAATAATGTTATTACGAAAAGTAGTGACTATATAACAGCACATTTGGAAAATATAAGAAAAAAAATAGCACCCATAATTTCTTCAGACTTATACTACATTTCCTTAATGTGTTTTTTTCCTTGATGCAGATTTCATTTAAAATATAAAAATATGCTTGAAGTAAGGAGAACAGTCCTGCGTGTTCATTGGAAGGACTGATGTTGAAGCAGAAACTCCAGTACTTTGGCCACCTGATGCGAAGAGCTGACTCATTTGAAAAGACCCTGATTCTGGGAAAGATTGAGGGCAGGAGGAGAAGGGGACGACAGAGGATGAGATGGTTGGATGGCATCACTGACTCGATGAACGTGAGTCTGAGTGAATCTGGGAGTTGGTGATGGACAGGGAGGTCTGGCGTGCTGCGATTCATGGGGTCGCAAAGAGTTGGACACCACTGAGCAACTGAACTGAACTGAAGTAGACCCAATTATTCTCTTTTCAAGGAAGTTTGGTATTATGGCATTATTTTTTTCAAATACATGGCAAATCTTAAAATATGTTTTACATAAAACTATTTTAGAAAAATCAGCAGGAAGAAAAGTTACACATTCTATTGTTGTTGTTCCATACTTAATTCCTATGAGCTGTGCAGTGTGGCCAAAGTAAACAAAGATTCATGGATTTTAAGGTTATGATCTTACTGTACATAGAATTTAGTGCTCTGCACTTTTTTCTTACATTATATCACAAGTCTTTCTCCATACTATTGCATACTACTACAGCAACATTCATAGTAACTAGAGCATATGAGAGCAAGGCTTAGTTTCCTAAACTTCATATAAATGCGTGTGAAGACACCAAGGCAGGCCAAAGATGTGAAAAGCCAGAAGCTCAGAAAGAGTGTTCTTGGTTTGCCTGCAACTATAATGCAGAAAATGTACTAAGAGAAATTGTGACTCAAGGATTCTTGATTTTCAACAGAATGTCCAAATCAGCAAAATAATATAAAGCCCTATCAACATAATCCTAAATTCCATAAACACTTTTATTTCTTTAATAGATAGGAAAGTGGTACAATACTATTCAACAGCAAGGACTTATTTGTCACGACATGTTATTAGGATTTTAGCTCTCAAAATTGGGTAAATATATACCCCTTTTACCCAAAGGGATCTTTCTTTAAAATTTAGCAAGGCAACACAAATCCTCACTATAAAGAATGAGTCAAGATCTGGACATGATTGTCTGAATTCAGTGACATTTGCTCTTGGAAAAAGATTTTTATCTTTTAATTATTCTTTTGTGCTGATATTCATTAATTGCAAAGTACAACTTTTTTCTTTTAAGCTTTTTTGCTCCTTTAACATGATCCTGCTGTAGGAATTCAAGCCACATCTAAAAAATTGTTAAGATATACACCAAGGAAGCAATCCACATGTTCATTGCTGAATGAATGGAAAAACAAAATGTGGCATATGCATACAATGGAATATTATTCAGTGTTAAAAAGGAAGGAAATTCTGATACACACCACAACATAAATGAACCTTGAAGACATTATGTTAAGTGAAATAAGCCAAACTTTACAAAAGGACAAATATTGCATGATCCACTTATATGAAGTATCATAGAAAGAGAAAAGAAAATTGTTATCATGGCATGGGGTGGGGAAGGAATGGAGAGATATTGTTTAATGTGTATAGGGTTTCAGTTTCTGATGATGAAAAGTTCTGGAAATGGACAGTGGTGATGGATGCATAAAATGTGAGCGTCCTTACTGACACTGGGCTGCATACTGAAAAATGAGTAAAATGGTAAATTTTGTGTATTTTATGGTAAATTTTTAAAAATGCCCCCAATATAACACAGACTGAGAAAAAATGTATAATGTAACATTCATGGGCTTCCCTGGTGGCTCAGACAGTAAAGAATTTGCCTGTAATGCAGGAGACCCTGGGTCAAGAAGATACTCTGGAGAAGGGAATTTAGCTATCCATTCCCCTATTCTGGTCTGGAGAATTCCATGGACAGAGGAGTCTGGTGGGCTAGAGTCCATGGGGTATGGACGGTAAACAGTCCAACATGACTGAGGGACTCACACTGATGCATACATATTCAGTAAGAAATAATTATACAGCAAATATATCTGTAATCACTATCTAGGTCAAGAAAAAAAGACTATCAGAGTGCACCCTCCTGCCCCCATCACAACCCTTTCCTCCTTCCTGAGTAACCACTCTATTGACTAAACATTTACTTTTAAAAATCAGGCTGTAATGTGATAATGCCAGATAAGTTAAACCAATGTTACACAACGCAATAGAGTATTTCTTTATATTCCAATATTTTCCATATATGCAAAACATTTTTTTAACTTAACTTCTAAAGTACTGTTTTCCTCTTTCTCTCTTGAAACTTCGCGTTCTAAAACCTTTCTTGAATTCACCGTTGACCTCACCTGCAGAGTTAAAAAAAAAACAAACAACTGCCTCTGTGTAGATTTCTAGATTTTCATTCCTCCCGCTCTCCCTTGCCTCCAACTACAAAGAAACAATGATTTAAACCCTTTGTGCCCTTTTAGAAAATTACACAGATACCCCATTGTGGAATCCTATAATCCCTTCGTGGAAAGGAAGAGATTAGCATATGAATACAAAGCAAAATGAATCCAGAATACAAAATGATCTACTGGATTGTGAAGCTCTTGTATTCTTAAAAATGTATTTATTTCTTCTTTTTGATTTGCCCCTTTAGTGGTCTCAGGGTTAAGGGAATTGAGCTTCCCCTCTGGTTACCCGGAAAAAGATTTAGAAGAAAAAAAAAGCCAACAGATTCTAGGAGCTGCAAAACCAACAGATGGCTCCCAGAGCCAGTGAATCGCCAGTGGAATCTGCTACCCTCGACATGAGCTAGCTTGCTGGCGAGGAGTGTAGAAAGTGCTGTTCGCAGACTGCGCGGTGAAGGAGAGAAAGCGACACAAGAGAGAGCCATAGTGCTGACGTTGAAGGCCCGGCCCTGTGAGGTTGCATAGGGTAAGTGGCGTTGGCCAGGAGGCTGTGGCGAAGGGGAAGGAAAGAGGATTTGGGCTAGGGGCGGGGCCAGAGGCACAGCGTGGCTCCTGATTGCTGGGATGCGGCTGCCAATCTCGCAGAATCGCTCTGTTAACCAGTGCGCTGGCGAGACGCGCTCAGATATACTGAGTGAGCCCTGAGAAGCAGTCTCAGATCCTGACGGTGCAGCAGCCCGCAGCCTCAGCCAGAGAGTCCCAGCCGCTTTCAATGGAGGAGAAGCCCGGCCAGCCACAGTCTCAGCACCATCACAGCCACCACCATCCGCACCATCACCCCCAGCAGCAGCAGCAGCAGCAGCAGCCGCACCACCATCACCATTATTATTTCTACAACCACAGCCACAACCACCATCACCACCACCATCACCAGCAGCCTCACCAATACCTGCAGCATGGAGCCGAGGGCAGCCCCAAGGCCCAGCCAAAGCCGCTGAAACATGAGCAGAAACACGCCCTCCAGCAGCACCAGGAAACGCCGAAGAAGAAAACAGGTCCGGGAGGGAGGACGAGTNATCCCTCTTGGAGTGGGGCGGGGTGGGGGGGGTGGGGCAGTGGTGGCAGGGAGCAGGGAGATGAGTGAAGAGCTATTGAGCAGGATGAGGTGTCCAGACTAGTGAGCTGGCAGTGGGAGAAATAATGGGATTCTGGACATATTTTGAAGTTGCATCTGGTAGGATTTGCACGTGGATTGGTGTGTGTGTGAAGATTCCAAGGTGATTAATGTGTGTGTGTGAAGATTCCAAGGTGATTAAGTAATTAACCGCAGTGGGGATTGTAAGTAGAAAAATATGGGAGACCCCTGTAAGTTAATGGTTACTCGAGAAAGCAGGTTTGCTTAAGCACAGAACCAAGCAGGCTTGCTTAGCAGTAAAACCATGCAACAGAAGCAGGAGACATGCCCCACAACAATAAAAAATCTGTGGCATGAGCCCCACATCTTGCCCAGGGAGCACAGTAAGGTACTGATCCCTAGGACATGCTCTCTGCACAAATAAATAAAATAATCTGTGGACCTATTTTGACCACACAGGAACAAGAAAACTCCCCTGTACAACCCAGAGAATGAACTAATAATGAAAACATGACGTCTACTCAAGGAAGACAAAGAAGGTCTTCTCCCCCTCCCCACTTACCCTTTGACTGTAAAACTGTAGCCCATTAAGTTCTCGGGTGTGGCATTCCTCACCTGTCCACTTGCAAGCCTCACAAGCATCCTATTCTAATAAATCACTTCTCATATAAATAATGAATAATAAACCACTCTGCTTTCACCTAATTCTTCTCTGCACTGAGACATCAAGAACTATGGTACTGGAGCTCTTCAGAACCCTGGAAAAGATACCATATACCGGTTTCAGTCTGAGCAGCTGGAAAGGAAAGAGCTGACATTGTCTAAACTGAGTCTATGGAAGGAAGGAGCAGGTTTGGTGAGGAATCAGAAGTTCTGTTATGGACATATTTAAAACTTACTACATTTTAAAAACTTTATTTTGAAATATTTTCAATTTAGGATAAAGTTATAAGAACTATGCGGAGAGTTCCTGTATACCTTCATCCAGATTCTGTACTTGTTAGGATTTGGCTTTCTTACATTCTCTTCTGTGTGTGGGTGTGTATTCTCAAGAGGGTCAGTTGAGAGTAACTTGCACAAATCAAGCCCTTTTACACTGAAATACCTCAGTAAGTATCTCCTAAGAAGGAAAGTATTACATATCCATAATGCAATGATTAAAACCAGGGAAAAGTAAAAAATTGAAATATAGTTGATGTACAGTATTATATAAGTTATAGGTGTACAATATAATAATTCACAATTTTTGAAGGTTATATTCCATTTACAGTTACCATAAAATATTGGCTATATTCCCTACATTGTACCATGTACTTTTGTAGAACTATTTCTTTAACTTGCTTTTCATTGCTGTTATTTAAATCATATGAGGCAGGCCAGCCTCAGAGAACCCTGCTCCTCTGCCTGACTGTTAAACTAAAGTGCCTTTGTTCAGTTCACAAGGAGATAATCTGATCCTGCCCACCTGTGAAAAGAAGAGATTAACACATTCACTTTAACACAGCTGGCTATTCCGGGACATGTTTTGCAAGACTGATGGCCCTTTTACTTTACTTCCCCACCCATCGCCTCTCCTTCTCTGTTCTGTCTTTTCACTTGACTTCCTCACCCCTTCTCTTTTTGGTTCTACGAAAGAACCTAGAATCCAGACCCCTGAGAATGATGGTTATTTTGAGACATTAATCTGCCATCTTCTCGGCCTGCTAGCTTTCCAAATAAAGTCATATTCCTTGCCTCAATACCTCTTCTTTTGGATTCATAGGCCTGTCATGTGGCAAGCAGAGTGAGCTTGGACTTGGTAACATATCTTTGTAAAAATCAGGAAAATTTTAACATCAATTTAATACTATTTTGTCTAACAGTCCATATTCAAGTTTTGCCAATTATCCTGATAATGTTCTTTACAAAAATTTTTTTTTCTGGTCCAACAGCCAATCCAAGGTTGTCATATTTCTTTGATCCTCCTCTGTGTGTGTGTGTGTGTGTGTGTGTGTGTGTGTGTGTGTGTGTGTGGTTCAGTCCAGTCACTCAGTCGTGTCCGACTCTGCGACCCCATGGACTGCAGCACACTAGGCCTCCCTGTCCATCACCAACTCCCAGAGTTTACTCAAACTTATGTCCATTGAGTCGATGATGCCATCCAACTATCTCATCCTCTGTCATCCCCTTCTTCACATGCCTTCGGTCTTTTCCAGTGAGTCAGTTCTTTGCATCAGGTGGCCAAAGTATTGGAGATTCAGCATCAGCCCTTCCAATGAATATTCAGGACTGATTTTCTTTAGGATGGACTATTGGATCTCCTTGCAGTCCAAGGGACTCCAAGACCACAGTTGAAAAGCATCAATTCTTTGGCACTCAGCTTTCTTTATAGTCCAACTCTTACATCCATACATGACCACTGGAAAAACCATAGCCTTGACTAGATGGACCTTTGTTGGCAAAGTAGTGTCTCTGCTTTTTAATATGCTGTCTTGGTTGGTCATAACTTTTCTTCCAAGGAGCGAGTCTTTTAATTTCATGGCTGCAGTCGACCATCTGCAGCGATTTTGTGTGTGTGGTAAAATGGCAGAATTCACCATTTTAACCATTTTGAGTGTATCGTTTTGTGGCATTAAGCACGTTCACATTGTTGTATGGCTGTCGCCACTGTCCTTCTCCAGAAGCATCATCTCCCTCAGCCTAGACTCTGTAGCCCAGTAAACACCATCACCTGTCCTTTTCCCGCACCTGCTGGGCAACCACCCTTCCCCTTCCTGTCTCTGAATTTGACCACTCTGGGAAACTCATATGAATGGAATCACATAGTATTTGTCTTTTTGTGACTGGTTTATTTCACTTGGCGTAATTTCTTCAGGGTTCATCCATCTTGCAGCATATGTTAGAATTTTCTTCCTTTTTAAGGTTAAATAATATTCCATTGTGTGGAAAGACCACAGTCTTGCTTATCCATTCATGTCAATGGACATTTGTGTTGCTTCCATCTTTTGGTTATTGTGAGGAATACTGCTCTTAATATGGGTGTAGTACAAGTATCTTTTTGAGTCCCTGCTTTTGATTTTTTTTTTTAAGGGTATATATCCAGAAGCAAAATTGAAGGATTATATGGTGACTCTCAGAGAAGGCAGTGGCATCCCACTCCAGTACTCTTGCCTGGAAACTCCCATGGATGGAGGAGCTTGGTAAGCTGCAGTCCATGGGGTCGCTGAGTCAGACACGACTGAGCAACTTCCCTTTCGCTTTTCACTTTCATGCATTGGAGAAGGAAATGGCAACCCACTCCAGTGTTCTTGCCTGGAGGATCCCAGGGATGACGAAGCCCAGTGGGCTGCCGTCTGTGGGGTCGCAGCATCGGACACGACTGAAGCGCCTTAGCAGCAGCAGCAGCAGCATGGTGGCTCTGTTTTAGTTTGTTTTTTGGGGGGGGTTGGTGGGAACTGCCATACTGTTTCCCATGGTAGCTAAACCATTTTACATTCCCACCAAGAGTGCACTAATTCTAATTTCTCTACATCCTTGCCAACACTTGTCATTTTCTGTTATTTTTTCTTTTTCTTTTTGCTAAATAATAGTCATCCTAATGAGTGGGAAGTGATATCTCACTGTGGTTTTGATTTGTCTTTCCACAATAACTAATGTTAAGCATTTTTTCATGTGCTTATCGACCACTTGTGTATCTTCTTCGGAGAAGTGTCTATTCAGATTCTTTGCCCGTTTAGGGAATTCCCTGGCAGTCCAGTGGTTAGGACTCGGCACTTTCATTGCTGGGTGGGCCTGGGTTTGATCCTTGGTCAGGGAACCAAGATCCCACATGATGTGCAGTATGGCCAAAAAAAAACCCCAAAAAGCTGCTTAAAAAATCAGGTTGTTTGCTTTTTTTGTTGTTGAGTTGTAAGAGTTCTCTATATATTCTGGATACTAATCCCTTATCAGATACGTCATTTGCAGCATGAGGTCTATGGACCTCTCTGTTTAAGATCATTTTTATAACTTAACATAATTTATGTACTGTAAAATTCATTCTTTTCAAGGGTACAATTCAGTGGTTTTAAAACTCACAAAATTAAAAAAAAAAACTCACAAATTATACAACCATCACCACCGTGTAACTCCAGAACATTTCATTACCCCCAAAGTGAAAGTCACTCAGTTGTGTCTGACTCTTTGCGACCCCATGAACTATACAGTCCGTGGAATTCTCCAGGCCAGAATACTGAAGTGGATAGCCTTTCTCTTCTCCAGGGATCTTCCCAACCCAGGAATCGAACCCAGGTCTCCCACACTGCAGGCAGATTCTCTACTAGCATCACTTCAAAGAAACTGCATACTCATTAGCAATCACTCCTCTCCTCCCCTTCCCCCATCCCCTGGCAAACACTGATCAACCTTCTGTCTGTTGATTTGTTTACTCTGGAAATGTAACGTAAATGGATATAATATGTGGCTTCTTTCACTTAGCATAATGTTTTCAAATTCCATGTATGTTATAACATGTATCAGTGCTTCATTCTTTGTAAATTTGTTTTTTTTGGCCACACCACATGGTATATGGGGTCTTACTTTCCCAACCAGAGATGGAACCCGGGCCCCCTGCCTTGGGAGCATGGAATCTTAGCCACCGGACCACTAGGGAAGTCCTGTTAGGATTTTCTGTATGAGAGATCATGTGATCTGCAGATAGAGGTAGTTTAACTTCTTTCTTTCCAATTTGGATGCCATCCGTTCATTCACTTATTCCTTCTAAGCTCATTCTTGCCTAAACGCCCTGGCTGGAACCTACTGTACAGTGTTGAATAGAAGTGGCAAGAGTGAAACTCTTCATCTTTGTTCCTGATCTTGACGGGAAAGCTTTCAGTCTTTCACCATAAAACATGTTAGCTGTGGCTTTTAGGGGGAGGGGGGGAGGTTCCCTCCTCAAGTGTCAGCTCGAAGTTCTAATTTGTCATGCATTCTTTGTCATGAAAGGGTGTTGAGTTTTATCGGATTTTTTTTCTGCCTTGATTGCAGTGTTTTTAATCTGTCAGTTAGCTCTGTTTTGGCTGTGCTGGGCCTTCGTTGCTCTGTGCAGGCTGTCTCTAGTTGTGGCGAGCTGGGGCTATTCTCTAGTTGTGGTGTGCGGATTTCTCATTGCAGCGGCTTCTCTAGCTGCAGAGCACGGGTTCTAGGGTGTGAGCGGGCTTCAGAAGTTGTGGCACGTGGACCTGGTTGTCCCAGGGCATGTGGAATCTTCCTGGACCAGAGATCCAACCTGTGTCTACTGCACTGGCAGGTGGATCCTTAACCACTGGACCAGCCAGGAAGTCTGTCTGTCTTTCACAGACTAACATTTTCGGAGAGTCCGGGTCAGTTACTTGGTACTTCCTCATGATTATTCTGTGGGTTTTTAAAATTTTTATTTATTTATTTGTTTTTGGCTGTACTGGGTCTTCATTGCTGTACATGGGCTTTTCTCTAGTTGTGGCAAGTGGGGGCTACCCTCTAGTTGCAATGCGAGGACCTTTCATTGCGACGGCTTCACTTTGCGGTGGCTTCTCTTGTGGCTTGCGGGCTCTAGAGCACAGGCTCAGTAGTTGCAGCTGTGGGCTCAGCGGCCCCGAGGCGTGTGGGATCTTAATTCGTGGACCAGGGACTGAACCGAGGTCACTGAACCACCAGGAAAGTCCCCAGATGGTGATTTTTCGAACACTTCTCGTTTCCTTTCACTAGTTGGTGGACATGTTAACTTTGAGATTACCTGTTAGACATCTAAGTGGAGATGGTGAGTAGGAAGTGTAAAGTTCAGGAAAGGTTCAGGTTGTAGATTTAGATGTAGGAGTTGTCAGTCTATAGGAAGTTAAAGCCATTAGCAGTTGAGGGGCTCCGAGAGCCCACATCCCCTCTTGGTCACAGGACTTCTCCAGGCCTGGGTCCCCTGACCTGTTTTGGGGACAAACTTGGTGCTGACTGGGTCACCAGAGTACCATGGCTCCGTGGAGGCTGGGACGGGGGCCTCCTGTCTTAAGGGAAACTGGGTTCTATGAAAGGGAATGACCTTGCTCTGTTCAAAGCTGGTAAAAGCTCCTGGACTTAAGCTGGCATCCAAGGCTTGTCCAGTGCACCCCTCCCCAAGCAGCAGCACAGGCCTACCTGTCTGCCTCTGCTCTCTGTGCCCTTCACCGCCGCAGCTCAGAGAACTCCTGCTCAGCCTTCAAAGCCCAGCTCAAATATTACCTTCTTTGGGAAATTCTGCCCCTGTTACTCCCCAACAAAGTCGTTCATGTAAGAAATATTTCCTGATGCTAGGCACCAAGGGAAGTCACTCAGTCGTATCCGACTCTTTGTGACCCCATGGACACCAGGCTTCTCCGTCCATGGGATTTTCTAGGCAAGAGTACTGGAGTGGGTTGCCTTTTCCTTCTCCAAGACCAGTGGAAACACACTCTATTCCTGCCCTCAGGGAGCCCATCTGTCTCCTTGGTGGAGACCAATGCTGTATTCATTTGTAATCTTACAGATCTTAGCACCAGTGACAGCAACAAAGGACATCACTCTTGTGCTCCGAGTGGAGAGCAGGGGGTTTGCACCAGCCTGGCCTGAGGTGTTTCGGGAGGGTTTCCCTGCAGAAATGCCCGCTGGCTGGAAGGCAGAGGCCAAGGGACAGGCTCCCATGGGCGGTGCACCTAGAAAGGTGGGCAGAGGCCTCCAAGGCCAAGGTGAGGAGGCTGGATTTTCTCCCACTGGTACCAAGAAGTGTGCAAAGGGTCCTGATCAGAGGGGGACTTTTGAGGGAGCTGAGGGGGTGCTTCTGAGGAGTCCCTTGGCTGCCATAAGGAAAGGGCAGTGAGGACTGCATTGATTTTTCAGATCAGCCAGATTCAGGTGGGTAGCAGACACCCTACTTCATTTCATTTAAAAAAATATTTATCTGACTGCATCAGGTCTCAGTTATGGCACGCAGGATCCTCGTTGCAGAGGCTTCTGTGGCATGTGGGATCTTAGTTCCCTGACCAGGGATCACAACCACGTCCCCTGCATTGCGTGGCAGATTCTTAACCACTGGAGCACCAGGGAAGTCCCCCAACTTCACTTTACATTTCTCTTATCAGGCCTGCTCCAGGGCTGGTGGTGATGGGAGCTTCTCCTCTCAGTTCATCTGGGGGTCCTCGTGGTCTCTGGTTCAGAGGGTTTGGCCCTTTGTTCCCTCAAGGGTTGTGCTCTGGAAACGTAGACGCCAAGGATTCTCAGGCCCTCTGGGAAGCTGCCTTTTTATGAAGAGAGAAATGGCTCCCTGATAGAACAGAGTGCAGGAAAGGGACATCATCTAAGCCATGCTCATGTGCAGACTGCTTAATCTGAGTCTCGTCATGAGGAAACGGAAATCCAAATTATGTAACATTCTGCAAGATGCTTGGGTACTTTAAAAAATGTCAGGGTCATGAAAAAAAAAGTGGAGAAACTGTTTTTGCTTCAGTGAGAGTAAAGAGATGTGACGACCTGAGAGCAGTGACCGGTCCTGCTTTGGATCCTGGCTAGATATGAAGGAGAAGCCGTGGAGGCTGTTGCGGGCCATCTGGAGTATGACCGCTGCTTTAGCTGGTGTTAAGGCCTCAGTGCCGTCCTGGGTAAGGGAGGTGCTTGAGGGCTACTCGGTGGTTAAATTAAGGGGGTGACAGTGGCACTGGGCTTCCCGGGTGGCGCTGGTGGTAAAGAATCCGCTGCAGTGCAGGAGATGCAAGAGACGTGGGTTTGATCCCTGGGCCGGGAAGATCCCTGGAGAAGGAAATGGCAACCCACTCCAGTATTCTTGCCTGGAGAATCAGCACGGACAGAGGAGCCTGGCGGACTACCGTCCACGGGGTCGCGAAGAATCGGACATGACTGAAGTGACTGAGCGCACGGCACACGGTGGTACATGCTCAGGTGGGAAGGAGTGTCCCTGTTCTTAGGTGTCGCCTGGTGTGTTTGGGGTGAACCAGCATGGTGTGTGCAGCTTATGTTTAAATGCTTGAGGTGAGGGAGATGTTTGTGTCCCAGAAAGGAACATGCAAATACGGCAAAATCTTGCCAGTTGGCGATTCTGGGTGAAGACAAAATGCTCCTTTCAGCCTGGGGAGGCAGGCCTCTCCCCTGCTGTGCCAGGAGGGCTGGGAGCAGGGGCCCAGATTCAGCACATCAGGTGTGTCCCTCCCCCCCGCAACTCATGCTCTGACACGGGGCGTGCAGGGCTCTCCTTGGTCTGACCCACAGTGCCTTGCCCCTGCTGCAGCAGAAACACTCAGGCTCTGACGGGGTGAGGGTCCTCCCGGTGGCCCGAGGCTGGGCTGGCATAAAGCCCAGCTGCTGATTGGTCAAAGTCAGGGGGAGCAGCTCCTATATTCCTCCAGGCTTCTGAGCATCCAGCTCAGTGCCCAGGCCACCTGAAACTGGTTCACTTACCCTCGAGTCACTCTCAGCTATGTCTCAGGGAGGGGCTAGGTCCAGGCAGCCCCAGGAGTTAATCTGAGCCACCCATGGTAACTGGATGCTCAGCCACCACTACCAGGATCTAGACATGAGGACACCCTGCTCCTAGTGAAGGGGGTCCGGCCCAGTGGCTTCAGATAAGCTCACAGACGGCCCTGCTGGGGAGGGCAGGGCAGCCTGAACAAAGCTCCTGGGAAGGTAGTTCCCTTGGGCCTGAGGTCAACCAGCACCCCAGCTGGGTTGGGCCAAGGGAGGAGACCAGGTGTCTGCAGCTCAGTTGGGCCCAAGAACTTTCTTTTTAAAAAATGTTTATTGTGAAGTAGAATTGATTTACAGTGTTGTGTTTACAATGGTGTGTTAATCCAGGAACCTTCTAAAACACATATTACCTCCGGACATCACTTTGGTCTCCCCCACACCCCATTGCCCCANCATAATTTATTTCTTTAAAAAGTTATTAAATTATAAAATGTGGATCCAATAAACACTGTATGAGACAGTAGATTCTTAAGTCTGATAGGCTGGGTGGGAATATTGACTCCACTATATGCTAGCTTTGTGATTTTAAACTACTTTTTAATTTAAATCCTGCAAATCTCAGTTTCCTCCTCTGAAAGAGAGGCTGGAAAATACGTTCCTGGAGGGGTTTTGTAAGAATATAACAGTATCTGGAAGGTCAAGGACACAGCCTAGTGGAGGGCCTGGGAAGTGCTCTGTCAAAGTTAACTCTTTCAGCAGTATGATTAGGGAGGTTGGGGTGCTCACTGGCCCCCATTTCTCTTATAACAATGTACTCCACTCCCAGAGAAAAAAGTGCCACTAAGCCAAGGAACCTGCTTGAATTACCACCACCCACGATCTGTTTTCTAAAAAATATTGCAGAAGCAGTTTCAATTCCGAATGCCGGTGTGAAGCATTCTACTGTCAAGTCCCTGATTCTGTTGTCAAAGAGGGAGAGAAAGAAATGTCCTCTGCCACACTCCCCACTCGAGCGAGAGACGGCTTGTTCCTCTAGCCCCTATGGTGTACTTCACTGCAGCGGCGAAAGTCAAAGACACTGGTCCATTGAGTTGCAGGGCTGAGGTCAGAGTAGGATGCAGACACTGTGACCTCTACTTCAGCGCTCTTTGCCCTCACCTACAATGTCAAAATCCATCATAAAATGGCAGGTATCTCATGGACACTGGCCCTATTTCATTAAAATATACCATAGTCTCCTTAAAAAAAAATACAATCTCAATCAACTCATGAAGAGTACATCACATACCTTATTCCTAGATTATGCTTTCTACTAAAAATAAGACATACATCGAGAAGGGAATACCAGACCACCTTATCTACCTCCTGAGAAACCTGTATGCAGGTTCAAGAAGCAACAGTTAGAACCAGACATGGAACAATGGGCTGGTTCAAAATTGGGAAAGGAGTACGTCAACACTTTTTATTGTCACCGTGCTTATTTAACTTATACACAGAATACATCAGGCAAAATGCCAGGCTGAATGAATCACAGACTGAATTCAAGACTGCTGGGAGAAATATCAATAACCTCAGATACGCAGACGACATCAGACTAACAGCAGAAAGTAACGAGGAGCTAAAGAGCCACTTGATGAAGGTGAAAGAGAAGAGGGAAAATGCTGGCTTAGAACTCAGCATTCAAAAGACTAAGATCATGGCATCCAGTCCCATCACTTCATGGCAAATAGACAGGGAAAAAAATGCAAACAGTGACAAACTTTATTTTCTTGGGCTCCAAAATCAATGCAGACAGTGACTGCAGCCATGAAACTGAAAGACACATGCTCCTTGGAAGAAAAGCTATGACAAATCTAGACAGCATGCTAAAAACAGAGACAACACTTCGCCAATAAAGGTCTATATCGTCAAAGCTCTGGCTTTTCCAGTATTCATGGATGGATATGGGAGTTGGACCATAAAAAAGGCTGAGTGCTGAAGAACTGATGCTTTTGAATTGTGGTGTTGGAGAAGACTCTTGAGAGTCTCTTGGACTGCAAGGAGATCAAACCAGTGAATTCTAAAGGAAATCAACCTGAATATTCATTGGAAAGACTGATGTTGAAGCTGAAGCTCCAATAATTCTGCCACCTCATGCAAAGAGCTGACTCATTGGAAAAGATCCTGGTGCTGGGAAAGATTGAAGGCAGGAGAAGAAGGGGATGACAGAGGATGAGAGGGTTGGATGGCATCATTGAGTCAATGGACATGAGTTTGAGCAAACTCTGGGAAATAGTGAAGGACAGGGAAGCCTGGCTTGCTGCAGCCCAAGGTGTCACAAAGAGGAGAACATGACTGAGTGCACGATAGTAAGAACAACAAAGAGCCCTGAGAGTTTCCTGTTATTTCTCAGGAACTTACTCTTTTTAGAAGCAGAGCTTTTAGATATTGAGTCACAAATTCCTTTGAGAATCCAATTAAAGTCATGAATGCTGGATGGTTATCCAAAATGCTCTTTCAGGTAAACAGTAATTCACATGCCTGAGACCACAGTCATTCTGAAAACAAACTGGTCCCCTGTTGTAATAATTTCAGGCTTGTAGTTCCTTGGTTTCCGTTGTCTTGACTATTTTATAGTTTATAGGGTGACACTGACTGATCTTCCAAGGGTGTGGTTATTTCTTCTCTAAATAAATTTTTATTAGGATATAGTTGATTTATAATGATTTACAACATTTACAATGTTGTGTTAGTTTCAGTTTTACAATGCAGTGAATCTATTATACATAGAGCCGCTCTTTTTTAGGTCCTTTTCCCATATAGGCCATTATGCAGCACTGAGCAGAGTTCCCTGTTGTGTACAGTAGGTCCTTATTGGTTATCTATTTTATATATAATAGTGTGTATGTATCAATCTCAGTCTTCCATTTTATCCCTCCCCCATACACCCCAGTAACCATAAGTTTATTTTCTACATCTGTAACTCTATTTCTGTCTTATAAATAAGTTCATTTGTAGCCTTGTTTTAGATTCCACATACAAGCAATACCATAGGATATTTGTCTTTCTCAATCTGACTCACTTCATTCAATATGAGAATCTATCCATGATGCTACAAATGGCATTTATCTTGTTCTTTTTATTGCTGAATAATATTACATGGTATATATGTATCACATTTTATTTATCCATACCTCTGTTGATGGGCATTTAGGTTGCTCCCATGTTTGGCTACTGTAAATAGTGCTGCAATGGACATTGGGGTGCCTATATCTTGTAGTCATGTATGGATATGAGTTCGACTATAAAGAAGGCTGAGCACTGAATAATGTATGCTTTTGAACTGTGGTGTTGGAGAAGACTTTTGAAAGTCCCTTGGACTGCAAGGAGATCAAACCAGTCCTTCCTAAAGGAAATCAATCCTGACTATTCATTGGAGGGACTGATGCTGAGGCTAAGACATCAATACTTTGGCTACCTGATGTGAAGAGCTGACTCATTGGAAAAGACCCTCATCTTGGGAAACAGTGAAGGCAGGAGGAGAAGGGGATGACAGAAGATGAGGTGGTTGGATGGCATCACTGACTCAATGGACATGAGTTTGAGCAAGCTCTGGGAGATGGTGAAGAACAGAGAAGCCTGACTTGCTGCAGTCCATAGAGCTGCAAAGAGTCGGACGTGACTGAGAGACTGAACAGCCACAATCTTTTGGAATTATGGGGAGATTCCTGAAGCAGAGATGTATCCTCCATCACTTCTCACTATCATTCTCCATTCAGCAGTGTTTGCCAAGGCTCCTGAGTTCACAGAGCTTCCCCTAAGTCAGGCAGCCTGGGGAGACAGTTGGGTGGAGCCTAGAGGCATTCATCTGGAAGAAGGTAACTGCACAGTTTCTTCCCCCTCATTATGAGATCGTGTGGAAGAACCCTCTTGCCAATGCAGGAGACTTCAGAGACGTAGGTTCAATCCCTGGGTCAAGAATATGCCCTGGAGAAGTAAATAGCAACCCACTCCATTATTCTTGCCTGGGAAATCCCATGGACAGAGAAGCGTGGCAGGCTACAGTCCATGGGGTCACAAAGAGTCGGATACGACTGAAACGTCTTAGCACGTGGAGTGACACACACCACTTCCATTAAATATTTGCTTGTTTAATCTGCTTCACAGTGTGCACATTCTAATTAATTTATCAAGTTTATGTGTCATCTGGTAGATACAAAATTAGAAGTTTAGTCCCTGTATTCAGTGAGTCGACAATCAAATCAAATTACTCATATTACTAGTAATATTATTCTTTGCATATAGTTAATACATTGATAATTCACAATCAGTGACGGCAAACATCTATAGAGTAACCAGGATATGCAGATATCATTTAATCAAGTGCTCAAAGCAATCCTGTGCAATGGACTTTGCCATTCTTTGATCACAGATGAGAAAAATGAGGCAGAAACAGAGTGAATAACTTGCTCAAAGTTATACATCTTCTAAATGGCAGAATATCCATTTGTTTGACTTAGTCTTTTCCTTTCCTTGCCATTCATTTGTGTTAGGATAGTTTTCTAGGCACAATTAAGTTCTCTGTTTTACCACAATTGGGCTGTAGGTTTTCTTACAAGTGACTCTTTTTACCAAAAGAAGAAACTATGCCTTGAGCATAGTTAAATGACTTAAGCACAAATTTGTCCATCAATACGCAAACTTGGGATCCAAATAACAAAATCTTGGTTTTAATTTGAGTGTGCACACATGCACACACACCCCATCTAGGGGGAAATGTGCAAAGAAAAACATAAATTCAGTTCAGTTCAGTTCAATTCAGCTCAGTCGCTCAGTCGTGTCTGACTCTTTGCAACCCCATGAATCGCAGCACGCCAGCCTCCCTGTTTATCACCATCTCTCAGAGTTCACACAGACTCATGTCTATCAAGTCCGTGATGCCATCCAGCCATCTCATCCTCTGTCTTCCCCTTCTCCTCCTGCCCCCAATCCCTCCCAGCATCAGAGTCTTTTCCAATGCACCAACTCTTCGCATGAGGTGGCCAAAGTACTGGAGTTTCAGCTTTAGCATCATTCCTTCCAAAGAAATCCCAGGGCTGATCTCCTTCAGAATGGACTGGTTGGATCTCCTTGCAGTCCAAGGGACTCTCAAGAGTCTTCTCCAACACCACAGTTCAAAAGCATCAATTCTTCGGCGCTCAGCCTTCTTCACAGTCCAACTCTCACATCCATACATGACCACAGGAAAAACCATAGCCTTGACTAGACGGACCTTAGTCGGCAAAGTAATGTCTCTGCTTTTGAATATACTATCTAGGTTGGTCATAACTTTTCTTCCAAGGAGTAAGCGTCTTCTAATTTCATGGCTGCAGTCACCATCTGCAGTGATTTTGGAGCCCAAAAATATAAAGTCTGACACTGTTTCCACTGTTTCCCCATCTATCTCCCATGAAATGATGGGATCAGATGCCATGATCTTCGTTTTCTGAATGTTGAGCTTTAAGCCAACTTTTTCACTCTCCTCTTTCACTTTCATCAAGAGGCTTTTTAGCTCCTCTTCACTTTCTGCCATAAGGGTGGTGTCATCTGCATATCTGAGGTGATTGATATTTCTCCCGGCAATCTTGATTCCAGCTTGTGTTTCTTCCAGTTCAGCGTTTCTCATGATGTACTCTGCATAGAAGTTAAATAAGCAGGGTGACAATATACAGCCTTGAGGTACTCCTTTTCCTATTTGGAACCAGTCTGTTGTTCCAAAAAAACATAAATTAGGAAATTTGAATCAAAGGTGAGGGACTGAGTGACAATAAACTTACCAGGTAGACAAGGGAGTCCACGAAATATTTAGGATATTAGAAATCTGAATGCTCACACCACTACTTTCTTAAGCAGACCTTGTCTTGTCTTAGCATCTGATGGTCCTGAGTGCTGATATGATTCAGTAAAGATCTCAAGATTCACCAGTTTGTGAAAAAGTATTTATTCCTACAATGACTAACTTCAGACTGATCTATCTCCTATTATTTTTTTAATCTATCTTGGCTTTGTTTGCCTTAGTTTCCATCCTTGTTGACAAACTTGCCACATTACCTCATCAGAGTCAGAAGGGGGAGAGAGAGGAGATATTCCCCAGAGGAGGGGATTTTGTGTCTGTGTGTGTCTGTGTGTGTCTGTGTGTGTATGAGAGAGAGAGAGAGAGGACTGTGTGTATAGTTTGAAAAGGGGTATACCAAACTTCCATTTTTATGGAAGTCTATTTACAATCTCTTTGTTAAATTTTCCCTTTCATTTTTTTCTAAAGGTGGAATTATTTGCTTTGAAACTTGAAATGATATCAATGAAGATGATAAGGTTTTCATTGTTACCCAATGGGGCACAGGGAGCAGAGGGCGATTGAGAGACGTCATATAGACAGCATCCCCATCTTTGTCCCAAATCCTCAGACTGACCTGATTGTGTGCTTCTCCCCTCCTCTTCCGCCCTCAGGGAACTGTCTCCCAGGATGCGCCACTGCTGCTGCTGCTGCTGCTGCTAAGTTGCTTCAGTCGTGTCCAACACTGTGCGACCCCATAGACGGCAGCCCACCATGCTCTCTCTTTCCTGGGATTCTCTAAGCAAGAACACTGGAGTGAGTTGCCATTGCTTTCTCCAATGCATGAAAGTGGAAAGTGAAAAGTGAAAGTGAAGTTGTTCAGTCAAGTCCAACTCTTCGAGACCTCATGGACTGCAGCCCACCAAGCTCCTCCATCCATGGGGCTTTCCAGGCAAGAGCACTGGAGTGGGGTGCCATCTCCTTCTCTGCTATGCACCACTAGAACCCTATAAAACAAACTGCTTGTGCTAGCAAAAAGCTCTTCAGGGCTATTTGAGTTTCTGTCTTGACTCTTGACAGCTTCATGAACTAGTATTTGGAGTGAATGAGGGTGACCTAAGAAGAGGCAATAACAATCCTTTGAATACGTGCCCCTTGCTGGACCCATATTGTCTAAGCAGACACACCATCACCCATCTCACCTGAAACTCATTAAAAAACCTGGAATTTTGCAACTATCAGACTTATTTTGCATGTGACCTAGTATCCCTTTGTGCACATGTGCTAAGTCGCTTCAGTTGTGTCTGACTCTTTGCAACCCCATGGATTGTAGCCCACCAGACTCCTCTGTCCATTGGATTCTCCAGGCAAAAATACTGAAGTGGGTTACCATGCCCTCCTCCAGGAGATCTTCCTGACCCAGGGATCCAACCCATGTCTCTTAGGTCTCCTGCAATGGTGGGCTGGTTCTTTACCACTATCACTGCCTGGAAAGTCCCACTATCCCTTTGGAGAGATATTTTTATTCAAGAACTAGTTTAAGATTCAGTTCTTGGGTTGGTGGAGCAGTTTGCCTGACTTCCACTTTGTTTTTCATCATCTATGTAAATGCATTACGTGGGCTAATAAGACTTTAGATGTGGTATTTACATAACTGGCTAGGATGAGTTGCAGATATTTTCTTCCACCTGTGTAAAATGTAAATGCATATACATGTCCTAAGATGATCTCTTCCAAACATTTTCATTCATTTTCAAATGGGGAGTGGGCTAGGAGTGGGAAATACGAGAGAACAGATTCTGTGTATATTTTCTTATAGAGCTTAAGTTGTCTCTGCTTGTAGCAGTTTCTATGATTATCATACATTTCCTGCCGTATGGAAATAAACATCATTTCTCCTATGTCGATAGCACTTCTTAAGGTTCATCTGTGAAGATGCATTGTATCATTAGTAATGACATGCATGCTAATTCCTTTACTAGATTTAAAGTCCTTTGAGGGCAAAGAGCTGACTGCCACCTTCTCCTACCCCCTTTTCCTTATCTGAAGCCTTGCACAGCAGAGGAGCTCAATGATGATAACTATATTCAGCTTATTCACACCTTGCTGTGTTCTATTAATTTGACTTTTATCCTCCCCTCGCTTTGCTCAATGTGCAGCAGCCATATTTGCTTCCTAGACCAGGCAGGGAGGGATGTAAAAGGGTGAAAGAAATTAATATTACCAATCTTCTAGGCCTAGTGATCCATGCAAAATACTTGCAGTCATACTATTTCTTGACACAAGTGTAACAGGATGATGAAAACAAGCTCTGGAAACTCACTGCCTGGGTGTGAATGGGAATCCAAGCTGTGTGGCCCTGTCGCATTACTTAACCTATCTGCACCTTACTCTTCTCACCTGTAAAATGAGGACAATAATATTGCCTCTTCTGTAAATAGCTAAAAGTGTTAAAGAATATGAACCACTTAAATTGCTTGAAATTGGTGCTGGACATATTACAACACACACACACATATCAGCTAGTGTTATTTTGTCCCGATGCAATGTTGGGAGTTAAGTGTTTACATATGAACACCATTTACAAATAATAGAAGCAAAACTCAGATACCTCAAGGAATACAGTTAATAAGTGGTAGGAACCAGTGTTTGCGCTCAGTTCCAGAGGCTGATAAGAAGCGTGATGCAGAAAGAACAGCCGCATGATTTGCTGAGTGCTCAGTGTGCTTAAAGCTCTGCAGACACCATCTCGGTTAACCTGCAACAACGAGATGAGGAAGTGTCTAATCGCTGGCCAGGTTTTACAGGTGATGACCTCCTGCCTCAGAGAGACACGCCCTATGAAGTTAGTGGTGGAGCGGGGAACTAAAGCCCGTGTGCCTGACCCCAGAGCACGCGTACAATAGTAAGGGGTTGGAAGTCCATCTCCTCTAAAAGGCCAGGGGTTCCCATGCATAGCTCGGCAGGGGTGGGGTGGAGGAGGAGCTGGTGAAAGAATGAATGTAAACAGCATTTTGAAGGAGAGTCATTTATAAGCGAGATTATAGAGTCTGTTTGAAGATTCCCCCTGAGGACACGTTAAAAGATGGCTTAACTTAACGAGAGGTTAGATGAAATGTGCCGCGCTCTGTGGAGGCGGGATGCACACGGAAAATTAAATCCACGTTGGAAATGTTAATAAATGCATACACATGTTCTTGTTTGTAACGTGCTCCTTGTTTTTCTCATTTTCTCCATGTTAGAACAGTGAGGGCATCTTCGCTGGATCTCCGGGGACTTGCTTTTTCCCTTTGGTTGTTTCGCTTTCTCTCTCTCTCCTTCCCCGCTCCACCATCATGCCCTCTAAATGTGATTTCATAGCTTGAAATGTTCAGGACCCAGAAGTGTGACTATGCACAAAGAATGAAGAAGGAGGAGAGATGACTCTCTCGGGGCTTCCAGACTGTGCATCTCACGGTAGCCATAGTGATGTTAAAACCAAAAGCATCTCACCACTTCCTCACTTGAAGATTCCTCAGAGTTTCCTTTGGGGTTTCATGCAATGAAGTCCAGACACTTGTGCCGGATGTTTAAGACTCCAGTGTATCGGCTGCTCTCCAGGCCCCTGGCCACTGTGACTTTTCATGTTCTCATGCTCTTTTCCATGGGAGACTTCCTTCATTCATTCTTCATATCTAATTTAAGCATAAACATTTTTAGTGAAATCTTCCTTCTAATACCCTAGGGAACAGGGGCCCTGGGCTCTTAGTTGTTCTAGCACTTTATGTCACCCTTTCTGTTCCACTAATACTCCCAATAACAAACAGTCACCATTTTATTGAATGCTTAACATATAAAAGAACTAGGCTAAATATCTTACATGAGCTTTCTAACTTAATTAACTTTCCAAGGTAATTTCTAACTTTCTAACTCAGACTCATTTTCTCCCAATCTAAAAAATGAGAACTATGAGACTGAGACATTTACAAATTGTCTTCAGTTCAGTTCAGTTCAGTTGCTCAGTCATGTCTGACTCTTCGTGACCCCATGAATCACAGTACGCCAGGCCTCCCTGTCCATCACCAACTCCCGGAGTTTACTCAAACTCAAGTCCGTCGAGTCAGTGATGCCATCCAGCCATCTCATCCTCTGCTGTCCCCTTTTCCTCCTGCACCCAATCCCTCCCAGCATCAGAGACTTTTCCAATGAGTCAACTCTTCACATGAGGTGGCCAAAGTACTGNTCTCTCAAAGGACTATGAGATAGAAAATCAAAATCCTCTGGCGTCTCCTACGAACACTTTGTTAGGCTCCGCCAAAGAACAGAGATACCAGAGAGGCCTAGAAAGGAACGATAGCTGGGGTTCTTTTGACCTGAGGGCTGCTATTGTATATCACACTAAAGGTAACTTGTTTGTTTCCTATATGAAATTTCTTACTGGTCGTTTATTAATACATGTTTATTGGCTATTATGCTAAGGGTGAATTTTGGAAGCTACTATGAGATTCTTTAAGGATTGCAGAGCTTAGTTGAGAATAACATGGATAAACAGCTGGTATCAAACAATTAAGGGTCTTGAAAATAGTATGGCTGAAGTTTAGAAGGAATATTCACTTTTGCAACTTAAAAACATTTCTTTTTATATAAACAAGTTAAAATCGAGCTCTTGCCTTTTGTTCAGGGAATAAAGGGGTGGGGGTGCTAAAGGGATGTTTTATTTTCTCTTAAATACTCATAAGAGTTCTTTTTAATTTTTTTCTTTGTATAGATGTTGTCTCTCCTTTGCTTTTTCTATCATATGCTTATTAGTGAGCTCAATTAATAGTTCTAATTTGCCTAAAATGAATAGGAACAGTGTTTTGGAGAAGTTTAAAAAGTTAAGAGTGACCACTAATTTGTTTTCTTATAAGAAGGAGTAATGAGTGCTAAAGGTAACTAGAAAATAAACTACACTTACAGGTACAGTTACCATTATAGGGACCAGGTTTTGGGGAGTCTGTATTTCATAGCCCCAAAGCCCATGTTAAAAAGGAACCAGGTATCTTTTCAAGCTCCGTGTTAATAACTTTTTTTAGGATATGGTTTATTTGTGCCTTAAAGGAAAATTTGTTTTATGGTGTAAGTAATTTAAATCCTTAAAACAATGTTTTCTTGTTTGTTTTTGCAGTATTCGTGTAGCAGTTTTTTTTTTTTTTAATTTTGAATTGAAGTGTAATTGAATTAGTGTATTACTGCTCTACAGCAAAGTGACTCAGTTTTACATTTTTTTCATATTTTCTTTTGTGGTATATCACAGGATATTGAGTATAGTTCTATAGTTCCCTGTGCTATACAGTAGGACCTTGTTTATTTTTCCATATATATGCCATATCCCATACTCCCAGTGTTTTTTGTTCTGTGAATGATGTTTACAAATGATGTTATAAGCACCTCTGCTTTGGAGAACAGTGGTTTTCAGTTTTCCTTCTCTGTCTCCTTACCTCCCCTGAAAGAAATCCTTACCCCTGCATGCATGCACACACCTAATATATACTGCACAGCCCCATTTTGAACAGTAGTTCATTTAGGCAATGATTTGCAACTGTAAGGAAGAGGTAGCATATCTGATGGTGGTGATGAAGCAATTCATATTTTCCTTAGAAGAATCACTGCCTTATATAGATGAATAGCAAAGCTATTTATGTGACTTCTAAGCAAATTCTCTAGTCTCCATACCTCTCTATCAGCAGATTGTAAAACAATTAGTAAACAGATATCCATTAAAATTTTTCTTCCTTTAAAAAATGGGAATAAGTAGAATTGCCTATGGGACTTTACGAGTAGAAATCCTGGCAGATAAAATTATCTGTCTTCACTTTTCTCCAGCACTGCTCTTTGGAAGTAAATATAAGTTAACTAAGAGCTGGATATTTATAGGAAAGTTTAGAGGAAAAAGAAATACTTAGTTTCTTAAGACATTGGTTAATTATAAGTTAAATTCTGCCAGGGTATTTGTAATATTTTCTGTGCCATCTGCCCTCCAGAGACCACTATACTTGGAAAATCTTTGCTAAACTACTTTACAGCCATGTTGGTTGTGTGAACCCGAGAGGATGTATGGTTGTGCTATGTTCTCCCACAACCTGGAAGAATTTGGGGCAAGTTGTTCCATTAGGTGCTTGGTTGGTGATATGTCTGATTTTTATTATGGAAAAAATGCAGACCTTTTTAAATGAGAGTATTAATTCTTGTTTATTCTTAGGTATTATGTGTATGTATTTGTCCTACAGATGGGCTAAACAGATATGAAATAGTGATATTTAGATAAATAACCATACGTGGATGAGTTGTATTAGTTTTGGTGATGTTACTGAAAGATGTGCTTTAGTAAAGTGCATCAGTTTGAGTTTTATAGTTGGACATTATTGAGAAGAAATTGGTATTGTTTTTTTCCTAAGACAAACAATATTCAGTTCAGTGAGGTCACAAAGTGGCAGATTCTTTGAATTTCTGGCAAATGTAGATTGATCCAGCAGGTCACTAATTTTTATTTGAATTTTGTTTTGTGTCACAACCTTTGAAAGATATGAAGATCTTTTTAAATTAAGGCAAGTTTTCTGAAACACTAAAAGAGGTTATCAGTGGGGCTGATTGGAATATCCTTTGCAAGAGCCCTTGTCCTTTAAAAGAGTCCTTTAGTATGGTCTTTTCAAGTGTTCAAAAGTAATCTGTAAAGTAAAATTGATTTAAGTTCATCTTTGTTTAGTCACTAAGTGGTGTCTGACTCTTTTTCGACCCCATGGGCTATAGCCCAACAGGCTCCTGTCTACATGGAATTTCCCAGGCACGAATGCTGGAGTGGGTTGCCATTTCCTACTCCAGGGGATCTTCCTGACCCAAGAATCAAACATGTGTCTCCTGCGTTGGTTCTTTACCATTGTACGTCCTCAGTCACTTTAATCACGGCTGACTCTTTGTGACCCCATGGACTATAGCCCACCGGCCTCCTCTGTCCATGGTATTCTCTAGGCAAGAACACTGGAGTGGGTTGCCATTCCCTTCTCCAGGGGGTCTTGCCGACCCAGGGATAGAACCCATGTCTCTTAACATCTCCTGCATTGACAGGTAGGTCCTTTACCACTGCTGCCAACTGGGAAGCCTCTTGATCACTGTGCCACCAGGGAAGCGCTGGATGAAGTTAGGACTCAGCATTTTATTCACTGATACTTTTGAGTATGTTATAGAGTGATGGCTTTTAATGAACATACCCAAGACATACAACCATTACCACCTTCAAACTAGTTACTCAGAAATGCTGATTTGTTGTCAGGGGCTTAAAATTTTAGATTTCTAACTTTCTGAGGTGATGTCATTGATTTTGAAATGGTCTAAACTTACTTGACGGAGAAGGCAATGGCATCCCACTCAAGTACTCTTGCCTGGAAACTCCCATGGATGGAGGAACCTGGTAGGCTGCAGTCCAGGGGGTCGCTGAGTCACACATGACTGAGTGACTTCACTTTCACTTTTCACTTTCATGCATTGGAGAAGGAAATAGCAACCCACTCCAGTGTTCTTGCCTGGAGAATCCCAGGGATGACGCAGCCCAGTGGGTCGCACAGAGTCGGACACAACTGAAGCAACTTAGCAGCAGCAGCAGCAGCAAACTTATTTGAAGCCACGTCTTCAGAAGTAACGTTGATTTGAGTTGTGTTTAGTTATAGTGTTAAACTGGTTAATTTACCTTGCTTGGCTAATACTGCACTAAATGATATCAGGCATTCAAAATGCTGACATTTTGGAGTATTCATTAAATACTTTGATATGGTAAATTTTATCCAGCACATAGAGCTGTAGGGGAGATTAATTTTTGATGGTTGGGGTAAGTCAAAGTGAAAGTTATCTAGTATGAAATATTCCTGAGGCAATTCTAGGCTATTGCATGAAATTGAAAAAATTTCTCTGTTATCTCCACAAGTGGCAGGTTATTGGCATAAGTGGTTTGATCCAGTAGATCTGAGTTGAACCCTGAATTTTAAAAAAAGATCTTAACTCACTGAGTGACACTAATTGCAGACTAGGATTGGAACTTTAGGTCTATAGGGAGGTTTCTTCAGCTTAATCGTGTGTGTGTGTGTGTGTGTGTGTCACAGTTTTCCATACTACTGAAGAGTTGTACAATAAATTGTGTTTTCCTTTCCTTTGTATTGTACCTTCATAGCCAAAGTACTTTGCTTAGTTAGTTATGAAAGACTTGCTTTTTCAGGGTGAATCTTTTCCTTAAAAGAACTTCAGTACAGAAGAAAATAATACACAAGTTTTAAGGCACGGATTTTAAATGTTTTAAGAAAGGTACAAATAAGAGATTTTAGTGAAGGGAGAATTTCTAATGGAGTAAAGGTAGGAAGAGTAAGAAGTGCAGGGTATGTTTTCCTGGAGGCAGTGGCATTTAAGCTGGATTTTGATGGATGAGGGAAGACTTTTTTACTTAAGGGAAATGCAGAGAACAGAACCATAAAGAACAGAAAAGTTGGAAAATGAGAGTGATGTGAATCTTGGAAGGTATCCACTTTGGATGTGGTGAGAGGATATATATGTATATAAAAGAGAAGAAAGGTAAATTACTGTCAAATCATGGAGGTTTTTAATTCCCTTCAGAAGGCAGGGGGAGCCTCTGAGTATCGGAGATAGACTGGTAGTATGTAACTTAAACTGACAAAAGACAGGGGTATTAATGCTGCTATTCCTGACTCCTATGTGCTTGGGCAAATCATTTATCATTTTTAAGCCTGGGTTTCATAATATTATAAAGTAAGTATATCAGCCTTTGTTTTGTCTTACCAGATTGTACTCAACTGCTGTAAAAACTGAGTTGCTCTTAAACAGTTGACTTGCAGGTTTGTGTTCAGGTAGATTAATGTGGCACCAATTTGTAGGGTAAATTAGAAGGCATTTTTCTGGTGACTAGAAGTAAAAGATCAGTCAGATTATTGGGATAGTCCAGGCAGAGAAATAACAAAGATTTTCCTCTTATATTTTCAGTCTTGTGACTGTATTACTTATCTAGAAATAAAACAGACATTTCAAAAAGCTTTTAGATTCGGTAAGGCCAAGAGAGAACTGATAAATATTTCTACATCTACAGGATATGAGAAACAGGATATTGAGGAGACAAGTTAATGGTTAATTAAATTGATCTGTAAAACTGATGGGAACTGTTCATACAGTTTAGACATTTGTTCATGAATAGATCTGATTCTTAAATTTTCTCTTGTTAACGCAGTGCTTGATAAGCATTTTCAGTGTTTTTTTTATTGCATTTGCCCCATAATTGTGCCATCAAAGCTATCTTCCTAACAGTCTTATAAACAAGTACCTGCAGATACCCGCTGGTGGCTCAGATGGTAAAGCTTCTGCCTGCAATGCGGAGATCCGGGTTCGATTCCTGGGTCGGGAAGATCCCCTGGAGAAGGAAATGGCAATCCTCCAGCACTCTTGCCTGGAAAATGCCATGGACGGAGGAGCCTGATATGCTACAGTCTATGGGGTCGCAAAGAGTCTGACACAACTGAGCAACTTTGCTTCGCTTCAGTCCAAATTGAACATCCTAGATTTGGGAAGGGAGAAGGCAATAGCACCCCACTCCAGTACTCTTGCCTGGAAAATCCCATGGATGGAGGAGCCTGCTAGGCTGCAGTCCATGGGGTCACTAAGAGTCGGACATGACTGAGTGACTTCACTTTCACTTTTCGCTTTGATGCATTGGAGAAGGAAATGGCAACCCACTCCAGTGTTCTTGCCTGGAGAATCCCAGGGATAGAGAAGCCTGGTGGGCTGCTGTCTGTGGGGTCGCACAGAGTTGGACACGACTGAAGTGACTTAGCAGTAGCAGCAGCAGATTTGGGAAGATTCCTTTTCTCTCTGTAATATGAGACATACAGGAATATATATGACAAATAATTCATAACATTGTGTAAGATCCTTTTTATCAGTGACTTTGCATTTTAACCACCATACTGGGTACTTGATTTCTCATTAATTCTGCTTTATGAGTACACTAATTACTTTGCTGGTAATCTGGAAGGTAACTTTAAGGAATTTAATAGAAGATAAAAATTTAACTCCCAGATTTTGTTAGCCTAAGTCCTGAGGGAAAGGGAAGTAATTAATTACCCATGCTATAGTAGCAGAAATTGTCTGTTACTGTCACAGCAGCAGTTCCATTCTTAAATTTTATCTTTCACCATTAAAAGCAATAGAATAAGTGCTCCAAGTTCCTACTGTGTGTACTTAGAGGTGGTCCTGACAGTTGGGCTTGTCTGGTGGTGTAGCTCCAAGTTGGGAATATAGGATTCAGATTGATCTACTGAAGAGTTAATTTACCATTTACTGAAAAGGTGGTGATTTACAGCTACCTTAATCAACTTACTTGAAAATGTACTGTATTTCTTTGTGGGTATAGTCAAAATGGAAAAAGGAAACGGAGAAATTTCTGACAACCAAAAGAATAGGCAGGTAGGGACAAGGAGTGGTTGAGGAGAAGTTACAAAACAGTGTTGGGATAGCCAGAAATCAATCAAAAGGATGAATTAATCTGAACTAGGAAGAGAAGCAGAATTTAAATTTATATCACCACCGCTGCAGGATTTTACAGAATTTTATCTAAAATAATAAGGGATGGAAGGCATGATTACTGATGAATTGATCTAGGGGTTCACAGTTGTGGGAGTCAGCTTGTTTTGCCTCATATATGATTTGATTCTTTTTGGAGGGTGCCATTATGTACTTAAAATGTTAAGTGTTTTTAAATATGTTCTATTAACTGGGGCAATAGTATCTTTCAGTTTTAAAGAGAAAAAGTTAAGCTTCTATTTAGTTTTAGCCCTCTTAGTTAACCTCAGTCTTTTTCTTTGAAGGATTTTAGAATTAAAATATGAATCTATATGAAATTGCTTTTTGTAGGTCAAAAGAGTTTGAATAATAGTTTCAAATGGGTCTACCTGAAACATTTTCCATTATTATTTCCTTGACTGATTTATGAGTAGCATTCTGTGCAAATCAGTGTTTTATTTATTGTGCCAAGTACTGTGTGAAGCATTGGTGATAAGTAGATGAAAACAGTGTTCATGTTATTAAGAAACTCAGTGTAATGGGAAAGAAATAAATCACTAATGTAGAAAAATGCATTTGAAATACAGAGAAGCCACTAATGTTGAATGGGTGGGGTCAGGGGACAAAGGTAGTTAGAATTCAAAGAAGAAGTGAATGTTGGCTTATTGTAGAAGGAAAGTCAGAATATTTTAGGTGAAAATGGCATATGTTTGAAGTTTGCCAGTCACTCTTTCAGGAAAGGTGAATGGTGCATGTTAAAAATCTTTATCAAGTTGTTAATGTACCTATTCTAGAAATAAATTTTATATCAGACACAGAACTAATCTCCATGTTGGCAAGTGGGAATCCATTGAAATGTTTTGAGCAATGTGATCAATTTCAGATTGATATTTTTAAAGAAAGAATTATAACCATGGCGTAGAAGATAGAAACTGAGACTCAATTAATGGTCTCTAAATAAAAGACAACTTCAGAAAGCTGCATAAGATACCACTGCTTGAACCAGGGCAATGGCACTGGGCAAGAGAAAGGGGAATGGGTAACTTCTGCCTGCCAGTGCAGGAGGCATGGTTGGATCCCTGGCTTGGGAAGATCCCCTGGAGAAGGAAATGGCAACCCATTTCCATATTCTTGCCTGGGAAATCCCATGGATTGAGGACCCTGGTGGGCTGCAATCTTTGGGGTCACAGAGAGTCAACATGACTTAGTGACTGCACACATATGCATATGTTGTAGGATGTGCTAGTTGATAAATTTAGGTAAGAGTTGCAGTTGTGAATACTCCCTACATTCTCTAATTCTATCTACTGTACTTACTTTTGTATGTTTGATACAACATTCCTGGTCTTCTTGGTATGCTGTCTTTCTCAAATGTTGATGTTCCTTCAGTCCCCTTTTCAGGCTTTCAAACTCCTCTAGGTAACTAATCCTGTTTCTGTGAATTAGTTAAGACTTCTTCAGATGCTTTTATGCTGAGTTCAGACCACATGTGTTCAATTCGATGTCACTCCAGTGCTGTGTTTATAAAACTGAACTCATTTTTCCCCCCACAACTGCCCTTTCTTGGCTTCCCCTTTAGTAAATTAACATATGGATCTTCTCTAACATCTTCATTCTTTTCCATCTCTAATACAACTGCCCTAATTTCTTCACTTTTTCAGTAACGTTTTATTGGGCTTTTTTTATTGTCATTTCATCCATTCCTTGCATGTACTATAAAAACTTCAATTTTTCAGTGACTTCCCCTCACCTCTGTGACTAAATAATAAACTTTGTTTCATGAATGTTTTGTGCTCTTTCCCACAAATACGAAAATGGCACTTTTGTCTGAATCTTTCCTTTGTGGCAACTTTTAGTTCTGTTCCCTGAATGGTAGTGTTCTTTGTCAAAATCTTTTCGTCTTATTGACTTACTAAATTACTTGCGACTGCTGAAGCCTGGGTCAGTGAACTTGTTTTATAAAAGATCAGATAGTAAATATCTTACTCTTTGCGAGTCATAGAGTCTCTGTTGTCATTTGGTTCTGCTTTGTACAAAAGAGCACTGGGTGAGGCTCTATACCAGTAAAATTTTATTTGCAAAAACAAGTGGTATGTAGAGCCCAGTAGGCTGACTGCTGTAAGAAAAGTCATCTACCTACTCTACTGAGCTCACAGAGTATTTCTTTCTGTTTTTTGCATCTGTATCCCTATCCTCTAAGTAATGCTTTTTAATCAACTTGGAGTTAAGAACTTTTATTTAATTGGATGTTTACTCTAGGAAGCCTTGAGATATGGACTATGTAGAAGTTGTCTGCTTTAGGAAATTGAATGTTAAATTTGTTTCATTTGAACGACATTACTTGAGGAAATTTAATTTGATGTAAAAAATCAATTGTTGAATTTTTAAAATTTTGATATAGTAAAATCTCAAATTTGTATGGTAATGTCTAAATGATAGAATTTTGGCCAAATTGACTACTAAGTTTGGCCCTGTAGCCATTTCTCAATAACTGTTTTCATAATGGGATGCTGTGATGCCTTTTGTAAAAGAACTGGGATGTTAAAGTGTGTGTGTGTGTGTGTGTGTGTGTGTGTGTAGAAGAGGGTAGTATTAAAAGTAAAAAGATAACATCTGAATTTGGCCCTGTGGCCATTTCTCAATAACTATTTGCATAATTGGAGGCTGTGATGCCTGTTGTAAAAGAACTGGGATGTTAAAGACTTGGGGGGGGCGGTGTAGAAGAGGGTAGTATTAAAAGTAAAAAGATAACATATGTTGAATCCTAACTTGTAACCTAAAAAAAGGCAAAATATCATTCACTTCTTTCCCATGTGCTCTGTAACTCTAACTTCTGGTTAGTGTTTTTAGAGTGATTTAAACATGGCATGTAATCATACAAACAATATTTTATTTCCTCTTTTACATCTTAACTTGGAGTTTCATAGAAACATTAAAATTCTAATCAAGAAAATCAAGTTGCTACCAGTTAAGAAGTAATATTAAATAGCAGGAAGGGGAATTGCATTCGTTTCTTAGTATAGCACTTCAGATAATGCTGATTTCCTGATTGGAAGGTAGGCTGGCCCATGACTAATTTTTTAGCTAGGTCAATCCATCCCTTTTCCCTCCTCATGGTCAGAGCCACTACTCCAGAGCTCATATGAGGGCAGTAAGATTTTCTTGCCAGAAATAAAATGTACATTATTAGAGTAGAATGTGAAGCTGAATGTCCTAGTTGAAGTAAGGAAATGTCTTCAGTCTGAAGTGTATGCAAATAGTTATTGTTGTTTTTATTCAAAACATGTATATTTACTCTGCTTTTAAAGTAATGTGGCTGCTACTGTGACTCTTGAATGTAGTACCCTCCCCATCCCCTAAATAAAGAGTAGGGCAGGGGTAGGTTGAAGATTTCTTTGGTGGGGAAGAGAAAGGAAAATATTATAGTGTAGGTGGGCTACAACACTGGAAAGTTCTATCATTCCTTTCTTCTGTCAACATATAACTAAATATAGATTTATCTTTAAGCAAATTTTGAATAATGAGCATCAAGGAACCTGTAAATACAGAACACTTCAGGAATTTTTGTTGCAAATGTGATATTACTGTACTTTAGAAGGGAAAATGTGGTTGGGTTAATGTTCCTGTAGTGATGTTAACCAGGAAAAGGCTTATCTTTGGACTTCTTAAAATTAGCTATTCTGAGATACAGAAATTTATAGATAACAGCTTTAATGACTCTTGCAGCTCCTCCTAATTGTTTGAAACTAATAGAGTTAGAAATTGTATTGATGTGATAGTTGACTGCCATGACTAGAAATCCTTTCCTGATACATTCCCCCTCCCCCATTAGATTGGTTGCAATTCTCTCTCCTTAGACCTCCTAGGAGATGGGAATTTTCCCACCAATCTTTTTCCCTGCCCCCATCCATACAGATCAAACAAAAAGTAATAATTTTAGATCTGTACACATTGCTTTAGCCCCAGGGAGCCATTAAGTTGTACATTAACTATAATTCATGTTTAAAAACTCCATGTTCAGCTATATCTGATCTTAACGAGTTCCAATTTCATTTTTCTTTAACTATGGTTGATTGCTGATAAGTTACAGAATACAAAAAAATTACAGAATACAGACCATCCAGTTATACAGAATAAAAATCACTTTTTTGTCTTTTCAGAATGGTAGTTATCTGGCCATGGAAGAGCATTTATTCTCAGTGTTAGTTACAGGTCATTCCTATTACTCAATACAGTCCTTTGGTTCTTACGCTGTAATAGTCATCTACTGTCTTACTCCTCAAGACTTTATCCCTTCTGTGAAGCTTTCTCTATGCTTTCAGGTAGTTTTCCTTGTCCTCTGTCTATACTGTCACTATAGTTTTCTTCATGTACATACTTATTCTAAGATACTAAAGTAGGCATGTTATAAATAATCACATTTGAGTTGAGCAGATAGGGTTGAATGCTATTAATAAATGGGCATGCATTGGCATTTTGACCTTTGGGCTTAACTATGAGTAGGTTGGGTTCGGAGGAGAGAACTACTTAAATATAGCAAAGAGTTAAGTAAAATTTTAATAAGGCATTTTAAGGTCTAGTTTGATTAAATTTGATGATGCTTCCTTCAAAAGAGCTAGGCACCTTGTTGAAGGATGTTGGGTTGTTATTGATAACAGTGAGTTTTGTTTTGTTTTTCATCATTTACCTATAGCATGCGTCTGCAAATCTTTGCTGTTTGTGCAGATACAATTGTTCTCTTGATGGTTTGATTTTAGGTAATAATAGACTTTCTGTAATCAACGTTTCAGGCCATCTTCAGTGACACTGTCAATAATTAAAGGAAAATATGAGTGTTTTGTCTGGGTTTCTTAGAACTGTGTTATTTCAACCCTACCTCCATCCCAGCAATAGTCAGTCTAGGTTTCTTAGGTTTAAAGTGGAAAACTCAGCTTTAAACTTTGCTCTGCAAAATTTAGTATTTAAAAATAATTCTTTTTTTTCTTCTTTGCAGAAATGGAATCTGTTTGGAATTTGCAGAAGCAAGGTAAGAATGGTTAGGTTACCTGAAATGTTAGTACTAAACAGTAGTTACAATACATTATTTTGGGGTGGGAATAACATGAATAGTGGCCCACCAAATAACTAGACTTTGTATTTTAAAGTTATTTAATAATAACTACAATCAAAGGACAATAGCTGCCATACCAGGACTGCTAAAGACAGGGTAATACTGTAAGTGAAAAGAATGTGAGTGTAGTTTTTACCTGCTGTGTAAAGAATGTGAATATTTTTTCTCCCTGAATGTAAAGATAAGACAGACCAAAAATATTTTTTTAATCTAGAAAACTAACATAAGTAAGTGTTTCCACTTATGGCCAATCTTTATCTGTGTTGAAGTTCTCAAAAAACTGAAATTGGTTGTTCCTAATTACTGAGTACTTTCTGTCCAAATATAATAAAATACATTTGTTGTGGTATGCCTGAAATAGAAGTGAGTTTTAGTTTAGAGAGTTAGTCACTGACACTGATAGGTTAATATTGATAGATTTTGTCTTTCAGAGCTCTGTAACTGAATTGGATCCCACTTTCCATCTACTTTGCTGATTAAGTGAATTTCAGGCAAATGTGAAAGTCCTAGATTTTCAGAACTTAAGAGACATTAGAAATCCTATTTTCTTATTACAAATTAGGAAACTGAGGCACAGAGAAGTTACTATGTAAGCTATGTAAACTAGAGTGTAAACTAAAGTGTCCAGACTAAAAAGTAAACTTCCCTGATTTTCCAACATTGCTCTTATTCTTAGTCCAGATATTTTTTGTCTAACACAGCTGTGGCCTGAAAATAACTAACAAGTTCTTATTTTGTGTTGCTCTCTGTGTACCTTTTTAATTCAAACACAAATTTAAACACGTAGTCTATAAAATATACTCTGCAAAAGTAAACCTACCTGTTTTTCACTTTTAAATGGTTATTAACTATTAAGAATGAATATTATCTTCACAGCAAGTTGCTAGTGGATGTCCCTTGGAGTTCTAGAAAGGATATTGTTTCTGGACAAAATTAGACTGATTCTTAGCCTGAGGTGAACTTGACTTTTTTGATATTGTTTTCAGGTCTTTATACTTTTCTGTTAGATAGCAAGTTATATTGGTTTCCTATTTTTTTACTAAAGCATGTGTATGATTAAAAGTTCTTAGGATGGATAGATAGATGTAGTATGTAATGCAATCTTTGCTCTCCAGAAGAGGGAGGCTTACAGATAAATAACGGGAATTTAAAGTAACGCTGGAATGTTTGGCCAAACACATTTTGACCGTTTTATACTCGAGCCCAGGATATCCACAGGTTTTTGCTGTTGCTGAGAATAAAGTCTGGAGGTACTGTGGAAAATTAGAAGGTAGAAATAAGTCATAATTAAAACTGAAGTGATAGTTCTGCCAGACTTAAGTTAACCTGAAGTTTTTAGTGTTAGGTGTTAACCTGAACAGTTCTTTACTAGACAATCCACACTGCTTAAAATACGTTTTGACTTCATTTTGCAGGAACAAAAGAAAATAAATCTGAGTTTTCATTTAGGAATCCATTGAAATGGGTTGAGGAAAAGTGGGTCACACGTGTGTTAATAGAGGAAATGGTCTTTAAATTGTGTTTTCGTAAAAGAGGGCAGTTTCCTGATGGTTATTGGGATTTATTTTTTGAACATGGGCATTTGGGAATTTCAGACTTTTTTATTTATGTGTTTATGTTTTAACCTTCCCTCCAGATCCCAAAAGGATAATCACTTACAATGAAGCCATGGATAGTCCAGATCAATGAAGGACCAGACTGCCTATTTGTAACCTTTCTGCAGCATTAGAGCCACCGTTCATGGGGGACACAAGGCTTTTATGCTCCTAGATCTTCAACGCAGCAGAGGAACCATAAGTAGNGTTTTTTTTTTTTTTTTTAAGGAAAATAATGTGAAATTCTGGAAATTTTCTTTTGGGCAGAGAAGAGCATCAGCCCTGTCTTATCACATTACCATCCTGTTGCACTGCAGCTTGTATATAGCATGCTGAAATAAATTTTTGTGTGTGTGCAGAAACTAAGGGTCCAATATAAGGTTGGGTGATGTTAGTGGCATAAAAACAAGTTCTCTGGCCTGACATAGCATCGCGTCTCACACACACACAAACACAGAAATTAGTATATCCATGTATGTCAAATACAGGTTAAAATAGCAGGGTATTTATACAGAGAGATGTAGTCTTCTAATAAAAGTAGACTGGATCCCCAGGGTTTTTTGGGGAGGAAGTAGCTACTTTTTGCTCAGCCCTTTTGCTTAAGAAATGTCCAGTTTTGAGCGACTGTAGTATGGATGAGTTTTCTTGTTTTGTTTGATTATTTGAGGCTTTTAACAAGTAGTTTGTGAAAGAAGCTGTTGGACTCAGCATAGAGTAGAGAAAATATCTTTATAGTCTGGATTTCTGCCCTGCTTAGATTTTAAAAGTATAAGCATGGATTGCCAATTCCACTTGATGTAAACAAAACTTTTATATATTATATATATATATATATATATATATATAAGATAACTTATTGTA
>SJYV01026409.1:1205372-1262182 GCA_006410875.1 Neotragus pygmaeus | reverse complement strand
ATTGTATCAGTCCAGGTTCAGAAACTTGTGGTAGGCCAGTTCCAGATAGTTTCATTTCACCTGTAAACTGTATCACTTTTACGGATATTGTAATTTTCAAATGTATAATATGTTTACAGATGTGCCCTGCATTTAGTCTGCCTTGTTCTATTTTGATTTTTGTTGAGTCTCCTGCCTGCTTGCCAAAAGCTAGGATGCTTCAGGCCCATGTACAATTGAAAGCAGAGGCATCCTTGAGCTTTAAAGCATTGAACAAACTGGAAAATGCATCATACCACATACTGAAGTGAAAGACGTCTGTGTTTTGTGTTTTTTTTTTTTTTTAATAAAAATTTTCAAAAGGTTAAAAAAAAGATATAAGGTTGATTAAAGGAAAAAGGCTCCAGTTTGTTTTATAGGTTTTAAAGTTCTGCTGTGTGTTCAATTGCCTTGTGTAACCACTTGTCGCCTTAGGGCCAGATTCTCTCCCTCTCTTCTCATCCTCATTCCCTACCCCCCACCCCTTTTTTAAAACATCCATTTTGCTTGCCTGGTATTTGAAAGCTCTTCTGTCTCACAACTCACAAGAAACTTTCTGGGTTTGTGATACACAGAGGTTGAATGAATATATATTTTAAAAGGAATTAGAAAAACAGCCCCCATCTGAATTTTTAATTTAGAAGCAACGTTTATCTTTAAAATATCTTTGACAAGCTGTTGTTGCTTTATTACTTCCCTTTCATATCCCTCAGGCCTCCCTGTTTAGAGAAGCCAAAAAGACTGTCTCCCTTCTCTATGTTTGTCCAAAGGTTTTTGAGTCTCACTTCTAAATGAAACAATGCAACATTTCACTTTGGTTTCCCCCACTGAAATTTCCTTGATTCTATGGTTAGAGGTATAGAGTTAGGGATGTCTCTTTACTTTCTGGAACCCTAGTGCCCCATCATATTAACTGTCAGTATTTTGGGGGCGTTGGGTTAATGGATTTACTTGCCTAGGTACAAGCAGGACTTTGGGACATATCTCCTTTGTGCTGTTTGGTAACACTTAACTCTACTTGTCGCAATCTTACTTCTTAGGTCCTCACACAATTCCTTACAGAGCACTTATTAAAAAAAAAAATCATAAAGAGTTGATCTGTTTCCTGATTATTTTGTGTAAGCTTCTAAATTTCAGCTGTGATTAATTTAGCACATTTAAATAATGATGTGTTATTGTTCGGTATAAAGAATTTTTCTTCAACTCAGAGTATTAGTACTGTAGCATAAACCAAATACAGTCTAGAGGGGATTTTTAACATCCCTCCATTATAAAGACTGAAAAGGTGTGTGTCTGTGTGTGTGTTGAGTGCTTGTGTGTGTATGAGAGAAGGAAATATTAAAAATTAGTAAGTGAATGTGTGTAAGACATTATATTAGTATTCAGAGAATGAACTTGTATTTATTTTGTGCCATTTGTTTTCATTACACAGAATAAAGTCAGGTGGTTTTAATCCTTAAAAGGGTAGTATTTGAAAAATGGCACTAAGAATGAAATCATGACCTATTTTTTTAATAGCTATGAAGATACTAATTATGGGTGAAGATTTCTTTTTAAATCTGCCTTGATTGTAGCTGTCTGCGTCACATATCACTCTCGTAGATGTCTTGAATAATTCCCCTTCCCCTCAAAAGACAGGGTGTATTTATCTTTCTCTTCGTTCACCCCACTTTAATGAACTGAAGTTAATTCCATAGCCTTTACTCTGAATTTAGTAATGAGCTTTCACATACAGTGTATTTACAGCATCTATAGTTAGCACTTCCTCCTCTACTTTCTAGGAGGGGATAGACAATAACTAGGAATTTGTTAATGCCAGTTTGTTTTTTCTTGAAATAAATGGCTGGAGAGGTTTAGAATTTTGCTGTTTTCCTTAATTATCTGCTTTCCTAATCACAGAATCTTGGCGAAAACTTTATAAAGGAAAAAAAAGTGCTGCATTGTTTTTTCAAATAACAGTTTCTAGGGGAAATATAGCAAGCCTCAATTATAAGTGTTGTCCACAATACAAAATGTGTTTCTTCACAAAACATTACATAGCAGCAGTAGTTTCATGCTTGGTTGTTAGGCTTGTTGCTAACCCAACTGGAGGCATCTAAGGGTTTATTTTTTGCTGTAAACTTTTTAAAATACAAAAAAAGCCATTTAGTGTGAAATTTGTGATGTACCAAATGGTCGCAGTCAAGGAAATTGGGAAATGAACATTGTTTGATTTTAAACTCCTAAGGAGGAAGTCATCGTTTCAAGACTTTGTTCCTCAAGTTCTAGAAATAGATTAAAAAGTCCACAGTTTCCAAGGATTATGAGTATAGCTCTATCACTGGGCTATATCCTCAAATAACACATGATCCCTCTTGTATACCTGTGCTAACTGTGTACAACAGATTAAAGTGGAACAAATACATATGATCAGGTTTGTTAATGCTGCACCAGTTGTAGATTCTGATCAGGCAGTGTCTTTCAGTAGTCCTACCCATAATTTTACTATTGAATTTTTTAAAGGGTAGAATTTTCTAATCTTTCCCCCCACCCAAAGTGTTACTTGTTTAAGGGGAGGGGCCAGAGGATAAGACTAGGAGAAAAGCTGCTTTATGTTTGCAGAGACTCATTAGGTTATTAGTTCTTAATAAGGATGTTATTTTCATTAACTAATTGACAGAGCACCAAGATTCTTTTATAGTGAGAAAGTTGGGCTTCTAATTATCTTAAAATGTTTTTTGAAAAGTATACATCAATCTGTTCAGATGTGTGAGAACAAGGACCACCATGGGTTGGTTTAAAGAAGGATGAGTCAGTCACTGGCTTCATTCAAAAGCAAAATTTCACATCACTCAAAGTTTACTGGGTTTTAATTAAATTTCACACCATTCTGCTACTCAAGACGGAGCTTACAAGTAGAGGTTTTAAATTGCACAACAAAAACACCCAGTGAAGTATGAATGGTATGTTGCTTTCGCATTACTGGGATAGTCAAATAGCAGTTCCGGGCTACAAATGTATGAAACAGCCATCCTCATAAATGGGATTGCTGATTCGTATTTCCCTATAAAGTTTTGTTTATGTCCAGAGTTTTAAAGCCATTTTATAATACCGCAGTATCCCTTTTCTACAGCCTTATTAAAATAGCTGCAAACATTTATTTTCCAGTCCAGTTTCCCTTTGATTGCATATTGACATTTTATTCTAAAGACCAACAAACCAACTTGAGGTGAATTATAGCTTTCCATATACCCTCTCCTCAGGTGCTAAACTAGGCTCCAAAAATGGATACTGCTTTAGTAATGTCTGCTTTATCCTTAAATATTACTTTTGCTAGGTGTAAAGATTTGGTGTTAACAAAAGTGGTTTTAATATGTAAATATGAATGGATGCCTTTAGTTTGCCCCTGTTTGTCTTATTAATCTGTTGCATTTATCCTCCATGGAGGAAGATCCTTTCATGATATTGAAAACATTTCATTAGGTATTGTTGCATTTTAGGATGAAAATACAACTATTTTCTGTCTTGGAATAATCCTGCTGCTGCTATGAGAAACTGAAAAATCAAGAATGTGATGCACTTTTTACGTGACTATATACCATACCTTTATAGGTTGCTTTGATACCTTTCCTGTAGCACAGCCACTAGCAAAAGTGATTGGATTGAAAAATTCCCTTTGGGAAGAGATCAGTACAAAAAGTTTTTTATAGTATTGGCCTGTGAAGGATATTAACTTAGGAAAATACATATTCTGTTAGTATTACACATTTTGGCCTTAAAATGTCTTCTACTACTGAAAATCTTTTAATTTTGCTTCTTTTATTCCCTCTGCCTCAAAAAGAGAAGTTGGGAAGAATGGCTTAAAGGAAATAGTAGTATTGGTTTGTTGCTGATCTTTTAGAAAAAAAACAATTGTCTACTATATATACTGGGGGGTGAGTTTTGTTTGTATACAAAGGAGAAGTAATATTGCCCCAAGCCAATCTGATATAGTTTAGTCAAATCAATCAAAACCAACTATTCTGCTTCTCTAGTGTATTTTTACTTGGCAAAGAAACTTAACGCTACTTGACATGAGGAAAAGTCATTTCTCAAGCACATACTTGAAGGAGATTGAACCCAATTATGATGGAGGAATAACACCAAATGGGGTGGAGGAATATGAGAAAGATACGTGGTCCAAAGCTATCTGATTATATTTTGATGTTGCCAATATTGCAAAGCCAAAATTTTAATTTGCTTATTTAATATATTTGTTGGCCAGAGATCTATTTTTATATCAATGTGCCTTGCATGTATATTTTAAAAAAATAATAAAATTGGAAAGGCCATGTTACAATGCCTGAGATAATTGATGGTTCTTAACCACCTCACTAATTTTTATGCAGTATGAGATTCGATGTTCATTCTATTGCCCAACTGGTGCTCTCTGTTTCAAGTTATAGATCTTGTCACAAACTGGAACTGTTTTATAAACTGGGAAGTGATTTAAGTTACATTTTTGGTTGTTTCTTTTTCTTTTTTCGTTTTGTTCTTAGTCTGTTAGTGGCTGTTCTGTAGTGGGAAATAGTAAAAAGATTTTTCCCTTCCCTCCCTGCTCAGCACCTTCAAGTAATGTGATGACACCACTTCTTGTGTGCTTTGAAAAAGTTTCAGCTTGCTGTTTCCTTTAGTGTTATAAAAAGCATTGTTTGCAAAGTCTAGGGAGATAAGAGTCCACTTAATTTTGGAATTCTATGTGAGCTATGATCCAAGTTATTGGCTCTTCCCAACTTTAAAATTTTTTATTGTTAAAGCACCTTGCTTAGAAAATTTTAAATATTTATGTCTGCAACAATTGTCTCAAAATAATGAACTGTGCAATTCTTGTCATTAAAAAAAGAAAAGATCTGAACTCTCCCTACTGTGGCTTGTTAGTTTCTCTGTATTTTCTGCCAGTGTAAATGTGAAAAGCTTTGCTTGCATTACGTTTTAGAAATGCATTTTGCACACTCGAATTTTGCCGAAGCTCCATGAAAAGGTTAGATCTAAGTAGATGAATAAAGCTATGCACATGTTTTGAAAGTTTAATTTGTGTGTCATTACCAAAAGTGACCTATCCTTATTACTTTGCTGCTCTTAGCTTTACCATCTGTAGAAACATGGCTCAAAGTTCTGGGTTAGTTCATCATTGGAACTAGAGAGAAAAATTGGCACTTACTTTAATAACAGTTTTAAAATGAGAGCTTGACTCGTGTCTGCTAAAGGGCTTTTTTTTTAAACAGGGCAGTTTTATCAGCTTTACAAACAGTTGGATACTCCAATGAAATTTTGGTTTATTTGATCAAATAGAAATGAAAAGTGGTTGAAACTGAAATGAAGGAAGGACCTTTGCCACATGGAGTTTTGTGACAATTTTATGTCTTAAACCTGGTTTAAAGGTAGGATGAGCTTTTTACCTTTGCTTTAGCATAAATTTTGGTTTACTGAATGATTGACTTGAGATTTAGAATCATTCAGTTGTTTAAAGATCAAAGCACAAGTTAAAGATAGTGTGTATCTCTTTAAAACTGCCCAAGCTGATTAGAACAAGTTTAGAAATTGAGCTGATTTGATTTCATTGCTGCAGTCTGCATGTACTAAATAGCTTTACTTCACGTTTGTGTACTTAAAGGATTGTGTAGATGTATTGGCCAGGTTTTGTCAAATCATCTTTTAAAAGATTGTTTTGTGTTTTCTTCCGGACCTTCATAGAAGAGGCTAATATGTTTAAGTAGAGATAGTACTAATGGTATTTTCCCCTTGCTCCTAGATATAAAAGAAATATTTCCATTTTATGTTTTTCCTATGTATAGAAGAGGATTACCTTCTCTATCAAGTGTGCTCTTAATGTATGTTGTTGACTGAAAACACAGCAAGCCCGCCCTCTGTGTCTTGCCTGGAAGTGACAGTTAAAAATGAAGTCTGCTAGTCAGAATGCAAAAGGTGGCCCATAATGCACGGCCTTAAAAGGCATGAATGCAGGAGTATAGCATCATCTTTGATGGTTATGGCTGCTCCTCAGCATCTGTCAGTAGTTCACATGTTCAGTCTTGGAATGTATTGGAGGAGTGCAGTAATTTCTGTGTGTTGTGTGCATTAGCACTTAGGAGCTGTTACCTCTTAATCTGGGGGAAAGGACAATTAGTGGGCTACAATTATATGAGAAGACTCCTCCCTTCTGTCTCCCAATTTAAAAAATGTTCTTTCAGTGTTTGTTTTGCCCAGTCAAAAAGATAGGCCTTTTCTAGATATAAGAACAGTGGCCAGAGATTTCCTCTTTTGCTAAATGCTTAGGTATTTGCCATAGCTGTTTTTGATGTCATGGATTCTGAGGAAGTGTCAGTTACGTGATGATCTTCCTTTATTGATGTCTTACTTCATGTTCAGTGTTTTAAAAATATAAATTACAAGCACTCTACATCCATACCCAGATTGACTTATTTTATCAGAAAAAAAAAACTTGAGAAATTTGTAGATCAAATTAAGCGACAATAAGTGTACATTGTTGAATAAAAAATTTTAAAGTTTCCAAGGTGTTTGTGTTATCATCTTTTGTGTGCTTTAATTCAAAAAAATCTACTGAGCACTAAGGTAAGATTGTGACATGGGTAATATTTTCAAATGCGTCCAATGTACAAATAATTTAAGGCTTAAATATAGCATGGTCATAAGTTCCTAATCAGGTTATTAAGGTGCTTAGAATTGGCATATGTATGGAAAAATCACCTCTGTGAGAACAGCTATGCTGTGTGTTTTGTCATGACACCAAGCCTTACATTCTTACAGTTGAAATAAGCCGAAATTGAGCTAAACAATGTGACAATTGGAGAAGCTTCCTTAGTTTGTTTAGCAGTGATATGTCACAGGTGAAAAAATAGCAGTGCTAACATCAATGTTAGAATGGGAGTAACAAAAAGAGAAAAGATGCAAAAACAATTAACCAAAAGTGTGTCTGTCACTATATAGACTGATAGATTTGGGTTATATGCTTTAATGTTCTTTGAAATAGAGGATCATCGTCCTTGGTCTGGCAATGACTTACTTGCAAGGACACCAAAGGGAACTTGGAGTTTTATGGAAGCTTGTCTCTAAAGATTCTTAGCCATGTAAATGTGATTTCTATAAAACATTCAGTCTACAAAGTTGTTGGGGTTTTTTCTTTTAATGACATTTATTGAGGATTTCAGCAGCTAACAATTGGAAGCAATATCAGCAGAACATATATTTTATTCTAGATTGTTGAGGAAGGTCTCATGCTTGAGGAGTTCTTACTTGGAACTTTTAATCCACTACTGCTGGATACGGCGAATGGATTGAATCTGGGAAGTCTGGGCATGAGAACCCCACTCTCTCCAGTGTTTGTAGTCTCCTCCATGATGGTCACATTCCAAGATATACTGATAGCCACGGTACCCAGGATACTGGTAGCAAACCCAGCTGGAAAACCCAGAGGATATCAGGTTATTAAAACTAGCTGGAGACCTGGTAAACAACCCCCAGACCTGAGCCTCTGGTTTCCCTAACACAATAGTATGGAATGCTTTTAGGCTTAAAACTTAATAGCAAATATACCAGGCAGCATGTATGAACAGATGCCTACAACCAGCTGAAAGTTGTGGAAAAGAGGTATGAGAGTAGTCAATGTAAGTCCTTCAGTGCAAAGTTTGGGGGATAAAAAGCTGAGGTTAAGTGATAGTGGTACCAAAAACTTGAGATTCGGAGTTCTAATAGCTAGAATGTGACAGTCATACATGATCGTTGATACATGAGCATTCATAAGGTTTACAACTGCAAGAGTTTTTGAAATGTGCTCCAACCCTGCTTTTTGCACTTACGCTCCACATTGTATCTTCATGGAGCCAACTTCGTTGTTGAGCCAACCCATGGCTTGTAAGGAGGGGTAGTCGTCACAGATTTCCCACTGGCGTCCAATGAAATTTTCTTTCTCAAAAATGGTAATCTTAGACTCCTTATGATTCTGTAATGCAGAAGTTTAAGTTTAGCACCAGTGTTAAGGCTTGGCATCCTAATTCTTTACCACATTTGTCAAACTCAAAATGCCCCTGGTTTACAGAAGAAAGTTCACGTAAAAATATTTCATGCAATACAGAGATTTTAAAAACTACCCGTAATCCTGTATAATCCAGTTTAATACTATGACATTAAAAGTGTACAAATAACTGGTATAGTTTGGAACCATAAGAGACCAGTGAAAGAAAATATGACAGCAGGAAAAAATACTTGAGACAGCCAACCAAGGATTAATACTAATGTGGAGAAGGTTCTACAAGTTGAGAAGGAAAAGTAAGTCTGTGTGTGTTGGGGGTGGGGTGGGTACACGCACGTAAGTGTCTGGTAGGGGACATGATACTACACAAGCATTGAAAAGAGAGACTAACCTTTAGGAAGTTTGGAAACGGGCAAAATTAGCTCTAGTGATAGTGGAAAGGAGCAATTGGAAAAGGACACCAAGTAATTTTTTGAGGCAATGGAATTGTTCTATATCCGATCAGGGTGTTATGTGGGTATGGATATTTTTCAAAACTCAAGAATATACAGTTAGAATTTGTGCATTTTACTATGTGTAAAGTATACATTTGAGGNAATGGCTCTTGTTGAGTATATATCTGTGGCCACAAGATCAATACAGTTTTTACACCAGACAAGGATATGGGTCATAAAACAAACAAACAAAAATGTACAGAAGTATAGTTGGAGAGAACAAGATGGCAAAGGAGTAGGTGAACATGGAGTACATCTCTCTCCACGGATACATCAGGAATATACCTTCAGACACAGACGTGCGTGCAGAACACCAGCTGAAAACAGACAGGAGTATCTGACCAGTGGAAAAGAATATATAGACCCACGCAAAACTCGGTAGGATGAGGGAACCAGGAGGAAAACAGGAGTGTGAGTAGGACTGGACCTGCCCTTGGCAGGCAGGGGAACTGAAGCAGGGGCCCAATCCCCACAGTGGGGCAGTTGTCTGAGTCAGAGGAGAAACATTTAAGGCTTAGCGTGAAACAGCTGATCTGTGGCAGCCCAAATGAGAATGAGAATCTCATTTGGAATGAGAATCAGACAGTCCTTGCTGCAGCCACACATACCCTTGGACAGAGACACCGGTCCCCTGGAAGGTGCAGCGGCCAGGAGCTGGAATTTAGGGATTGTAGAGCAATTGATGCTGTTGACTGTGGAGAGATGGATTTGAAGGCGGAGATTGTGGTGGGGAATGCCTGTGGAGGAAAGCCGAGCAGCCATGGAAGCAAGGCGATACTGCTGAGTCATGAGTAGGGGGTGGAGCCAGCACCCACAGGCCAGCATCAGCAGCTGAACAATAGATNGGAGTTAAAAGACATCCAGATAGGGAAATTCTTTTTAGTTCTAGAGGTGTTTAGCATCTCCATTGCTTGAATTTTGGTAGGACTTTAAGATGAGATCGTTAACTAAAATCATGAGAAAAATCACATGATACAGATGAGTATTTGAAAAGGTTTTAGCCCAGCCTTATCCCCAATATAGGGATCATTTTTCAACACACCCCTGAAGATAACCCTGCTTGTGCTCGAGTTCTCCACAGAGGAGAAGCATCCCATTCTGATGCATAATTGAGTAATGCTTAGTGTATGACTTCCCTGGTGGCTCAGACCATAAAGCATCTGCCTACAATGCAGGAGACCCGGTTCAGTCCCTGCGTTGGGAAGATCTGGAGAAAGAAATGGCAACTCACTCCAGTATTCTTGCCTGGAAAATCCCATGGATGGAGGAGCCTGGTAGACTATAGTCCATGGGGTTGCAAAGAGTCGGACACGACTGAGCGACTTCACTTTAGTGTTAGAAACAAGAAAGTTATGAATTGAAGATAAGAGGTACTGGAAGTCTTGCCTATTCAGTCATCCCACACACTAAAGGGTTACTTCAACTTTTCCCTGTTTCTAGGTAAAATAGTATATAGATCGAAATTTAAATGTTCAAGGATTTACTACATGCCAAGTGCTCTAATTATCCTGCTGCACTTCTGAAGATCTGAGTATCCACTTCCTGCCACCTCTAAGGAGGCCCTTTGTTTAGTCACTGAGTTGTAGCCCACCAGGCTCCTCTGTCCATGGGATTTTCCCAGGCAAGAACCCTGGAATGGGCTGCCATTTCCTTCTCCAGAGGATCTTGCTGACCCAGGGCCTGCATTGACAGGCGAATTCTTTACTGTCTGAGCCCCCAGGGAAGCCCAGGAAGGCCTGTCCTTTTGGCTTAATGAAAATATCTAGGAGAGAAAAAAATAAAATGGCAGACTTGTGTTTTTCTCTTTGTACTTTTATCTTCTTCCTACCACATTTCAGCATAACCAACTGATGGGAAATAAGTCAGTCCATGTGCACCCTCTCTTATCCATCCCCCACATGCACAGAAATGAAAATCTCAAGGACTCACAGCTGAACAGATGGGGCGGAAGGACATGAGGCGCTCGATGTGATAGGCATTACTCCCGCTCCAGGCATCCCAGCGAGGGTACTCTCCTCTCTCCAGGACAAACTGTTGCCCACAGAAGCTGGTATGCTCATAACCAACCCAGCTGCCAAAGACAAGTAATGGTGTTTGTTCATGGTGTTCAGAGCTTACATGGCCGCAGGGAGAAAGCATCTTTGTTTTAGATGTTAACAGTGGGTGAAATAGCCAGTTCCAACAGAGCAATACAAAGTCATACATTTATCGCAAGAGGTGGGGAATGAGCTGGCAGCTGCACTGTGTGGGTTTGTAAATATATTTGTTTGGGGATTGTCTACTGAAGAGGTCTACTTCACTGGCTTGAGTAATGAGTACTGGCAAAGTCATTCTGAAATTATATTTCCTTTCTCCTCAAGGTGCTATATTCTCTACTTAGAGCTCCAGGTTCAGGATCTAGTGACTAGGGCATTCAGTCAGTTCAGTCTCTCAGTCATGTCCATCTCTTTGTGACCCCAGACTACGGCATTGGCTCCAACCAAACCTATTGGCTTTTAAGGAAGCAAAGAGATGAATAAGAAGCATATGGATGACTTAAGTGTCTTGTTTCCTTATCACTTTGTGGGTTCTTTCTCCTGCAGACCTCTATATGCTTGATTTATTTATTTTGCCTTATTCAATAGCTCAGATTGGCCTTTTTCAACCAGATCTTAGTTACTGATGACACCTTAAAATATTTCACTTTGAGGGTTGAAGAGCTCTAAGTTGGGGGTGAACAACTTGTAGAAGCCTGTCTACATACACAGCCAGTTCTGCCTAGACCTAGCCTTTGTGTTTTCAGGCTCAGTGAAATGTTTTCAGATGATCAAGGACTCAACTAACTTGCCAAGGAAACTAGTCATCACCAAGAAACTCCTGAAAGATTAACTAGAAACTAATATGACTCTCTGGAGTTGAGTTCCTTTGTATATAGAGAAATTAGCTCAGTGTCTGCTCAGGGAGATGTAGCTGTCAAGAGGCTGTAGCTTGATAGTTTCCTCTCTATTTTGTGTAGGCAAGAAAAACTCAAGGGGCCTCTGGCTTGTTTTGAGAGAACCCCAGGCAGAAGCCTATGGGTTCCAGAAGCACAGAACTGGTTACCTTTACTGCCCCACTCCATGATATGTATTTCTTTAATCTCCCCCAGATCCAATTCCAAGCCATGAACAATCTCATGTTCCTTCTAGCTTTGAGTTACTGAATCACACATGTAATAAAAATTTTTTGAGATTACTTAAGTATGGACGCTTCTCTCCCAGAAATGATTAGAGTCTGGGGGAACATCTTTCTTCTCTGATCTCCATCTTTATGGTTGCATGTCTGAAGGGATCAGAAATAGGAGGCCTGAGATTCTGCTGAGGTTGATACTCACGCGCCACATTCCACCTTGAGAGACCGGACGTTGTCAAAATTGCGCTCAGAGACATTTGGGCAGGAGCTGGTGAATTCCATTCTCTTGCCCTGGAAGTTCTCCTGGTCATAGATGGTTATCTGAAATGGAATTAAATGGGAGAATAAAGCTAGAACGTGGCCCATCAGGAAGAACAGAGGCCCAGGCCAACATCTTAACCTGTGTCTGATCCATTGTTTTTCATCTCTAGCTGCAGCTCAGGAGGCCTGATGAGGTCTCTTCCAGCGTAGACAGGGTAAGAAGGGGTTTGAAGTAATATCACTGGTTAGCAGTGTTCACATGCCCATAGGGATAAGGTGTGGGGCCAGGTTTCTGATAGGAATCGTCTGCTGGGGATGATAGCTAGCCCTGTGGACATACCAAGGATTTGTGGACTCATTCCAACATATTTTCTGCGTAAGTGTGGCCCAAAAGCCAGGATTCTTGAAGCTCCAAGGGCTCCCTGTGAATTAACTTTTAGCTTATTCAGCCATACCTGCTATAGAAACCTAATATGTAAAGGGAAAGTTGTGATAAACCCCTTTCATAGAACTAGAAATTGACTCTTGAACCTGGCTAGAGGACAGCTCCCCAAACTGTGAACCAGACTTAGAGTTGATCCACTTGGGAGGTTAAGAGTGCTGAGGGAAACAGTGGCTGAGGATCAGCCACTTCAGACAGTGGTTACAGTCAGCCTCATGTTGAGGTCAGGAGGAGACCATGATCCAATCATTGATTTGGGATTTGATGGGAAGTCTCTCCTCATTTCTGGGCCCTCAGTTTCTCCACATCATAATCCACTTGGGCTGCTCTATTTTAAGATAACTAGCAGTATGGAGGATTATTGACCTAGAAAACTAGGTAACATCTCCCACCCAACAAGGGTTTCCAGGACCATCCTTTTGTCCAAATGGGAGCATCCTGAGAAAGCCTTCCTGAGACAGTATCTAGACTTTGGTTGGACCCTTCCCTTACAAACTGGCGTTTTACTGGCTGGTCACTGTCCCATGGAAAAGCATAGCTTTGGTCCTACTCTGAGGTTGTATCACAACCCCTGCCCTGAGGGATTCCTCAATTTTCCATGTGATGGAGAGGGGCTTACCTTCCATGGCCCCACAGACCCCGGCATGGGGTTAGTTTGAGCCATCTTGGTGGTTGGAAGGGATTCTGGAAGACAGAACACACACCAGTGTCATGGCCTGTGGGGTGAGGGATGAGGGGCACGGGTGAAAGTGAAAGAGGCTTGAAGTCCAATAAGCAGACTTTGGGTGGGGTGCAGATTCTGCCTCTCCCTAGCTGAGCCTCAGTCGTTTTGCATCAGTAAAACTTCAATGCACAGAGTTATAAGGATGAGAAGCAATGATGCAGATGCAGATAAAGCACTGCACAGATACCAGGACCACTTAACAAACGTGGCTCTCATTCTCTTGCCTGCCTCCAGGTGCCCACGATAGCCTTGCCTCATTCTCACATACCCCAACATAGACCCCTTGGAAACCACCTTGTCCAGACCCCTCATATCACCAAGGCATGGTCTCACTCTTATCTGGCTCTACCTAGCCCTCAAACTGACCAACTGTCCACAGCCATGCTCCCATTCCCTCCCTGCCTCTCTGTCTTCTAGACCTACCCAGGATCAATCTTGCTTCCCGAGACTTTGCTGCTTTCCCCAGCCTATGGCAACTTGCTTTCTTTCCTCCTTCCCAGCACTCATCACGGCACTGATCCGTGTTCCTATTGAATATGTCCTGGGTGAACATCTCAGGAGCAGGGACTGGGTCTCCAGAGTGATTGATGGAGGACCACACTGAACCCGTGTTGGGATGGTGAGGGTTGGAGGAGTAGGACAGGTGTCATCGAAAGACTTATTGAAGGAAATTGAGGAAGAAAAGAGAATGATAATAATAGCTAACATTTAACCATGGCTCAGGGTTTCCCTGGTGGCTCAGATGATAAAGAATCCATCTGCCATGCAGGAGACTTGGGTTCGATCTCTGGGTCGGGAAGATTCCCTGGAGAAGGGAATGGTTACCCACCCCAGTAATCTTGCCTGGAAAATTCCATGGCCAGAGGAGTCTTGGCGGGCTATGTTCCTTGGGGTCCCAAAGAATTGGACACAACTGAGCAACTAACACACACACAACCGTGGCTCACTCTGTGCCAGGTCTTGTTCTTTATGCTTTACCTGCCTGAATACATTTAATCTTCACAATGAACCTATGAGGTAAGCCCTGTCATTATCCCCATTTTACAGGATATTGAGGCTTATAGAGGCAAGGTAGACAGAAAAGATGATAGGAAGAGTAAAGGAAGGAAGGACAGTGGGGAGGGGACAAGGAGAGAAGGAAGAAAGACAGACACATATGCATCAGTTTTCTTAATTCAAAACAGCCATTCATGGCTTTTCCCTCTGACTGGTATTGGCCCCGGGATGAATGCATATAAACTCTGTGATGTATCTTTCCATTCTGAACCTCTGAACAAGCATCTCCTACCTCTGCCCATTTCCCAGCTTCCCTCCGTGCCCCAGAAGCCTGTCATTTCTGGGGCCCCCAAGTCCCCTCCCAGCCGTGGTGGCTAGGGCAGTGGTTATGGTCATGTAAGTGACTCCTTTGGGGAGGCAAGAGAAGTCTGCTTCCCCACAGAGTTCCCCAATCTTCTCCAGCCATCCTGAGAGGCTGTGACCACAAGGCAGGAAGATGGGGCCCTAATCCTGGGCAGGGGGAGGAAAGGAAAGACCAGAGCACCCCTCAGGGCCTTACTCACCCAGCTCCTGCTGCACAGTCTGGGTCTCCATCTGGTGCCGCTTCCTCGGTGGCTCCCGTTCTTTATAGCCCCGTGGCCAGCGGCCTCTGGCCCTGTCAGCACTCTGCTTTCCCTTGGCTTTTGTTCCCCCTGATCCCGGAGCTTTGGTGGCTCAGCCTGCTGGGCGGGCATCCCCCAGGGCTTTGTTTAAACCTGGGATACAGAAATCCAGGGAGGCCCCGCTGCTGTGGGCCAGGCTGTCAGTGCAGGCCCTGCTGCTGTGGACTTGCTCTCAGAGCAGATGGGATGTGAGGACAGGTCTGCATGAGTTCTTGTCCCCTGCTCTTCTCCAGGTTCCTCTTGCCACCCTAGGATCTTCCTAAGACCTCGTGTCGTATCAACACATCAAAATGCACCTCCCTTCTCATATGGGGTATACATTTGTTGTCGATGTTTAAAAATTAAGGATTATGACAATTCTGAACTCTATTTATTAAAAAGTAGTTCACCAAAAAAAAAAAGAAAGAAAATAGCTCACTGCGTGTTCAGAAATCTTTATTATATCATATTTATATGTATTGCATTGGACAAAAATTTTGAGTTTTTCCATAAGATGGTACGGAAAAACCAGATGAAGCTTTTGCCCAACCCAATATAACTATGTTAAGAGTTGAATTCAATTATATAGTCACCTAGTAGACATGAAGCTCCCTATAGCTGTGCTATTTTAATATTTATTCATTTTAATTTTGCAATTTTCTTTTTAAAATTTGGAGCCAAAAAGGTTTTTTTTTTTTTTTTTTTTGTGTTTGTTTTAATATTGATGTCTGAGTCTCTGCAACCCCAGAGACGGCAGCCCACCAGGCTCCCCTGTCCCTGGGATTCTCCAGGCAAGAACACTGGAGTGGGTTGCCATTTCCTTCTCCAATGCATGAAAGTGAAAAGTGAAAGTGAAGTTGTTCAGTCGTGTCCGACTCTTCACAACCCCATGGACGGCAGCCTACCAGGCTCCTCCATCCATGGGATTTTCCGAGCAAGAGTACTGGATATACTGCTTTCGGCCCTTAGCAGTCTCTCAAACCCAAGATACACTAACAGGTAAAATGATTGCTCCCTGGAAGTTCAGGGCTCCTGGTGAGAGTAGTCTGGGGTAATTGGGGGTCCTGCCCAGAAGGAGGGGAGGGTGTCTTGTAGAAGGAGAGGATGTCTTGTTCAGGCCTCGTAGCTGCTGTGAGGAGCAGGAGAATGCCGTGAGTGAGGAGGGCTCTGAGCCTGGCAGATGTGAGTTCCAATCCTAAACTCCCTGGGTGGGTGACCAGGCAAGTCATTCAGCCTTCTCTCAACACTGCCCCCCTCCCTCCAAAAATGGAGACTATCTGCCTGGCACATTGTAGGCTTAATATTACATATCACCCTACTCTCTTGCTGGTGATGGATACTATAAAAAATCTCAGCAGCTTGGAAAGAGGAAGGAACTCTTCCTAGTAGAGTTCTTTTAATCCCTCTGTGAATCTCTCCAGCCTGTGACTTGGGTTTGTCTGAGCCCTCTTTTCTCAGAACCAAAAATCCATTTGCAGATTTAACAGAACATTCGCAGTGGACAGGTCTGATGCTAACACAATGTGCCACCCTAGGATGTTTCTGTTGCGTGATTAACTGGTGGCATCTGGATCAATGGCTGGCAAAGGACAGAGTGGCCTTGAGCATTGTAGCAAGGGCTGGCTGGCTGGTGGCTGTGCAAGGGCTTAAGGCACCAGCTGTTCATGGCGGGAGGTTCTTCCGCAACTTCCTTTTGCTTCCTCCTCAGAGTTGAGGATCTTAGGGAAACACTTATTTGTTCATTCATTCATTCATTCATTCTTTCTTTCTTTCCTTAACCCCTGGACTGGCTTAGGTATCCCCATCAAATGCTCTCATGGCACCCTGTACTTATTGATTATTGCATGAGTTTCAATAATCAATTATTCAAAAACTCAAGAGGGGCTTGAATTGTGTGGGATTATTGCACGCTTGGAAACTGCTGTAGAAACCAGAAATACTGGGCTCCAAGGACAGAAACAAGACACAAGTTGGGGCTTGGGTATAGGATAAAACTTTTCATAGTATACTTTTCTATATTTTTCAAATTTTGAACAATGTGGACATATTTTCTATAGAAACAAGACTATTTTTGAAAATAAAGAAACTGATTGCTTAATTATCTGCTTCTTCCTCTAGACACCATCCTTTATGAGGGTAAGAGCTCTGTCTTGTTCACTGTTGCATCTTCAGCCTTGAACAAAAGTCTTGGCTCAATAAATATGTTCTGAATAAGTGAATGAATGAATGACATCCAATGACAGGGTTAAGTGACTCTGGGAGCAGAGATGAAACTGACATATAATCCTTACCAGTTCTAGCCACACCTGACATGCTTGTGTTGTCTTTGTGCTTCATATACTCTCAGCATCTCCATTTGGGAGCTTTACACCCTATTGAAGTGTTAGAACCATAAAGAAAGATGATGCTGTGAAAGTGCTGCACTCAATAATGCCAGCAAATTTGGAAAACTCAGCAGTGGCCACAGGACTGGACAAAGTCAGTTTTCATTCCAATCCCAAAGAAAGGCAATGCCAAAGAATGCTCAAACTACCACACAATTGCACTCATCTCACACACTAGTAAAGTAATGCTTAAAATTCTCCAAGCCAGGCTTCAGCAGTACATGAACTGTGAACTTCCAGATGTTCAAGCTGGTTTTAGAAAAGGCAGAGGAATCAGAGATCAAATTGCCAACATCCGCTGGATCATGGAAAAAGCAAGAGAGTTCCAGAAAAACATCTATTTCTGCTTTATTGACTATGCCAAAGCCTTTGACTGTATGGATCACAGGGAACTATAGAAAATTCTGAAAGAGATGGGAATACCAGACCACCTGACCTGCCTCTTGAGAAATCTGTATGCAGGTCAGGAAGCAACAGTTAGAACTGGACATGGAACAACAGACTGGTTCCAAATAGGAAAAGGAGTANGCTGGATCATGGAAAAAGCAAGAGAGTTCCAGAAAAACATCTATTTCTGCTTTATTGACTATGCCCAAGCATTTGACTGTGTGGATCAGAATAAACTGTGGAAAATTCTTCAAGATATGGGAATACCAGACCACCTGATCTGCCTCCTGAGAAACCTATATGCAGGTCAGGAAGCAACCATTAGAACTGGTCATGGAACAACAGACGGCTTCCAAATAGGAAAAGGAGTATATCAAGGCTGTATAGGGTAATTTTAAAGGCTAACATTTATTGAGCATTTATTATATGCTGGGCACTGGGTTAAGAGTTCTACATGTATTATTTCATGTATTCCTCAATCCATTCCCCTGAAACAGTTTCTAGTATTATCCTCATTGAAACGAAGGCATAGTGAGGTGAAATGACTTGCTCAAGAATCCATTGCAAGTTGTGTGGCCAGGGTTTGAAACCCTGGGAGGCTGAGTTAGAGATCTGAATCTTAGTCATGTTGTCCAAGTATTTCTAGATGAGACAGGACTTTGAAGTAGATCACTTCTCAAGTCTTTTTCAACTTGGATATTCTCTGATATTTTGGCCAGGGGACTGGTGCTCCCACATACAGGGAAAGCAGAGATGGAGAACTGGTTGTGCAAGGCTAGAGGGGTTGGTAGAGGGCAAGCTGATTTTGACTTTTTTGGTATGAATGTCAGAGGATATGCAAATGAAAATGTCCAACAGTATCTTTATCTTGAAAGAAAAGATAATTCATACATGTGCTGTTGCCATGAAAAGTTCTTCCAATATAAGTTATCATAAAAATTACCGCCTTGTTGTACATATGATTTTATTATAGCTCACAGTACTCCTCCAACACAGCCTTACACTGTATTATGGATAATACCATAGCTTTGAGAGATAAGCAACATTCTCTTTTTAGAAAAAGACAATTGAACTTACTCTTACTGTCCTTTATTTATCAGAGATTTCATTAAATTGAAATGCAGTTTCAGAACTGAAAGCCACAAAGAAATGTCTCCAGAATAGGAAAAAAGTCAGATAAAATATATTTTAAGGCTTCAGAGTCCTAGCTAAATTTGCCATGGTANCTAAAGGAGATCAGTCCTGGGTGTTCATTGGAAGGACTGATGTTGAAGCTGAAACTCCAATACTTTGGCCACCTCATGTGAAGAGTTGACTCATTTGAAAAGACCCTGATGCTAGGAAAGATTGAGGGCAGGAGAAGGGGATGACAGAGGATGAAATTGTTGGATAGCATCACTGACTCGATGGACATGGGTTTGGGTGGATTCTGGGAGTTGGTGATGGACAGGGAGGACTGGCATGCTGCGGTTCATGGAGTTGCAAAGAGTCGGACACAACTGAGGGACTGAACTGAACTGAACAGCATATTGAAATGTTAGAACCATGAAGACTGATGAAATCAATTTTTTTAGCCAATTTTTAATTTTTGAAGAAAAAATCGAGCATTTATGTTTGATTGAGAAGTCCAAACACATGAACAAAAATATTGTGAGGGGGATGATGAAGGTCACTGTGCAAACAATTTACAAATATCCCATCCAATTTCCCTAGAGTTATAAGTATCCTCAGCCTGTCCTCCATTCATTTTTCTCAATTATCCTAAGTTCAAGGAAGCCAGAGAAGGATCACCCACCTCCAGGGCTACCACCATACTTTGCAAATAGCATCTGAATATAGTTTTTAACCAAGTTCTGTAGGATGCACCCTCTGATATTGTCTGAAGCTGCTACTTCCCTAGTCCCCTGATGATTATGGCCTCCAAGCTCCAATTACCTCTGCCATCTCTTTCCAGGAAAGTCAGGGCAGACCCACTCCAAGAGTGGGAATGAAGGGAGCAAACCAGCTTGTATCTCTTTCTCCAAAACTCAGCTTGGTTCTCTCTTCTTCATCTTTAATAACAATAACTACAACTTATGAAGCATTTACTGTGAACCAGGCACTGCCTCATTTATCCTCACAACAACCCCATGAAGTAGGTCGTTATGATACCCATTTTACTGGTGAGTTAATTGAGGTTCTGAGGAGCCAAGTTCTGGGCCAGGGAACTCAACAGGGTCTTGAATGTATGTTTATCTGCTCCAAAACCTGTAATCTTTCCTCTGGGCAACCCTGCCTCTCTGACATTAAGTCAGATTATAATACTTACTTGACCCATTGCTGTCAGATGAAGGGAAATGAAGGCATTTAGGGCAGTTATGGGATCCAGTGCCACCAATAAATGGTAGCTATATTATTGATTGTTCCAAATCAGATAGAATCTTGTGCCAGATTCTCACAGAGATTGTGGGAGCAAACAGCAAAGATTTTTAGAGATATTTATCAGGTAAAAAATATTTCCTTTGGGGAATTTCTGGACAGCCAGTGGGGCTGGTTGGGACTCTGTGATTTCACTGCCATGGCTTGGGTCCCTGGTTGGGGAGCTAAGATCCTGCAAACTGTGAGGCATGGCCAAAAAACAAAATTTTTTTCTTTGAATTTGGAAAAGACCGCGTGTGTTCATTTTTTTCCTAAATATTTTTCTCTATTCCATGTTAACAGCACCTGGTGGCTCAGACAGTAAAGAATCCCCCTGTAATGCTGGAGACCTGGGTTCGATCCCTGGGTTGGGAAGATCCCCAGGAGAAGGAAATGGCGACCCACTCCAGTATTCTTGCCTGAGAATTCCATGGACAGAGGAGCCTGTTGGACTACAGTCCATGAGGTAGTAAAGAGACGGACACAACTGAGCGATTAACATTTTCACTCTTCTGTCTTATTTTCTGTGCACTGTTGATCTATGGTGGACATGGATTGTGAAATCTGTTCTAAGTCCACACACTCATTGCATGAACAGGTGGGGTAACTGTCTGCCCAGTGGAATGGGCTTTAAGATTTGGAGGTGATAAAAGACGTTAAGGGACTTCCCAGGTGGCACAGTGGTAAAGAGGCTGCCTGCCAATGTAGGAGATGCAAGAGATGTGGGTTCGATCCCTGGGTTGGGAAGATGCCCTGGAGGAGGAATTGGCAACCCTCTCCAGTATTCTTGCCTGGAGATCCCATGGACAGAAGAGCCTGGCGGGCTACAGTGCAAAGGCTCTCAAAGAGTCAGACACGACTTAGCCACTGAACACACATAAACACCAGACATTAAGGAGAATGAGACCACCCCCAAATGTAACGTGGTCGATTTGAACCTTGAATTTCTCGACACTAGGGCTACGTGCCAGGCATGATAGAGGCTCAGTAGAACTTTATGAATGGCTTGGATCCCCTGGCCTTGCCTCTGGGCCCAGGGAGCCTCACAGGATGAGGCCCAGGGCGGGAGGGGTGAGGTCATGGGGCCAGGGTGGCCCCTGGACTCAGCACTTTCTGGCAAGAGCATAATGGGGCTGACCAGGCGGCTGAGCAGCACTTCTGTTGTTTGGGAATAAGCAGGCTGAGTACAAAGCAAAGGGCCCAGTCAGCGTTCGGCCAGCACCTACCTCCCCCATGAGGGGCTGCTCCTGGGGGATCTTTTTTGCCCTAGTCCTTGCTACACCTTTCAACAAGTAGGAGAGCCAGGGCCTGGCTGGGCCTGAGAAGGCTTGAGTACTGGGAGAGAATTTGGGAGGCATCTCAAGCCTCCACATCTTTCTGAGCTCTCTCTGCATTCATCCATCTCTCTGCTTCCAGGCAAAAATGGATGCCTGCCTGCCTGCAAGGGACTGCTGCTGTCCTAAGGGGTCGGGCTCCCAGCCTGTTTCTTTTGTGTTTAACTAGCTGGAGGACATCCCAATTCCATTAATCTTACTGAATTTCTCAGTTGTGGAGTTGCTAATTCGTTTCTGACTCTTTGCAACCTCATGACTGCAGCACTCCAGGCTTCTGTCTTCCACTGTCTCCTGGAGTTTGCTTAAATTCATGTCCATTGAGTCAGTGATGTTACTTAACCATCTAATCTTCTCTTGCCCCCTTGTCCTTTTGCCTTCAATCTTTCCAGCATCAGGGTCTATCCAATGAGTCGGCTCTTCGTATCAGGTGGCCAAAGTATTGGAGTTTCAGCTTCAGCATCAGTCCTTCCAATGAATATTCAGGATTGATTTCCTTTAGGATTGACTGGTTTGATCTCTTTGCAGCCCAAGGGATTCTCAAGAGTCTTCTCCAGCACAATTCAAAAGCATCAGTTCTTCAGTGCTCAGCCTTTTTTATGGTCCAGCTCTCACATCTGTACATGACTATTGCAAAAACTTTCTCAGTACTGCAACTTAAAGTAATTTCCTCTCAACTGGAACCCTGTGAAGCTATTAGAAAAATAGGTACCAATAAGAATAGAAAAACAGGTATCCTATTGCAAGGCACTCAGCCCACTCTCTCAAACACAACCAAGTAGCTCAATTCTCTCTCTCTTAGTTCCCCAACCAGGGATCAAACCCATGGCCCCTGCAGTGGAAGCACGGTGTCTCAACCACTAGACCACTAGTGGTCTGTTTCATTTAGAGCAGCCAGGTTTAGCAAACAAAGACATAGGACACCCAGGTAAATTTGAATTCCAGATAAATGATTACTATTTCGAAGTATAAATAGGTCCCAAACATTTTTTATGTTGTTTTTGTTGTCTGTCTTTTGACCTCACCACACAGCATGTGGAAACTTAGTTCCCTGACCAGGGATCGAACCCCACCCCCTATGTTCAGTGCAGAGTCTTAACCACTGGGCCACTAGGGAAGCCCCTCAACATCTTTTATGCTAAAACATTCAGTTCAGTATAGTCGTTCAGTCGTGTCTGACTCTTTGAGACCCCATGAATCGCAGCACGCCAAGCCTCCCTGTCCGTCACCAACTCCCAGAGTCCACACACTCATATCCATTGAGTCAGTGATACCATCCAACCATCTCATCCTCTGTCGTCCCCTTCTCCTCCTGCCCTCAATCTTTCCCAGCATCAGGGTCTTTTCAAATGAGTCAGCTCTTCGCATCAGGTGGCAAAAGTATTGGAATTTCAGCTTCAACATCAGTCCTTCCAATGAACACCTAGGACTGATCTCCTTTAGGATGGACTGGTTGGATCTCCTTGCAGTCCAAAGGACTGTTACCTGTTGCGTATCTGAAATAGGCTTCCCTGGTGGCTCAGCTGGTAAAGAATCCGCCTGCAATGTGGGAGATCTGGGTTTGATCCCTGAGTTGGGAAGATCTCCTGGAGAAGGGAATGGCTACCCACTCCAATATTCTGGCCTGGAGAATTCCATGGACTATTCCAGGGGGTCATTAAGAGTAGGACACAACTGAGTCACTTTCACCTTCACTATACTTATGTGAAATTCGAACTGAACGGGATGTCCTGCATTTTATCTGCCAACACCAGTCTCCTTCCACCTGTATCTGGAGCACCCTATGATACTCCTCAGCCAATCCACTTCTCTTTTTTCCTTTGGAGAAGACAGTGTGAAAAAAAAGTCACCATTCTCATGATCATTTTCCTGGCATACCCTGTCCCACCAACCACCCTACAACCATCCTTTGATAAAATGGAGAATAGTAGGAAATCTGGATGTTTTAAAGTATTTTCCCAAATGTTATCTTATTTAATCCTCCCAAGTAACCCTGAGAGATATGTTTGTGTGTTAGTTGCTCAGTCGTGTTTGATCTTTGTGACTCCATGGACTGTAGCCCGCCAGGCTCCTCTGTCCATGGAATTCTCCTGGCAAGAATACTGGAGTGGGTTGCCATTTCCTCCTCCAGGGGATATTCCCAACCCAGGGATCGAACCCATGTCTGCTGTGTCTCCCACCTGAGCCACCAGGGAAGCCCGAGAGATTTGCTTTAATTAGCCCCATTTTACAGTAGAAACTTGAGACTCAGAAAGCCTATGTTACTTACCCAAGGTCACAATGCTGGGAAGTGGCAGGACCAGATCTGAAACTCAATTCTCTTTGGTTCCAAAATCTATATTCTTTAGTTTGCTGTTTACAGGAATCCCTTGCCCTTCATTTGTTTAAACAGGCATGACTCATGATGAGTAGCCATAAAAGCAAATTTGTTTTCATCTCCTCTGCCTCGCTATGTTTTTCCACTGTGGCTAATTTCTTTCCCTTGCCTTGGATATAAACCTGGGCAGTCCCATGACTTTTTGTGGCCATTTTTAGGTAATTAAAAAGTTGGATGGTACTCTGAAGAATAAAAGACAGTCTCAAATTTAAAATGAGAATGTTCAATCCATCATCAAAATGTCAATCTCCATTCGAAGGTAAGTCTCCTCCCTGCTACGTCAGATAAGACCTGGATTAGGCAGAAAGCCTGCACCCAGGTTAAGGGCACCCTTTTTTCTCTCTCCTGCTTACTCACTGACTTCTGATCCTTCAAAGACTGGAGCGAATAGGAGTGAAAGGAGAGCAGGACACTCCTTACTCAATGGTTTTGTGATAAGATGGCTGCACACTCGATGCCCTGCAACTCTTCACAGCTGCCTGTCTCGTGGGCACTTCCTGGTTCTTGGGAGAGTCCCACCTACAGTAACCTTGACCCAGGTCTGTGCCTCTCTCCTCTGCCTATTGTTTCTTTTACAGCCCCAAGGCACCTGGTGGTTCACCTCTAGTTTTACTCTATGGAGGACCCCTCCATCCTTGGAATTCTGCTGGACTAAATCTGCTCCAGCCCTGTTCCAGTTCCTTCTGAGGCATGACACACCTCAGAAACCCAGACCTACGTGGGAAACACTCACACATGCTTTGCCTCAGCAAATTTTGGAATGCAGGCTGATTGTTACTTAGGCTCCTCAATTTGCTTCATTCCTCAGCAATTGCCCACCCCAACTTCTGACCTTTAGATTTCTCACTACAGGGACACATAACCAGTTTTCTAAGTGGAGCCCTTGGAGCCTTCACCTGAAGCTCTTTCAGTCCTGCCCTGAAGGATGGTGGGGTTCCCAGCACAGTGTCCCAGAAAAACTCCATAGTTGGTCTCAAATCTCTCCAACTTGATAACATCAGCATCAGAAGGAAAGGTTAAGAGCCGTCAAATCAGTTCTCAAACACCTCCTTTGAAATTTTATGCAACATGGTGTTCTGCTGCATAACTCACTTTGATTTCTAGTATCTACCACTTTAATGCCCATGTTCACATCCTGTGACATGCTGTGTTACTTCACTGCTCTCCACACTGCTCACCCACCTGGGCTCCCTTCACTCCCACCAGGAGACCTTACATCCTGTTTCATCAGACATGGATTTCCTCAGCTTCCTGCCCCTGGAACCTACTGTACCTGCAACACTATTTCCACATCCACCTCTTCCCCTCCTGTCCCAGATGTTTACCGCTTCCTGTCCTGGGTAACATACCATTCTGTCCTCTTAGGAACTTTGTTTAATTCATTAGCCCCCTCTTGAGGACTTCCTTGGTGATTCAATAGCTAAGACTCCACATTCCCAATGCTGGGGGCCTGGGTTCCATCCCTGGTCAGGGAACTAGATCCTGCATGCCACAGCTAAGACCTGATGCTGCCAAAATACATAAATAAGTAAATATTAAAAATATTTTTAATATTGAAATAAATATTTAAAATACTCTCAGCTAGTATTTAAAAAGATAATTTCTACATTTTATTACAAAAGTATATGTGGCTTAAGTCATATATTTTTAAAAGGTGCACAATAGATACTTTTTACAAACTCAGCAGCCCTGCTTCTCACAGGTTACCATTTTCAACTCTTTTAGCTTCTCCTTTGGTATTCACTGATTTCAGACATTACGTGCCGATTTCTTCTTTGGCAGATGGAATTTTAGCTCTCTTGCCCTACCCACCCTTCTGTAGATCTATTACAAATTTTGCTTAAATCCATAATCATTGTATTAGCTTCTACGACTTTTGTAAATATTATTTACTACTGATCCAAGTAAGGCATGAAAATATCTTCTTTCTTGAACCATGTTTTTTTTTCCCTGGAGTTAAACATTTCCTAGTTTTGTCATGTGTTCAGTTTTTCTGCGTCTTCATGAAAAGTGAGAATGAAAATGTTAGTCATTGACTCTCTGCAACCCCATAGACTGTACCCCGCCAGGCTCCTCTGTCTATGGAATTCTCCAGGCAAGAATACTGGAGTCGGTTGCTATTCCCTTCTCCAAGGCATCTTCCTGGCCCAGGGATCGAGCCCAGGTCTCCTGCATCACAGGCAGATTCTTTACCATCTGAGTCATCAGGAAAAACCTCTTAATATAATATTCATGAATTTTATTAATATGCTATTATTTATTATAAATATTATTTACTTATAATATTCACTAATCATTATTTTATATTTTCTCAATGTTATTGTTAATATTTTAAATTATTTATTAACAATTTTATTAGTAAAATTATTTAATAATTGTATTTCTATTGTATTAAGAGCCTTTCATGAATATTTATGAAATGCCTCTTAACACAATATTCTACATAGTCAACCCATCAGAGCATGTATCTGCTCCATTTTTCCCCTTGGAGACTTCCATCTGGATGCCTCTGTTCCCTTGCTCCAGACTGAAGAAGTTTCCATCTATGTTGCTGCATAGGTATTGTCCAGAGACCTCTCTTGGCTGACATCCTAGAAACTCCCTTGGCAGTGCTCCAGGGTTGAATCTGTATCTTCATTCATAATTTACCTTTTTGTGTTAGTAAAATATATTCTGTAACAGTGTCCTAAGAAATGGCAAATGGACGTCATTTTTTTAAGGTCAAAATATCTAAAAATGTATTTTGATGCAGTCACATTTGATTGATGGGTTGGCTGGGTATGGAGTTGCTAATACCTACGAACTGGGAAGGCAGCTCCCCATTGTCTTCTATGTGAAATGTTGCTGTTGAGACATATAATATCACTTTGATTCTTGATCCTTTGTATGAGTTTTTTTTTTCTTTCTAAAAGCTTATTTTAAAGGAAAAATTCCCAGTGATCTAAATTTCCTGAGGCTGTGCTTTTGTAAAAATCTTTCTTTATTTCTCTGGGCATTTAGTAGCCTCTTTCAAAAGTATGTCCTTCAATTCTCTGAAATGTTCTTATATTATTTCTTTGATCATTTTCTCACCTCTGTTTAATATGTTTCTTTCTCTGCAACTTTTATTCTCTGAATGTTGGACCTCCTGAACTGATACTCTAGTTTTTTATATTCCTATCTTACTTTTACGTCTCTTTGTCTTTCTGTTCTGACATTTGAGAGATTTCCTTGATTAGAAAAATATATATTTATTTTTGACTGTGCTGGGTCTTTGTTGTTGTGTGTAGGCTTTCTAGTTGCGGTGAGCAGCGGCTGCTCTCTAGCTGTGGTGCTCTTCTCTTGTTGTGGAGCAGGGGCTCTAGGTGCATAGGCTTCAGTAGTTGCGGCATTGTGGGCTCAACAGTTGCAATGAGTGGGCTCCAGAGTGTGAACTCAATAGTTGTGGCGCATGGGTTTTGTTGTCCCTCGGCAGGTGGCTCTTCCTAGACCAGGGATCAAAACGGTGTCCCCTGCATTTGCAAGGCCAATTCTAAACCACTGATCCACCAGGGAAGCCTGAGAGTTCCTTGATTTTAGCTTTTAATTCTGTATTGGTCTCCTATTGCTACTATAGCAAATTACTACCACAAACACAGTGACTTGCATTTCTGGAGGCAGGACTGCATTCTTTCTGGAGGATCTTGGGGAGGATTTGTTTCTTTGCCTTTTCCAGCTTCTAGAGGCTGGTTGCCTGCATTTCTTGGCCAATGGCCCCTTCCTTCAATTTCAAAGCCAATAGCATAACATCTTTGAATCTGTCTCTGACTCTGGTCATCCTGACTGCCTCCCTCAGAAGGACCTTGTAATTATTAAGCCAGATAACCCACCATAATCTCCCCCATCTCAAATTCCTTAATCATATCTGCAAAGGCCCTTTGCCAGGTACGATCATCTTCATAAGCTGTGTAGACATCTTTGGAGGGCTGTTATTCTGTCTGCCAGACTTTTTGCTAAATTTGTTATTTTAATGATCACATTTTTAATGTCCAAGAGTCCAGTTTTGTTTCCTCTGATTGTTTCATTTTTAAAGCATCCTGTTCTTATTTCAGAGACACAGCATTTTCTTTTATCTCTCTGAGGGTGTGTTTGCTTCTTTGAAGTTTTCTTCCTCTCCCTACATAATCTTCACTCTCTTCAGATTCCTTTACTTCTGTTTATTATTACTATTTTATGTTGGAGACATTTCCCAAATCTGTCATGATCTGTGGATTCCATCCTTATGAAAGAAAAAGCAGACTGGGAAAAACTGTTTGGAAATTCTGGATGGCTGGGTAAGTAAGTCAGTGTTAGTTGCACAGTCGTACCCGACTCTTTGTCAAGTACCTGACTCTTTGCAACCCCATGGACTGCAGCCCACCAGGCTCCTCTGTCCATGAGATTTTCCAGGCAAGGATACTGGAGTGGGTTGCCATTTCCTTCTCCAGGGGATCTTCCCGACCCAGGGATAGAACCTGTGTCTCCTGCACTGCCGGCAAATTCTTTACCGACTGACCTACAAGGGGATGGCTGGGTAGACTGTCAACTGTAGATTTCATTATATGGCAAAGAGTGGTCAGTCAGCCTTTTTTTGTTGTTGACGATTATTAAAAACCAGTAATGTTTTGCTTGGGTTGGTTTCCCCTACTGGATGTCATACTGCACTCTTTGGGTCATTGTGCAAAGCCCAAACACAGGGACTGGTGAGTTATACTCCGCCTCCTTAAAGGACCCTGGTTCACTTTTTGTTTTGTTTATTTATTTTAAAATATGTGTTTATTTGGCCGAGACAGGTCTGAACTGTGGCACGTGGGATCTTTAGCTGCGGCACGTGAACTCTAAGTTGCAGCATGTGGGCTCCAGTTTCCTGACCAGGGATTGAACCCAGGCCCCCTGCATTTGGGAGCACAGAGTCTTAGCCACTGGGTCACCAGGGAGGTTCTTGACTTTTGTTTTAAAGATCTGCTTGGAAGTTACATATGTCTCTAGTTTCATCAGTGAGGGAGTTTGTGTTTCTGTTTTTTGGTTTCTGTGCCATGTTCCTGTAATTTTTAATCTCTCTGACTTTTTCCTCAGCCTGTAAACATGCATAAGCCTCCCTCATTTCAAAAACAGAACCCCAATCTACCCCCTCCCCCAGCCTCTGCTTCCCCTTCTGGACGTCACCCACTCCCTCTGCCTTTATAACCACAGGCCTTAAAAAATTTAGTAACTATTTCAACTTCCTCACCTCCCTCTCACACTTCAAAAACAGCAGTCTTATTTCTGTCCTTGCCTTTCTTCCAAGATTGCTTTGGCCCAGAAGACCAGTGATTTCCATATTGCCACACCCAACTGACCCCTTTTTTTTTTCTCTATGATATTTGGCCCATTGAACATGTCCTTTTTCACAAACACTCTCTTCCCTTGACCTCCATCCAAGTGACCTCTCTGCTGCTCCTCTTCAATCTTCTTCATCTATTCCTTTTCCTTTTCCTGTTCCTTCCATGTCAGTTTTCCTGAGTCTGTTCTTAGCCTCCTTTCTCTTCTCATTCTAGACTCTCCTTAGATAATCTCATCTACTCCCAAGACCTCAATAACCACTTACTTTATGGTGATAACTCTCAAAGCTAAATTTCAAATGCAAACGTCTCTCTTTGTATCCATTTCCTAGGGCTACTATACAAATAACCACAAACTTGGCTTAAGTGAAAATGAAGTCGTGTCCGACTCTTTGCGACCCCATGGACTGTAGCCTATCAGGCTCCTCTGTCCATGGGATTTTTCAGGCAAGAATGCTGGAGTGAATTGCCATTTCCTTCTCTAGGGGATCTTCCCAACCCAGGAATCGAACCCGGGTCTCCCGCATTGTAGGCAGACGCTTTACCATTTGAGCCACCAGGGAAGCCCTAACTTGGCTTAAAGCAATGGAAATTTATTTTCTGACAGTTCCTTTGGCTACACGTTTTACTCATGGTGTCAGCATGGTCAGTTTCTTCTGAAGGTTCTGAGGCAGAAACTGTCCTAATGGCGCTCTCATAGCTCCTGGCAAGTGAAGTCGCTCAGTCGTGTCCGATTGTTTGCAACCCCATGGACTGTAGCCCACCACACTTCTCCGTCCATGGGATTTTCCAGGCAAGAGTACTGGAGTGGGTTGCCATTTCCTTCTCCAGGGGATCTTCCCGACCCAGGGATCGAACCCAGCTCTCCTACATTGTAAGGAAGACGCTTTACCGTCTCAGCCACCGGGGAAGTCCTTTCCTAGCTCCTGGAGTTGCTGGCAATTCTTAACCTTCCTCGGCTTGTAGATTTATCACTCCGGTCTCTGCCATTATCTTCACATGCTGTTCTCCCCAGGTGGCTCTCTGTGTCTTCACATTTCTGATTCTGATAAGGACACCGATCATTAGATTTAGAGCCCACTCTAATCCAGTAACAAAATCTGCCTGAGATTCAGGAGACCCAGGTTCAATCCCTGGGTTGGAAAGATCCCCTAGAGAAGGGAATGGCAGCCCACTCCAGTATTCTTGCCTGGAGAATTCTGTGGATAGAGGAGTCTGGCAGGCCATAATCCATGGGGTCGCAAAGAATCGTACATGACTGAATGACTTTCACTTTACTAATCCAGTATGATCTTATCTAAGTTTGCCTAATTTCATCTGCAATGACCCTACTCCCATATAAGGTCATGTTCTGAGGTTCCAGATGGACATGAAATTTTGGGGAGACACTATTCACCAGTCAAGTCCAGTTTTGCATATTCAGCTTCCTCCTGGACATGTCTAGTTAGAAAGCTTCAAACAGACTCCTCAAATCCAGCATAGCCAAACTGCTCAGATGATTTCCACTGTCACTCCTACTCCTCAACTTGATCTTCCTCTGATTTTCTCTGCCTCAAAGATGATGTCACCATTAAGTTATCCAAGCTAGAAATCAGGACCAATCTTGACTGCTCTCTGTTTCTAATCATCCCATCTAAACTTTGGCTGAATATTGCTAATTCTACCTCCTTAATAGTTTTAGACGTCTCCACTTCTCCATCCCCATTGTATCAGTTATTATAAGTTTGGTTGTAAGTAACAGAAAACTTAATGCAAACTGGCTTAGATAATAAGAAAATTATTTAGTTCATTTCACAGACAATAATGCAGTAAGGTAAGCTTCAGGCTTGATTGACCCAATGATGTTGCAATAACCTGGGTTTTTTCCATCTTTGTTTTATGGACTTCAGTGTTGGCTTCATTGTAAGCCTGGTTGCTTTCATGAATTGGATGTTTTCCAGTAGCATTCGGGGCTGTGTGTTTCATTGTTCACATCCATCAGAAGAGAGAGAGTGGCTTCCTGTGACTTTCTAAAGTAAGAAAGAACTTTCCCAGCCGCCTTCAACCTCTAAACCTCATGCCTTACAGCCAGAATTAACGAGGTTAACATTTGGACATATTCACTTCAGATCTTTTAAAATAAATAAACCTTACAGATAAAATCAAAGATTCCTTTGTACTCACCCCCTGCCCCATCTTATTCCCTTCAATCCTTTCTCAGAACCACTCTTCTGAAGTTAGTATGGATGTTTCCCATCTATGTTTGTATATTTCTAGTACATACTTATAAGGATATATGTGTATAATTTTTATGTTTTGCAAAAATAAGTATATATAAAAACATTTGTGTATAATTTTCTATGTTTTGCAAAACTAAATACATAATGTACATGTAAATTATTACATTCAAGTGTAAATAACACATATAAATTCTGCAAATCCTTTTCTTTCTTCAACACTATATTTTTGGAATCTGTCCATGCTGATATATTCATTCACTTTATGGACTGTATAATATTCCATAGTGTGAATTTGTTGTTCAGTTGCTCAGTTGTGTCCCACTCTTTGTGACCCCATGGACTGCAGCATGCCAGGCTTCCTTCACGGTCCCCCAGAGTTTGCTCAAACTCCTGTCCATTGAGTGGATGATGCTATCCAACCATCTCATACTCTGTTGTCCCTTTCTCCTCACACCCTCATTCTTCCCAAGCATCTGGGTCTTTACTGCAATTTACAGTCTTACTTTGTGTCTTTTTTCAAAAACTGTGATTTTCTGTGCTTTTCTCCCTTCACTCCTGCCTTATGACTCTGTCAATGACCCTTTTTTTCCCTCCACTGGCTTGAAAAGTGTACAGTCTGTTTCTTTTATTTTAGCAATTACACAGTCTTAAATGTGTCCAGTTTCTCTATGCTTCTGAACAAGACAAAGATCTTAATTCTGAATTTTTTATTCCTATATTGTATGTTACTGTTTGGTCCTTTATTTTCTTCACTTTATAAAGCACTTACTTAGATTTACTAATTAATATTTTATCATTCCTTCTTGCATTTCAATCCTTTCTTCTGGATTTGTCCTCCTTGTTACCACAGTAATCCTTCAATAGTTCTTTCATCAAATTTATTAAAATAATAAACTCTCTTAATCTTTATAAGTCTGAAAACAAATTATTTCACCCTTACTTTACATGTAAGCATAAAATTTTGATTAACAGTTATTTCCCCTGAGCAATTTGATAATATTATGTCATTGTCTTCTTGAAACTTCAGCAATGGTGGGAAATCCACTGTCCATCTGATGAGTGTTCCTATGTAGGTAATCTGTTATCTTTCATCTTTAGCAGCCTTTAAGATATTCTGTTTATCTTTAATGCTCTGCAATTCCATTGGAGGTGCTGGATATGGACTTAAAAAAAATTACATTTTGTGCTTCTTCAGTTGGCAGACTCACCTCTCCTTCAGTTCCGGAAACTTCCCCATTGTTACCTGTTAGTGTGCTTCCTCTCTTTTCTGCTACCTTTAGGACTGATGCTAAAGCTGAAACTCCAGTACTTTGGCCACCTCATGTCAAGAGTTGACTCATTGGAAAAGACTTTGATCCTGGGAGGGATTGAGGGCATGAGGAGAAGGGGACGACCGAGGATGAGATGGCTGGATGGCATCACCGACTCAATCGACGTGAATCTAAGTGAACTCCAGGAGTTGGTGATGGACAGGGAGGCCTGGCATGCTGCGAAAAGAGTCATGGGGACACAACTGAGCGACTGAACTGAACTGAACTGTCTTCCTCTATCTGAACTCCTGTCTGGAACTTCTCATCCTATAGTAGTATAGTGTGTTAGTTGCTAAGTCATGTCTGACTCTTTTGCAACCCTGTGGACCATAGTCCACCCGGCTCCTCTGTCTATGGGATTCTCCAGGCAAGAATACTGGAGAGAGTACCCATTCCCTTCTCCGAGGATCTTCCAGATCCAGGGACTGAACCTAGGTCTCCTGCATTGCAGGCAGATTCTTGACCGTTTGAGTGACCAAGGAAGCCCTCTCATCCTATATACCATGTATATTTCCTCTTTCTTATTTTCTGTCTCCTTATCTCTCTGTACCACATCCTGAACAACTTCTTTATTTTTGTCTTCAATTCATTAATTCACTCTATAGCAGGATCTAGTTAATTGTCCAACTCTCTACTAGATTCTGTTTAAAAAATCAAAATGTCTACATGTTTTTTATTTCTAGTTTCTATTTGGTCAGTTTTTGTTTGTTTGTTTTGTTTTTAGAGAAGATGTGGTTTTGAAAAATATTATTTATTTGGCTGTACCACGTCTTATTTACACCACATATGATCTTTGATCATCATTGTGGCATGCGGCATCATTAGTTGCAGCATGCAAACTCTTAGTTGTGACATGTGGGACCTAGTTTCCTGACCAGGGATTGAACCTGGGCCCCCTGCATTGAGAGTGAAGAGTCTTAGCCACTGGACCATCAGAGAAGTCCCTCTATTTGGTTTTTTTCAAACTCACCTTTTCCCTCACAATATCTCACTTATGATATGGATTTTACTTTTCCCTTCATATATTTGAACATTTGCTACTGCTGCTGCTGCTACTAAGCTACTTCAGTCTTGTCTGACTCTGTGTGACCCCATAGACAGCAGCCCACCAGGCTCTCCTGTCCCTGGGATTCTCCAGGCAAGAACACTGGAGTGGGCTGCCATTTCCTTTTCCAATGCATGAAAGTGAAAATGAAGTCGCTCAATTGTTTCTGACTCTTAGTGACTAACTTTCTGACTCTTAGTAGTCTGCAGCCTACCAGGCTCCTCTGTCCATGGAATTTTCTAGGCAAGAGTACTGGAGTAGGGTGCCATTGCCTTCTCTGTTGAACATTTTAGACTTGTTTATTTTAAATCCGCTTTCATGTTTCATGAATGGAAGCATGTTTTCAGATTATGCTTTTACCTGTAAATCTAGGGGTATAAATGTTCTCATTTGTTGCATCTGCCAACTCTCTCTCATGACATTTTCTTCAGTGTTTATTTGCTTCTTCAGGGGTCAGCATTTTGCTCATTCTCAGGGTTTGGAGGATTCCTGTAGGAGTTATTTTGTCTTTCTCTGTGCTATTATTCTATGGGTTTCACCACTTCTGTTTCCTAATTTCGTGGAATGGAGTTCTCAAACAAGCAATTTAGCATGGGCCCAGGTGCTAGCTTTGTGATTGGCTCAGTGTTAGAGTCTGATTTTTCTACCTAGAGACTCCAGGCAGATACTGAGCCTTCTTGCTGTGTTCCATAGCACAATGATGTAGTTTTTCTAGAAACTCTTTTATCCACAAGAAAGACTTTTTCTTCTTGGCTTTGAACAAGAAACCTGCCTCCAGCTCAAGGAGCCTAGACCACATCTCCCATCCTTAGAGGAGCATTAAATTCCTGATTCCCTATAGGACTCTGGCCTCTTGTGATGAGTGAGATCTGAGTATATTCTGGTCTGTGAGTATATTGTGACTGGTCGTGAGGGACCTATCAAGAGATTTTTAGATAAACTTTTTATTGAAATCTAATATACTTACGGGGCCTCCCAGATGGCTCAGTAATAAAGAATCTGCCTGCCAATGCAGGAGATTCAAGAGACGCAGATTCAATCCCTGGGTCAGGAAGATTCCCCTGGAGTAGGAAATGGCAGCCCACTCCAGTGTTCTTGCTGGGAAATTCCATGGACAGAGGAGCAACTGAGCATGCGTGCAACATACTCATAGAAGAGTGCACAATATAGGATGAGTTTTTATAAAGTGCACACAATTGTTTGATTGCCACACACATCAAGATATAGAACTAGTTGCCACTTTGCAGAAGCCTCCTCATCCCTTCTCCAAGCACAACAGTACTCTGCTCTGAAAGGTAACTACTGTTCCAATCCGTACAGCATTAGATTCATTTTGACCGCTTTGTACTTCTTAAAATTTATTTGTTGTGTCAAGTGGCTTGCAGGATCTTGGTTTCCTGACCAGGGATCGAACTTGTGTCCCCTGCAATGGAAGCACTGGACTTCTAGGGAATTCCTCATTTTGTCCATTATATACATGCAGCTGTAAGGTACATCATCTTCAGTGTCTGGCTTCTTTGGCTTCTTTCTCTCAACATCAAACAATCTCATATTGGTGAGATTCTCCCATGTCATTATGTTCATTCCTAGTTTGCTCCTTTTCATTGCTGTATGGTAGTATTATATGAAAATACCAGTTTTTAAAATCCATTCTACTGTTGATAGATATTTGAGTAGCTCCCACTCTGGGACTAATATAAATAATATTGCTATGAACTGGGCTTCCCTGTTGGCTCAGCAGTAAAGAGTCTGCCTGCCAGTGCAAGAGACACGGATTCAATCCCTGGATTGGGAAGATCCCCTGGAGAAGGAATTGGCAACCCACTCCAGTATTCTTGTCTGGGAAATCCCATGGACAGAGGAGCCTAACAAGCTACAGTCCATGGGGTCGCAAAAGAGTCGGACACAGCTTAGCAAATGAACAGCAACAACATTGCTATGAACATACTTATATGTGTTTTTGGTTAAGATCTATAAGCATTTGTTTGGAGCTTATACCTAGGGGTGAATTGCTGGGTCATACACACATTCAGTTTTAACAGACACTGTCAAACAAGTTTCCAATGTTGTACGAATTTACACTCCCACTAAGAGTGTGGAGTAGTTTGCATGTCTGTGGAACTAGAATGGAGAAGGAAATGACAACCCACTCCAGCATTCTTGCCTGGAGAATCCCAGGGACAGAGGAGCCTGGTGCGCTGCCATTTACGGGGTCGCATAGAGTTGGACAGGACTGAAATCAACTTAGCAGCAGCAGCAGCAGGAACTAGATCTTTTTCCTCAATTGCACAGAACCGAGAAGTATTAATAGTTCTTTTGCTCCTTTTCATGGATAATAAATCAAGATTGATATGAGAATCCCTGGTTTATCTCTTTTATATTCCATGATATGTGTGCTTCCTCAGTCACTCAGTGGTGTCTGACTTTTTGTGACCCCGTGGATTGTAGCCTGCCAGGCTCCTCTGTCCATGGGATTCTCCAGGCAAGAATATTGAAGTGGGTTGCCATTTCCTCCTCCAGGGGTTGCCATTTCCTTCTTCCTGATTAAACCTGCGTCTCTTGCATCTCCTGCATTGCAGATGGATTCTTTACTACTGAGCCACCTGGGAAGTCCATAGTCCATGATATGTAACTACAAAGTATATCAAAAGTACTNCCATTTCCTCCTCCAGGGGTTGCCATTTCCTTCTTCCTGATTAAACCTGCGTCTCTTGCATCTCCTGCATTGCAGATGGATTCTTTACTACTGAGCCACCTGGGAAGTCCATAGTCCATGATATGTAACTACAAAGTATATCAAAAGTACTAAGTTTTTCAAGCTTCTACCATGTGCCAGGCGCTCTTCTAAGAGGCCATTTCCTCCCCCATTACAACCCTGTGAGGTGGTACTTATTATTGCTTCATGTTCCAGGCGAGGGAGCTGCAACTCAGGAAAATAAAGAACTGTCCCAGGACTCCAGAGCCTGAAGCAGCCGAGTTACAGCAGCCTAACTCCTAAACCTGGCCTCCTCACACTGCATGGCAAATACACCCCTGCATCCTCCTGCCAGAGTGCAGGCTCAGCTTTTTTCAGAAACCTCTTTTATACCTCCCTAAAGATCTAAAATGGGCTTCCCAGGTGGTACCAGTGGCAAAGAACCTGCCTGCCAACGCAGGAGATACAGGAGATGTGGGTTAGATCCCTGGGTCGGGAAGATCCCCTGGAGGAGGGCATGGCAACCCACTCCAGTATTCTTGCCTGGAGAANTGGGCTTCCCAGGTGGTACCAGTGGCAAAGAACCTGCCTGCCAACGCAGGAGATACAGGAGATGTGGGTTAGATCCCTGGGTCGGGAAGATCCCCTGGAGGAGGGCATGGCAACCCACTCCAGTATTCTTGCCTGGAGAATCCCATGGACAGAGGAGCTTGGCAGGCTACAGTCCATGGGATTGCACACAGTCAGACATGACCGAAACAGCTTGGCCCACATGGACAAGCAAAAATCTAAAATACAGAGCCATGTGTTATCAGATATGACTACCTGGAATCAGTTCAGTTCAGTTGCTCAGTTGTGTCCAACTCTTTCGCGACCCCATGGACTACATGACTACCTGCAACAGGTGACACTCGCCCAACTGCAGCTTGAAATCCATGCCTTTGTATTGGTGGGTGAAAACAAGTAAGCGGCCACCTTGAAGAATTCTGCTCTCAGACGTCAGTCTTGTTTCTGTCGCGCACACCATGAGTTATGCTGGCTCAGTGCTGGCACACAGTGGCACCTTAGGAACATTCGCTGAACAGAACTGTAGAAAAATTCACATTTGTGATATTGACCAGGAGCCCTCTTGGCTGCAGCTCCTGGCTTCTAATATCTGACCACCAGGGGGCACAATATCTGTCCCTGCTGCACCCTCTTTCTCCTGAAGCCATTTCCCTGGGGAAGAAAGGAGTCTGCAGGAAAACTGAATTTTGAAAAAAGATACAAGAGAATTGGATCTTTCCAGGTGTGGTCCAAGTACCACCAAATCATAATCACCTACTGTGTGTGGCTAAAAGCAAGCTCCATCTTGTTCACACGAGACCTAGGGAATCAGACTTTCCAGGGGTACAACCTAGGAATTGTACCTTAAGCAAGGTCATCAGGTGATTTTTTTTTCATGCACATGGCTCTGTATTCAGACTACCCCTGTTCAAATATTGACTTTTTCACATGTTAACTGGTGACTTTGAGCAAGTCAATTAACCTGAGACTCGATATTATCATAAAAGAAGATCTTAAAAACAGACTTAACTCTTACAAGATGCTGTAATAAATGAGACAATCCATTTGGAGAGCTCAGCATGGTGCTGGGCAGTTGTTAGCACTTATAAAGCTCAAGATATCATTATTATTGATTGATCTTAGGAAGGAGTGTGATGAAGGGGCAAGAGGACAGTGGATGAGACCCAAGGAAGTCTGGGATATCTACTTCCAGTGTAGGCTCTGCTACCCTCACCAGCTGTGTGTCCTTGGGCAGGTCACTTGACTGCCCTGGGACTCAGTTTCTGCACAAATGAAATGAGAGAGTGGGACTAATTGGTCTGGGAGATCCCTTCCAGTGCTGATGTTTCACGAACTCTTCACAGGGTTTGAGGACACACACACACACCACCTCTACAGCCCCTGTGTGGCCCCTATGTGGTTCTATCAACCCTTGTGTGATTGTATCACATCAGATTACATTGCTAATTCTCTTCTCTGCTTTTTGTGAGAAGAGCAGGGCCCATGTCTTCATTCCAGGGACTCAGAGCCTGGCACATTGCCTGCCACGTAACTACCGTGCAATAAATATCATGTATACTGAGGAAGTAGAAATACACAGTGTGACACAAATGTGAAGAATTAGGATAACTGTTGTTCTTGTTGGTCTTAAGAAAACACCTGCTGGGGTAGAGAAGAGGGTGAGACCAAGAATGGCTGAAGGAGCCTGGAGGCTAAGGTGGGATTCGGGTGTGACTATTGGGTAGACAGAAAACTGGGAGCAGGGACTGGAAAAAGGGAAAAACAGGTGGGATGCAGGGAGTTACAGGGGGTTATCTACCAGCCTCCTTCTGAAGGAGACTTCCTTTTTGTTGTTGTGGTCCATCTGGTTTTTGTGAGGAGCAGGAATAGGGTCAGTGTCTAGCGTGATAACCTTTAAGTCGTAGACCTTCAAATATTTCACTAAGAATCATGGCATGAAGTTGTGGAAGGAAGAGAGAAGTCAGAGGTGATCCTCTCATTTTTACAACAAAGCTGAAAAATATGTGCCAGAAAGAAAGAACCCCTTGCTTAAGATGACACATCACAGGTTGTAGTGGAGACGGGCACGTGGGTCTGCCAACTTCCATCCCAGGGCTCTGCCCTGGACCCAGCTTCCTCCGACACTTTTAATGAACAATGAATGGACACAAGTGGGAATGTTTCAGAATGTGTGCGCATGTCTTTACCGGTGTTCGTGTCTGTCCACCTGTGTGTCTAGCTGCCTCCTGCATCACTTCCCCTGGGTGGCCTCCCAGGCATTTAAAATGCAGATAGCCCAAACTGAGCTCACAACCTTCATCCCAAGTCTTCTATTTCCCTTTTCTGTTTTCTCTCTCAACAAATGATGCCACTGTTTATTATTCTATTACTCAGATTAGAAACCTGGGTACCACTCTTTCTTTCAGCTGCACTGTGCAACTTGTCGGATCTCATTTCTGCAACCAGGAATTGAACCCAGGCCCTCAGCAGTGAAAGCCTGGAATTTTAACCACTAGGTAGTTAGAATTCCTGTGGGTACATGCTTGACTCCTGCTTCTCCCTCACCCATCATCACCAAGACCTGGCAGTCCCACCTCCTGCTTTCTTCATTTCATCCCCCTGAAGCTGCTGGGGACTTTTTCAGGGACCCTGAAGAGTCCTAACCAGTGTCACCTCTCTCCACTCAATCTCCAGATCCTAGCAGTCTGAAGCATCAGTTGCTGTCTGGTTGTAAAATACGAACCTGTGAAAATATTTATTGAGGTTCTGTGCTAGGTGATAAGTGAATGATGATGAACAAGACAGGGATGGTCCATGAGATAAGGAGATCAAGGATGATATGGACAAGTAAATGGGTAATTACAGTGGATCATGGTAAGTGTTATGATGGGGGAAGTATGGAGTGAGACAAGAGCTTTGGGGAGAGGCAGCTACTGAGGTTGGTTTGTTGAAGAGTAAATGAGGGTAAATGAATAGTTCTAATCCTGTGAGATTTCACTATCTGCTCACCCTCCCCAACCCCCATGTCTTGTGAGCTATATGTGCACTGCAGTTTGTGAATATGTCTGGTTTAAACAAGATAGAAGTTTCTTTGTTCTCTGACTTCAAGTCCAGACTTAGCGGTCTAGGGCTGGTGTGCTTTTAGAATAAGGTTGCAAATTCTTTGACACTCCTCCCATTGAGAAGTATAGGTTTGTGACCCTTCTCCTCAACTCTGGGTGAGCTTGTGACTGCTTTAACCAATAGCATAAGCAGAAATGATGTCAAGTGATTTCCAAGGCTCAGTTGTAAAAGGCCATGGAGTTTCTGTCTAGATCCTTGGAAGCTTTGCTCTTGGAGCCCTGAGCTGCCATGTAAGAAGTCCAGCTCTCCTGAGATTATCACGCTGGTCACACATGGGTACTCCAAAAGATTGTACCACAGGGACCTTTTCCTAAAAGCGGCCTGTGCCAAGATGCTGGACATGTGAGTGATGCTGACTTGGACATTCCAAGCCAACTCATGCACCAACTGAATACCACCAGGTGACCTCAGTCAGGGGTACAAAACCACCTAGCTGAGCTCTTCCTGGAAGTTGCACTTGCACTTCCACGTACATCCATAGGACATAATCATATGGCCACCCTCTCTGAAAAGAAGACTGGGAAATGAGGTCTTTAGTCTGGGTAGATGTTGCCTAGCTATTAATAAAAAATTCTATCACTATAGAAGAAAAGGAATCTCATATTAGGGGAAGATTAGCAGTCTCTGTCACTCTGTGTGTAAATGTGTGTGTGTACATCCAGGCAGCAGCTGGACCTGGAATGTGCAGCTTTGGTTGAGGTTGACCCCTCACTTCCCAGGACCACACTGCTCACACTTGCTTCATCTGACACCACTTTCCGGTACACGCATTCCAGATTAATGAAGAGATTCTGAATTAGGGCAGTGATTTCCAGCATTCTGCAGAAGAGAGAGAAGACAGGCGGTGGTGGGTGCAGCCTGGAATCCCAGCAATGCGTCTGAGCGGGACCCCAGTGCCAGGTGGGCCAAGGAGCTACAGTCTTTCAGTCCTTGGGAATAACCTCCCTCCTAGCCAACTTCCTGCTTCTGCAGGTGAAACAAGTTCTCATCAACATTCCATTACACCCTCACCTGGGAAGGTGCCTGACTTGCTCGTATACAATATTTCTTGATGCTGGTGAGAGAGCAGCCTGAATGATACTGGCCAGCTAACTCCTGAGGCTTCATGGTGCATCTGGACAGTGTTGCCCAGTGGTTGCTGCACAATCTCTGGAGTCAGAAAACTGAGAGCCAGACTCCTCACCTACGTGTTGTAAGATCTAGGGGCACAGCTTTCTGAGGGTCAATTTCCTCTTATGTAAAATGGGGATAATAAGAACTGTCTCATAGGATTTTTATGAGAATTCAATGGAATAATACAAATATGGCACTTATCACAGTGCACCTCAACATATATTAAGCCATTGTTATCATTAGTGTTATTCCTGCTACTGCTAGTACTAAGCCCTGCAAGGCTATATCTTTGCCTCTAAGGAAAAGAGAATTGGAAGAATAGTAAGTTTTATAAGATTGTTGATGTAATTTTTTTTTGAGATCTTACACATTTCCCCCCTTACTGTTGATGTTTTTAACAGCTCACCCACCACTGCCCACCTTTCAAGGAGCTGGGTTGTCTTGTGCTCCTTGCCTCAGAGGATGATGCCTCAGATATAAAGTTGCTTTTTGGCCTTGTTGGCTCAGACAGTATAGAATCTGCCTGCAATGCAGGGAACGCAGGTTCAATGCCAGGGTTGGGAAGATCCCCTGGAGAAGGAAGTGGCAACACACTCCAATATTCTTGCCTGGGAAGTCCCATGGACAGAGCAGACTGGCGGGATACAGTCCATGGGGTCGCAAGAGTCAGAACGAGTTAGGACTAAACCACCACCACCACAGTACAGATGTAAAGTTCACATCTATTTCATACACTCTGCAGTAGAGGACAGAGTTATTCCTGCTATGCTGTGTCAAGTACTATAACTTTAAAAATATATTTTAAAATATTTATTTATTGGGCTGTACCAGGTCTTAGTTGTGGCATGTGAAGTCTTTTAGTTGCAGCATCTGGGATCTAGTTCCTTGGACAGGGATCGAACCCACATCCCTGCATTGGCAGCAGAGTCTTAGCCAGTGGAAACAAGGGAAGTCCCTCCAGTACTTTATAGTCATAAAGGTAATCTGTGGAGTTGGAGTCACCTAGATCTGGGTCGAATTCCAGATGAGTGATCCCAGCTAAGTTACTTAACCTCTCTGGTCATCTGTCCACCTTGCTACAGTGTACAGATACTAATATCAACCCCACAGGATTGCAGAGAGGATATGAAAAAGTCAAGGAATGCAAAGTTCCAGAGTCTGGCCCTGGGAAGCCATACAGTATTTGCTTTGCATCTGGTACATAAATGAGGATCAGTGAGGTGGAGCAAATTGCCCCACGCCACACAGAAAGTGATAGAGCCTGATTTCAGAGTCAGATGCTGGAGACATCAGGACAGTCAGAAGCACTGACAAGTCTTTCTGAAGAAGTGGGCTTTCTCCCAAGGAGACACTTCTAAATGTCATCCCCAGACTTCCCCAGGCCCCTCTACCAAGCAGGGAGAAACGATTTTCACTAGTAAGAACTTCCGCTTTGGGAATGGAACAGCCCCAGCTTCTGACTCATTCCTGGTCTTGGCGGCCAAGCTCTCCTGGGGGCCAGGCTGTTTCCAAGCCAGGCCTCACCGATGCCTTGGCATGGGTAACTTGTCAGGGTGTCTGTACCTGGAAATTGCTCGGAGGGAACTTCCCAAACCTGGCAGGCCCTGGCCACAGCTTGGTCCTGAACAGTGGAGGGTGGGGGTATACCTGTAGTTTCTGTTATGATGAGTGTATAGGATTCTAAACATGAAGAATGCCCATTGTGTGTCTCAACTTTTTTTTTTTTTAATCTTCATTTTATTTATTTGTCTGAACTGGGTCTTAGTTGCAGTGCTTGGGCTTCTCTTGTTTCCGTTCATGGGCTCTAGAGTGTGTGGGCTCAGTAGTTGTGGTGCTTGGGCTTAGTTGCCATGTGGTAATGTGGGATCTTTGTTCCCCCACCAGGGATTGAACCCGTGTCCTCTGCACTGGAAATCAGACTCTTAACCACTAAATCACTGGGGAGGTCCTGTCTCAGTTTTGGTTCCACCCTCTTCTGAGTTTCCCTCCTTCAGGGCCCCGACATCTTGGGGATCAAGAGCCCATGTTCTACATGTTTCCAGTTCTGAAACATCCCAGAGCAGCAGATTTATTTCAGCCTCCAGTTCTCAGCGACAACTACTCCCTCTCAGGGAGGAAAGTGGTGGGCCTGACTCTGGGGGTCTCCAGAATCCAGAGCCAACATAAAAAGTATTTAGAATAGACTGAAAGATTACCTTGCTGATGGGAAGGAGGAGAAGGAAGGCTCCAGAGCAGTCCTTGTCTATGGCTCAGGTTCAATGACGTTTTTTTAAAACTTGGATCAGAGAGACATCTAGGTATTTCTTCCGTACCCTATGGGTTCTAGATCGTGTTTGTCTCTTGCTTGGGAGGCTGCGTCATAGAAAGAGCACAAGCTTTGGAGGCAGCGGACCTAGACTTAAATCCTGGCTCTGCTACTCAGTTTTCTCATCTGTGAAGTGGGGATAATCATGTCCATCTCAACTAGCTGTTGGGAAAACTTCAAATAGTGTACATGTGAATAGCCTGGCATGAGGTGGGTGGTTTCTGCAAAGAAAGCGAATTCAGGGAAATTTTCTGTTGGCCACGGGGCTCCGATGTTGCCCACCTGGGATCATGTGAAACAAGGAATTGGGAAGAAAATGAAAGAGCAAGTAACTACCTTCTTAACCAAGAAACTTTGGAGTAAGAATGGCAAAGAGATGCCAACATGGGTGTGCTGGTAAATGTTTAAAAACTGGCTCCCTGGAAAGATGTGTACAAACACATAGGTTATTAAAATGTTTTATTTGTATAAAGAATGTGTAGCACACAATTTAGAAATAATAACAAAATATATCACACTCTCGTCAATTCCATTTAGCCAATTCATTCCCACAAAATGCTTTCATTGATTTCTGAGAGCCGCTTATATCAGTAATCAACCTTAAGTTATACATGATAAGTAGGTGTTTTTGTTTTTAATTTTCTTTTTGCAATGCATGGCATGTGGGATCTTAGTTCCCCAACCAGGAATCTAACCCACTCCCCTTGCATTGGAAGTGCTGAGTTTCAACCACTAAACCACCAGGGAAGTTCCAAATAGGTGTAGTTTTGATATGAATGTTGGTTGATATTTTTGTTTAAGACATAAGATGAAAGAGCGACGATCATGATTTTTTTTTGTCTGAATTTGACTTGTTGGTTAACAACTGAGTAACTTCCTTGCTCAATTGCATAGCAATTTTCAAATACTGGAAGGCTAGTTCCTCAAATTTTTGTGCCATTCACAATACAATGGCTATAGATGTAACGCACTAAGTTTACTCTACGTTATTAATATTTCTCCACCAATACCTTAAGTCTAGGGAATTTCTTGGTGGTCCAGTGGTTAGAACTCAGTTATTTCACTCTTGGGGATCTGGAGTTTGATCCCTAGTCCAAGACTAAGATCTGCAAGCTGCATGGCACAGTCAAAAAAAAAAAAAAAACCAAAATAACAATTTAAGCCTAGACAATCAGCTACACAATGAACAAGCCCTGTTTTGTGGTGTTTGCCAATTTCCATGCTGTAACTACTCCTACTGTGGCCAATTTCGTGCCCCCAACATGACAAAATTGAACACAGTGTTGGGAAGAGATACAGTAATACACCAATATATAATATTTCCACCATACAGGAGTAATAGGTACAAATAACCTCAAGAGCATAGATAATAATAAAATGGTAAAATAATAGTTATAGTAAAAACTTGGAAGGACTGATGATGAAGCTGAAGCTCCAATACTCTGACCACCTGATGAGAAGAAAAGACCCTGGAAAAGACCCCCTTGGAAAAGACCCTGATACTGAGAAAGATTGAAGGCAGGAGGAGAAGGAGGTGACAGAGGATGAGATGGTTGGATGGCATCACCAACTCAATGGACATGAGTTTGAGCAGACTCTGGGAGATAGTGAAGGACAGGGAAGCCTGGCGTACTGTAGTCCAAAGGGTCGCAAAGAGTTGGACATGACTGAGCAACTGAACAGTAATAGTAAAAAATAGTAAAAGTAGTAATTAGGAAGTTGTGTTTTGTTTTCAATTTAATGTACTTAATTGTAGGTTTATATAATTTAAAAACTGATTTTATTGAAGTATATTTGACTTGCAGTGTGTGCCATGTAGATTTCTTAATATTTATTTATTTTTATTTATTTCTTTGGCTGTGCCAGGTCTTAGTTGCTGCATGAGGGATCTTTAGTTGAGGCATGTGAATTTTTAGCTGTGGCACATGGGATCTATTTCCCTGATCAGGGATCAAACCTGGGCCCCCTGCATTGGGAGCAGGAAGTCTTAGCCATGGGCCACCAGGGAGTTCCCCTAATTTAATTTTTTTTTCTGATGAGCGTGCTCAACAGCTGACTCGAGAAATTTGATCATTGGCTCTTGTAAGCAGGCATAAACCAGCTCCGGCACAGAAAATCAGGTGGGTCTTATAAGTGGGAAAAGCCGGGGGAGTGTGTCTGAGGGAAGTTGGACAGCACCTCCTACCTTAAGATTCCCTGTTAACTCAGCTGGTAAAGAATCCACCTGCAATACAAGAGACCCCAGTTCAATTCTTGGGTCAGGAAGATCCACTGGAGAAGAAATAGGTTACCCAACCCACACCAATATTCTTGGGCTTCCCTGGTGGCTCAGCTGGTAAAGGAACCACCTTCAATGTGGGAGACCTGGGTTTGATCCCTGAGTTGGAAAGAGCCCCTGGAGAAGGGAGAGGCTACCCACTCCAGTATTCTGGCCTGGAGAATTACATGGACTATATAATCCATGGGGTTGTGAAGAGTCGGACACAACCTAGTGACTTTCGCTTTCACTTTTTTCCCTACCCTGAGCCAAAAACTACTAACCAGGTCCCGCCAGCCATTGTCTATGGTATGTAGTGTATCTAGATCACCCAACGTTTCAAAAGAAGCCAGAAATGTGGATTTTGATGTGATTTTCTTACTTTAAAAAGATTGGCAACAAATCAAGACATTTTTGAAAACACAGTGCTAGCCAGTCAAAACACATTTATGTGCAGAATTCAGCCCACGGGTTTCCATTTGTGACCTCAGCATTCACTTGCGCCTTTCAGGCTGACCTGTTGGGGACCCAGTGAGCCAGGCTGGAGTGAGAGTGAGGTGAGGGAGGCAGTAGCCTCAGGCACAAAACTGAAGGAATGCCAACAACCCACTAATCAAGATAAAAACATATTTTCAAAAATTTAAACAAATACAAAAAAAAAATTCATGTTGAACACAATAATGTTCTCTATACAGACAGGATCAGTGACAGTATTGTGCCAGGCCACATTAGGGCCTGAGGCAAAAAGAAAAGTCTGTACTACTGATCTGGAACGAGAGGAGCTTGAGAACATTTCCAAGCACTGCCACTCTCTGGCCCTGTATCCTAGGGTTTGGGAGAAGTGCAGGGATCCTCTAAGAAATGGCCTGGAAGTCTTCCCAGGCCTCGTTTCTTCTTATTATCCTCTATGATCGTGGCTCCAAGGAAAACCCAGAGAAGTCTGTCCAGCAGCCTCCCTCAACCCCGGAAGGTCTGAGTTCAGAGGAGGCACTGGACCCATCAGAGGTGAGACGGAAAACCTGGGAACTCACCGCTCCTGATTGCAGGGTCCTTGCTGTGTGAACTTGGCCAGTTGACTGGAGATTCAATTTTCTGTGATGTGGGGTTTTGCTTTGCTCCCTGACTTCTAGCCAGTCACAGCATCTTGTTTACCTCTTTTGCAGTTTTTCATTTTGGATCTTAGAATCTGCAGGTCAGCTCTATCATCCCCTGCTCCAAGCAAGAAAACAGTTTGCTTAGCCTAGACCAGTGGTTCTCAATTTTGTTCGCCAGAGGCTATTTGGCAATGAAGACTTAAAATATACATATTTATTTATTTGTCTGTCAGGTCATAGTTGCAGGATTCAAACTCATAGTTGTGGTGTGTGGGATCTAGTTCCCTGACCAGGGATTGAACCCGGGCCCCTCACATTGGGAGTGTGGAGTCTTAGTTACTGAACCACCAGGGATATCCCAGTGGGGACACTTTTGATTGCCACGACTGGAGATGGCTGCTGCTGCTGCTGCTGCTGCTGCTGCTGCTGCCAAGTTGCAACAGTCGTGTCCGACTCCATGCGACCCCATAGACGGCAGCCCACCAGGCTGCCCCATCCCTGGGATTCTCCAGGCAAGCACACTGGAGTGGGTTGCCATTTCCTTCTCCAATGCATGGAAGTGAAAAGCGAAAGTGAAGTTGCTCAGTTGTGTCTGACTCCTTGTGACCCCTGGAGTGCAGCCCACCAGGCTCCTCCATCTATGGGATTCTCCAGGCAAGAGTATCGGAGTGGGTTGCCGTTGCCTTTGACTGGAGATGAAGTCAGGTGCTATTGGCATCTAGTGAATAGCCAGAGATGCTGCTGAACCTCCTTCAATGCAGAGGACAGTCCCCTATAAAGGAGAATTATCAGGTCCAAAATATCAATGTGCTAAGGTTGAAGCTGGGGTTGAGAAACCTGGGCTGGGCACAGATAGATCTCTGCCCCATTTTCAAAGTTCTTCTGAGAGATTGTGTTCTCATCCATTGCTTTAAAGCCCTGGTAACCAGAAACATCAACACTTGTTCACTCATTTTGAGAACTTGACTTTTTGAAAGTTAAGGAGAGGGACTTCCCTGGTGGCTCAGAGGCTAAGACTCCACAGTNTGTGGGGTTTTGCTTTGCTCCCTGACTTCTAGCCAGTCACAGCATCTTGTTTACCTCTTTTGCAGTTTTTCATTTTGGATCTTAGAATCTGCAGGTCAGCTCTATCATCCCCTGCTCCAAGCAAGAAAACAGTTTGCTTAGCCTAGACCAGTGGTTCTCAATTTTGTTCGCCAGAGGCTATTTGGCAATGAAGACTTAAAATATACATATTTATTTATTTGTCTGTCAGGTCATAGTTGCAGGATTCAAACTCATAGTTGTGGTGTGTGGGATCTAGTTCCCTGACCAGGGATTGAACCCGGGCCCCTCACATTGGGAGTGTGGAGTCTTAGTTACTGAACCACCAGGGATATCCCAGTGGGGACACTTTTGATTGCCACGACTGGAGATGGCTGCTGCTGCTGCTGCTGCTGCTGCTGCTGCTGCCAAGTTGCAACAGTCGTGTCCGACTCCATGCGACCCCATAGACGGCAGCCCACCAGGCTGCCCCATCCCTGGGATTCTCCAGGCAAGCACACTGGAGTGGGTTGCCATTTCCTTCTCCAATGCATGGAAGTGAAAAGCGAAAGTGAAGTTGCTCAGTTGTGTCTGACTCCTTGTGACCCCTGGAGTGCAGCCCACCAGGCTCCTCCATCTATGGGATTCTCCAGGCAAGAGTATCGGAGTGGGTTGCCGTTGCCTTTGACTGGAGATGAAGTCAGGTGCTATTGGCATCTAGTGAATAGCCAGAGATGCTGCTGAACCTCCTTCAATGCAGAGGACAGTCCCCTATAAAGGAGAATTATCAGGTCCAAAATATCAATGTGCTAAGGTTGAAGCTGGGGTTGAGAAACCTGGGCTGGGCACAGATAGATCTCTGCCCCATTTTCAAAGTTCTTCTGAGAGATTGTGTTCTCATCCATTGCTTTAAAGCCCTGGTAACCAGAAACATCAACACTTGTTCACTCATTTTGAGAACTTGACTTTTTGAAAGTTAAGGAGAGGGACTTCCCTGGTGGCTCAGAGGCTAAGACTCCACAGTCCCAATGCAGGGGGCCGGAGTTTGAACTAGACCACGCATGCTGCAACTAGCAGTTTACATGTCAAGCCGAGAAGATCTAGAGTGCCGCAACTAAGATCTGGCACAATCAAATAAATAAATAAAAATAAATGAATATTTTTTTAAAGAAAGAAAGTTAAGAGGGACAGAAAGTTTCTAGGGATGGCTCCAGGATCCTGTTTAGGAGACAAGGGGAGGGAAAGCAATGAAGTCAGTGGTGAAGGCTGGAGTCCTATCCTTGGAAATATTTTCAGTAATTCTCAGGATGAGAAGCTACAGACATGTAAAGTCAGATAAGATTTTACAATGTGAGGCCTTAAAGAGGGTCCAGGTGGCAAGAATGGGGGCTGTCAGATCTACCTCTTCAAGATCCTGCCTAAAGTTATATGTGACCCTGGAATCTGGAGGAAAAACTATTTAAGTTGTGGATAGTCTGCTGTGGCCTCTTGGGAAAAACATGCCTGGTGCTATGTAAGTCGGAAAAAAAAAGTGCCCAGGACAGCTGGAAGGTTCAAAATCTCATCAGTCAGGAACATTTCTGCCGAAGCCCAATTGTAGCATTTAAGCGTGCAGACTGTCTTGGTTAATTCACGGTTGTACTGGGGAGAAACTTGGAGAGTTGCTACGTCCATCCTTTCCTCCTCAGTGTCCTTTTCTCTGCCAGTTTGTTCTTCTTGTCCTTGTCAGGCAGCAAGTGGCACGTCTGGGCGTCAGGCACAGATGGAACTAGGGCTCTTGCTGAGGGCCAGAAATAGTTATGCAAATATCTGGCTGCTGGGGCTTTATATTCTCCCCCTTCCCTTCCTTTTCCTTCCCCTTACTTCAATTCCTTCCTTAAAGCTTGTGATTTCAGGGATCCAGACTGGAGCTCCTGGGGTCTTCTCACTTCCTAAAGGCACACTCTTGGTGGGAGAGAGAATTCTCCCCTAGTGCCTGGAGGCTGCAGCCCAGGACCCCAACCTGAGGTCACACAGGCCCTTGGCCATCTACCTCACCCACCTGGTGCTGGGGGCCTTTACGGGGCTGGTCTTCCTGCTGGGGCAATCCCCTCTGTTTGGGGTGGATGTTCCATGCTTGTTTCACGGCTGCTCCTTCCCCGCCCTCTCGTACTAAAAAACATGATCCTTCTGAATTGGGGGTGAGAGTGGGCTGCTTCCTCCTGAACCTGGTGGAGCTGCAGTTCTTCCCCTGCCAGCAGAGTCTTTCCCTGCCAGCACCTCCTTGTGGCCTGCATCGGGTGCTCCCACTTCTGGGCCGGCCTGCTCATCCTCCCCTGCTCCCTTCTCACAAGACAGCCCTGGGTTCCAGGAGCCCCCCTGCATGGAGGTATAGCAGCTGGCGAAGTGCAGACCCCAGCATGGCGTGCTTCAGGTTCACTGGGCAGAAAACCCTGCACTGGCCATCACTCTCCTGCCTGATCCTTGAAGTTGGGGAATGTGGCATGGGAGTGAGGAACCCTGCTTCCTCCCGAAAGCATTACCTCAACAGATGTAAGATAGCAAAGTGATTAAGAGCAAGGTTTCTGAGTCCGGACTGCCTGATTTCAAATCCCAGCTCTGCCAGGCACCAGCTGGATAGCTTTGGACACATTGCTTAACCTCTCTGTGCCTCAGTTCTTTCACCTGAAAAATAAAAGTGGGGTGGATAAAAACGAACCCTACCTCCTAAGAACACTGTGAAGATGAATTTATAAATGTAAAGTACTTGTCAATAGTAGCTGATTGCAATAAACATTAGCCACTTAATTTTTTTTTCTTTTAATATTTATTAATTTGGCTGCACCGGGTCTTAGCTGCAGCTTTCAGGATCTCTGATTTTCACTGTGGCATGTAAGATCTAGTTCCCTGACCAGAGATTGAACCAGGGCCCCCTGTTTTGGAAGCACAGAGTGTTAGCCACTGGACCAGCAGGGCAGTCCCTATCCATTGTGTTAAACTTAGCTCTCTGGAGAGTTACTTTTGCCTTGCTGTCTCATGCACCCAGAACTATGAAATCAACTACTAATTCCTCCCTCACTTGCTCCTATGGCTATTGTTAGCTGAGTCCCCACACAGATCCTCCTTCCCAATCTCTCCTATTCGGTCCCCCTCCTTTCAGTCCCCCCATCACCTCCCTGGCTCAGACCTACCTTCACTGCCATTGCTGAACCTGCCCAGCACCTTCCTGCCTGAACAGTCCCCTCCCTCCCTTCCAACCAGCACTTGCCTCCTGGTAAGCGCTCCAGCTGAATTAACCACTTGAAGCTCCTCAACCTGGCATCCAGCATCTTCTATGAGTCAGCCCCAACCTCACTCTCTATCCACTCTTTCCCATTCCAGCCACGCTAGGGGCCGTGCCTGGACTTTCTTCCCACCCTTTGCTCCAGTCCCTCCTGGGGAGCTCTGCCCTGGTCAGCTTCAGGACTGAACTAATTGGGTTCCAGCTCTGTTTTGCCACTCACTGGCTGTGTGATCTAGGATAAGGAGCTAGGGGTTTGGGGGCTCAGTTTCCATCTGTATAAAAAGAGACTGACAAGGACTTCCCTGGTGGCCCAGTGGTTAAGGCTTCACCTTCCAATGCAGGGGGTGTGGGTTCGATCCCTGGTCGGGGAGCTAAGATCCTACATGACTCTTGGCCAAAAAAACAAAGCATAAAACAGAAACAATAGTGTAAAAAATTCAATAAAGACTTTAACAAGAGGTCCACATCAAAAAAAAAAATCTTAAAAGAAAGAGAGACTAATAATACCCACTTCACAGAGTTGTGAGGATTAAACAAGATAATGTAAATAAAGTGCCAGGTGCACAATGCTCCTTAGCAAGCAGTGCTCTTACCATCTAAATCCTATTATAGGCTCGGATCCTAGCCTCTGTCTCTGAAGCCTTCCTTGACTCCTCCTCTGCTCTGTTCCTCCTCTGAGCCTCCATGACGATTCCATTCGACAATTAGTTACACACTGCTGTGACTCCCCTTGACCGTGGCCTTCAGTGGTTATTTCCATCCTTCCTGCTGTGTGACTTTGCGCGTATCTCTGATTTCTTTGCATCTTAATCACAGGAGGGGGAGAGGTGTTGTGCTTTGTGGAAAGAGGACACACAGTCCTGCTCTTAACAGTGCTCTGCATGAAATAGCAGCTTGATGCATCTATCTTGATTTATCCTGATATTGTTAGGCCAGAATTAGGAGTGGCCAAACAGGGCTTCGTCTGAAGCATGTCAAAAAACCACAGGAGATGGTATTCCTCTGTCTCCTTCCACAACTTGGGGCAGTTTTTAACAATCATTTAACAGCGACGAAAGTTCTTTCCAAGGTCTAATTAGAATCCTGCTTGCTGCAGTGGAAGCTATTCTCCTTGGGCCTCAGGCAGTTGGTGTCTAGGTCCTGAGTAGCAGTGAGCTAGTGCTTTTTGTCACTCAGCTGGGTCCGACTCTTTGTGACCCCGTGGACTGCAGCATGCCAGGCTTCCCTGTCCTTCACTATCTTATGGAGTTTGCTCAAACTCATGTCCGTTGAGTTGATGATGCCATCCAACCATCTCATCCTCTGTTGCCCCCTTCTCCTCCTGCCTTCAATCTGTCCCAGCATCAGGGTCTTTTCCAACGAGTCTGTTCTCCGCATCAGGTGGCCAAAGTATTGGAGCTTCAGCTTCAGCACCAGTCCTTCCAGTAAGTATTCAGGGTTGATTTCCTTTTGTATTTACTGATTTGATCTCCTTGCTGACCAAGGGATTCTCAAGAGTCTTCTCCAGCACCAAAATTCAAAAGCATCAATTCTTTGGCACTCAGCTTTCTTCATGGTCCAACTCTCATACCCGCACATGACTGCTGGAAAAACCGTAGCTTTGGCTAGCTGGACCTTTGTTAGCAAAGTGAGCTCTCTGGTTTTTGGACCTCCGTGAACAACAATGAAAGGCAAAAAGTGCCTTTGGGTTATGTTAGTAAGCTTGGACACTATTCCTTGGGCCACGGGTTAGCAAAGTGTGGTCCTTGGGCCCACATCTTTTTCTTTGGCTGCACTGGGTCTTCACTGCTGCACTCCGGTTTTCTCTAGTTGTGCAAGCAGGGGCTGCTCTCCAGTTGTGGTGCATAGGCTTCTCATTGCAGGGGCTTCTCTTGTCGCAGAGCAGGGGCTCTAGGGCATGCAGACTTCAGTAGCTGCGTCTCACAGGCTCTAAAGTTTGGGCTCAGTAATTGTGGTACAAGGACTTAGTTGCCCAAGGCATGTGGAATTTTCCCAGACCAGGGATCGAACCAATGTCCCCTGCATTAGCAGAAGGATTCTTAACCATTGGACCACCAGGGAAGTCCCTATCATCTGTTTTTTATAAATAAACTGTTTTGGGGACACAGCCATGATCATTGGTTTCTATATTGTCTACGGCTGCTTTTGCGCTGCAGTCATAGACATGACTAGTTGAGACATGTGAAAAGCCTAAAATATTTACTGCCAGACACTTTACAAAAAAGTTTGCTGATCCCGGTACTAGGCCATCAGAAGCCTTTGAAGAATTCCAAGCCAGGGAGTGACATGATCGAGTTGGTATTTTAGGAACATCACTGGAAGATGTGTCAGAGGGGATGAGGAGGGAGCAGGTGGCTGCGAGGAGATTGCTGCAATTGTCTGGTCAAGAGCTGATGAGGCATGAACTGAGGCAGTGCAGAGGGGATGGATAAATGATGCAGGCTGGAGAGATACTTAAGGAGAAGAACCAATAGGACATGGGGTCTGAGAAGGAGGCGATGGAGAGAGAGGGAGGAGGCAGGGAGAGTGGATTTCTGGCTTTACTGACCGAGGGTTAGAGTCATCAGCCAAAAGGAAGAAGTCAGCGAGGAAGGCTTGCACACTTGGCTTTGGATACAGTGTACTTGGAGTATTTTCAAGAGATGGGGAAAGTACCAAGCCCTCTAGTGTTATGTCTGCCATGGAGATTTGCAAGTTATCCATGGCTTGGGAGATATTTGGGGGTCCTGGGAATGAACAAGATCTCCTAAGAAGGGGGTGCAAGATCCAAAGAACAAAACACAAGGAAGAACTCCTAGGAAGCACCAACACTGAGAGGCAAACAGAAGTGTGTCCAGCAAAGAGATTCAGAAGAAGAGACTCTAGAGACCACGTTGAGAAGAAAAGGCAGGTCAGATAGGTAGTAGTGAGCAAGCCTGAGAGGCAGTCCCTAGATTAGCAATTGGTAGGTCATGATTTGGGTGACTAACTTGTCCCATTTTGCCTGGAACTTTCTGTTTTGACACTGAAAAATTCCATATCTCCAGGGAACCCTCAGTGTTGGCATTAACAGTTTGTTGCTCTACTACTGACATCACCACGAATGATGTCAAGAAAAGTTTAGCTTGCAAAGTACCCCACCAGGACCTTCTTGGTGGTTCAGTGGTTAAGACTCCACGCTCCCAATGTAGGTGGTCTGGGTTCGATCCCTGGTCAGGGAACTAGATCCCACATGTTGAAACTGAAAGGTCCCGCATGCTACAATGAAGATCGACAATCCCACATGCTGCAGCTAACACCTGGTGCAGGCAAATGAATAAATTAAATATTTTAAAACAGTAACTAACTTCCAGAGACATTGTTTTCCCATTGAGCTGATAAACCTATATCCTAGTTGGATCCTCTTTGAGTCACTGCTAGCATGATAAAAACATGAAGCCCTCCCTTGGTACAGCACTTGACCATTACACAACTTTATTCCATCCTTACAACAACCCTGTGAGGTAGGAGTGCATAGCCCTAATTTTACTGGAATGGAAGCTGAGTGGTTAAGCTCTCATGGCAAAATAGGCTCAGTTTCAAGCCTCATAACTCCAGAAGCCCATGTCCTGGCTGCCTCCATGGCTCTGCTTGTAGACGTCTCTAATCTAGGACACTGGGCTGGAGGCTGGTGGGACTGGGGATCCCCTGCTTATTGCAGTNTAAAAAAGAAACATATAAGTATTCTAACTTAACTACAAGTGTATTTTTTCACTTTTAGAAAGTAGAATTTGAAAATGAATAAATTACATGTGAACCCAAAATTTGCCTTATTCACAAATAGAAATATTTTATTGTCTCCACTTTTCTATCCATTGAATATCCTGTTTAGCTTTTATTATATTTAGCATAATGTACATTTGTTAAAATAAATTTCTATTAAAGCATAAAATGTTACATAGTTAAGTTTTACTCCACTGAGAAGTAAATATGGGAGCAGGATATTCAAAAATATCTTTATTCTCTCTATTATTAAATATAATTAAAATAATCCAAACCTAAAATATTACATATCTTTATAAACATTATTTTTATTAAACCTCAATTTTTGGCTTCAGAAAATTATAAATAGTCAAACAGGAAAGTTTGAGAGGGGGTATATTTATTTTTCTGATATTCTGCTTCAAAGATCAATAATTTCTCAAGTTAAAACACACACATTTTGGAATCTGATGACAAGTCCTTACTCCTGGTAACTTATCTGTCTTTAACTTGTCTCTTTTCAGCAGTTCATAGACTAGAATAAATGATTGATGAGAATATTACCAGGGTGATGGAATTAATTCTTTTGGGTTTTTAAGTCTAGAGAGAGATTGAAATCCTTCTCTTTCTTCTCATTTTAGTGGTATATTCTCTAACTCTGGTGGGAAACATTGGCCTGATTTCCTAATCAGGTTGGATCCTCACCTTCACACACCAATGTAGTTTTTTCTCAGTAATCTGGCCTTTGTAGACTTTTGTTACTCCTCATCAATAGCCCCAAATTTCCTAGAGACCCTCCTGACCAAGTAAAGGTCCATATCTCTCTATGCATGTGTGCACAGCTGGGCTTTTCCCTGAACTTGATTTTGGAGATGTTCCTTCTGGCATTAATGGCTTGTGACCACTATGTGGCCATCTGCAGTCCTCTTCTCTACATGGTGATCATGTCCCAAAAGGTGTGCATGCAACTGGTAGCAGGCCCTTATACAGCTTTTCTGTTGCTTTCCTCCACACAGTTGTTACTTTTAGATTGATATACTGTGGCCCCAGTGTTATTAATCACTTCTATTGTGATGATGTCACTTTGCTGGTTCTTGCCTGCTCAGACACCAGCCTCAAAGAGATCTTGATTTTTATCTTAGCTGGATTCAACATGATCAACTTTTTGACCGTGGTTCTTATTTCTTACTTATACATTGTGGTTGCCATCCTGAGAATCCAATCTGCAGAAGAGAGGTGCAAAGCGTTCTTATCCTGTGGTTCTCATCTGACTGCTGTCACTGTATTCTATGGGACTCTGATCTGCAGCCCAATCAAACCATTCCCTTGACACAGACAAAATGGCCTCTGTCTTCTACATAATAGTCATTCCTGTGTTGAATCCCATGATCTACAGCCTGAGGAACCAAGAGGTAAAAAAGGCCTTGAGGAAAGTCTTTGAAAAATGTTATTTCCTGTCTCTAATAAACATTAAAATGTAACGTAACACTGACTGCCTTGGAACTACGCCTCATGCAGATATGTTGTTTTTATTATCTTTGATAGATTATTTTATTTTCACCATTTTTATATGAGCAAAATGACTTTTCACATATGTTCTGTTTTTTATATAATGAAAGGTTTAAAAAAGAAAAATAAAGGTTTTTAACAGTCACAGTAGAGTGTATTAAATGTGGTAAGAGTATAAGTCATATTTGAGCAGGGGCACCTCAGACTGAGTGAAAAGCAAGAAGGAAAAATATCTTCTTAAAATTGAGATTGTAATTAAGTTTATGCGATAACAAGTGGGTGAGATTATGTTAATTGCTTTTGTCCAACTTGAAAGAAAATATATTTTAAAGTGCTTGTGCTTCACAAAAGGGGGATAATACACCAAAACATAGAGATTCTAAATAAATAAATAGATAAAAATTATAACACACATTTTTTTTTACTTTATTTTACTTTACAATACTCTATTGGCTTTGCTATACATTGACATGAATCCACCACAGGTGTACACATGCTCTCAATCCTGGATCCCCCTCCCACCTCCCACCCCACAACGTCTCTCTGGATCATCCCCATGCACCAGCCCCAAGCATCCTGCATCCTGAATCTAACATACACCGGCGCCTCGTTTCTTACATGATAGTATACATGCTTCAATGCCATTCTCCCAAATCATCCC
>SJYV01026409.1:1171450-1187355 GCA_006410875.1 Neotragus pygmaeus | reverse complement strand
TGCTGGGAGGGATTGGGGGCAGGAGGAGAAGGGGACGACAGAGGATGAAATGGCTGGATGGCAGCACTGACTCAGTGAACGTGAGTCTGAGTGAACTCTGGGAGTTGGTGATGGACAGGGAGGCCAGGCGTGCTGCCATTCATGGGGTTGCAAAGAGTCGGACACGACTGAGCAATTGAACTGAACTGAACTGATATATATGTATTTCATTTAATTCTCATGGCTTAAATGGCAGGTACTATTATCTCCATTAAAAAAAAATAACTTAAGTGACTTGCCCAATATTTCATCGATATTAACTCACATTTGTTCTCAGCTTTATTACCTGATAGCTGAAGCCTAAATTCCTTCATTAATTTTATTTATCTTTATATTCCCTGCATTTGGTAAGGTGCTTGATAAATATATATATTTCCCCAACATTTTATCACAAAACTCTGCAAACATTTTTAAAAGTTAGAGTTTTACCGTACCATCTAGATTTTACAGTGAACACTTTGTGTGTGTGTGTGTGTGTGTGTGTGTGCTTAGTCATGTGTGACTCTTTGCAACCCTGTGGACTGTAGCCCACCAAGCTCCTCTGTTCATGGGACTCTCCAGGCAAGAATACTGGAGTGGGTTGCCATGCCTCCTCCAGGGGATCTTCCTGACCCAGGGAGTGAATCCGAGTTTCCTTTGTCTCCTGCATTGGCAGGTGGATTCTTTACCACCAAGCCACCTGGGAAGCCACAATGAACACTTTACTTTCCTGTTTACCACATCTTTATCCCTTGATACAACCCTAAGCCATCTTACTTTATTATTATTATTATTTTTTTTTTGCCACACTGTGTGGCTTGTGGGATCTTAGTTCCCTGACCAGGAATTGAACCTGGGTCATTGCAGTAAAAGTGCTGAGTCCTAGCTACTGGATCACCAGGGAATTCCTCCATCTTATATTTTTGATGCATCTCAAAGTAAATAACAGATGCTAAATATACCTTGCCCCCAAAACATTAGCATACATATCATAAGCTAGAGTTCAGTATTTGTTTATAATTCTTTTTGTCTTTTGAGTATTTCATCCAATGAAATCCACGAATCTTTCTTGATAACTGTTATATCTGTTAGTTCAGTTCAGTAGCTCAGTCGTGTCTGACTCTTTGCAACCCCATGAACCACAGCACACCAGGCCTCCCAGTCCATCACCAACTCCTGGAGTTCACCCAAACCCATGTCCATTGAGTCGGTGATGCCATCCAATCATCTCATCCTCCTGCCCACAATCTTTCCCAGCATCAAGGTCTTTTCAAATGAGTCAGCTCTTTGCATGAGGTGGCCAAAGTATTGGAGTTTCAGCTTCAACATCAGTCCTACCAATGAACACCAAGGATTGATCTCCTTTAGGATGGACTGGTTGGATCTCCTTGCAGTCCCAGGGAATCTCAAGAGTCTTCTCCAGCACCACAGTTCAAAAGCATCAATTCTTTGGCGCTCAGCCTTCTTCACAGTCCAACTCTCACATCCACACATGACCACTGGAAAAACCATAGTGTTGACTAGACGGACCTTTGTTGACAAAGTAATGTCTCTGCTTTTCAATATGATGTCTAGGTTGGTCATAACTTTCCTAACCCTAGTCCTTATCAAGATATATAACATGAACATCATCCCCAAAAGTCCCCTCATGCCCTTTCTCAGGCAATTCCCACTCCCAACCCACCCCTGGTTCCCAGAGGTAACCACTGTTCTGATTTTTTTCCCCCATAGGTTACTTTGACTATACCAGAAGTTCATATAAATAGTACCAATAGTACCAAACCCCATGAACCACAGCACACCAGGCCTCCCAGTCCATCACCAACTCCTGGAGTTCACCCAAACCCATGTCCATTGAGTCGGTGATGCCATCCAATCATCTCATCCTCCTGCCCACAATCTTTCCCAGCATCAAGGTCTTTTCAAATGAGTCAGCTCTTTGCATGAGGTGGCCAAAGTATTGGAGTTTCAGCTTCAACATCAGTCCTACCAATGAACACCAAGGATTGATCTCCTTTAGGATGGACTGGTTGGATCTCCTTGCAGTCCCAGGGAATCTCAAGAGTCTTCTCCAGCACCACAGTTCAAAAGCATCAATTCTTTGGCACTCAGCCTTCTTCACAGTCCAACTCTCACATCCACACATGACCACTGGAAAAACCATAGTGTTGACTAGACGGACCTTTGTTGACAAAGTAATGTCTCTGCTTTTCAATATGATGTCTAGGTTGGTCATAACTTTCCTAACCCTAGTCCTTATCAAGATATATAACATGAACATCATCCCCAAAAGTCCCCTCATGCCCTTTCTCAGGCAATTCCCACTCCCAACCCACCCCTGGTTCCCAGAGGTAACCACTGTTCTGATTTTTTTCCCCCATAGGTTACTTTGACTATACCAGAAGTTCATATAAATAGTACCAAATAGTATCAAGGCTTCTTTTACAGTCACTTAAGAGATGGAGAATCCCAGGGACAGAGGAGCCTGGTGGGCTGCCGTGTATGGGGTCGCACAGGATCGGACACAACTGTAGTAACTTGGCGGCGGCAGCAGCAGCAGCAAGAGATGTTTTTGAGATTCATCCTTGTTGTGTGTATCTGTAGTTGTTTCCTTTTTACTGCTGAGTAGTGTTACATCATATGACCGCGTAAACTGGATTGATGCATATTTGTTTTTTAAGTTTTATTTACGTATTTATTTTTGACTGTGTTGGGTCTTTGTTGGTACACTTGGGCTTTCCCTAGTTGTGGCAAGCAGGGACTACTGTCTAGTAGCAGTGCCCAGGCTTCTCATTGAGATGGCTTCTCTTGTTGTGGAGCACAGGCTTTAGGGTGCAGGGCTTCAGTAGTTGTGGCTCTTGGGCTCTGGAGCACAGGCTTAGTTGCTCCATGGCATGTGGGATCTTACCAGATCAAAGATCAAACCGGTGTCTCCTCCACTGCCAGGTGGATTCTTTACCACCGGACCACCAGGGAAGCCCAATACGTGCATATTTGAATTAAATGGTCCTTGTCTTCAAAATGCTTTATGTCTTAATGTGATAAAGCAGCTGAGTTGATTGAGTCAATGGTATTCTGCTTAGATTTTGGGGGTAATAGGGTCGACATGGGGAACTTCCCAGATGGTGCGGTGGTAAAGAACCTGCCTGCCAATGCAGGAGACGTGGGTTTGATCCCTAGGCTGGGAAGACTCCCTGAGGAGGAAATGGCAACCCACTCTAGTATTCTTGCTGAGAAATCTCATGGCCGGAGGAGCCTGGTGGGCTGCAGTCCATGGGGTCACAAAGAGGCAGACATGGCTGAACGACTGAGCGCGCGCGCGTGTGCGCGCGCACACACACACACACACACACACACACACAGGGTCAAGATGATTCAGGTACATATCCTAATTTGCATGCATATTCTAATTTGCATACATACCTTTCCTCCGCTTAAAATTAGGAAAGACCTCCTGGAGTACGGTGACAGGTGAAAGGCAGAGAAGTGGATCAAAAAAAGTTATCTTCACTGGAGGGCATGAGAGATGAAGGGGAGGTAGGTAGAAACTGCAGCCTGAAAGGAGTCGGGAGGTAACGATATCACTGCTACTAGAGACTTCGAACTTGAGGACAGGAGATGTGGCAAAGTCCAAGGTCTACAGGAAGTTGACAGAACTCAGGTCTCTGGAGAACTAGGCTCTGAGACATAAGAATCCGCTGCAGCTGTATTGCAGGTCTGACCCTGGAGGGGGATGCTGCCGGTAGCTCTAAACAAGGGGCACAGGAGAGAACCCAGGCCACAGCCAGGCCTGGCAATTGGTGGGACAACAGTGAGGAGGGGGGATCTTGTGAGCTGTGCAGATAACAGTGACAGGACAGGGGGTGATGAGGGAAGGGCTGAAATGGATCTAGTCTCCAGAGGCACCAAGGACTGGGATGACAGAGGGGTGACTTTGGCAGAAAGTTAATAAATAACCTGTGTCCACAGGAGACTTAGATATTTGGAATTTTAGAGCTAGAAGAGACCTAGATCATGTCGTCCAACCTTGAACAAAGTGACAGGTTCAAGGTCCCCCAGTGATTTGTTGGCAGATCCAGGCCTAGATACCAGATCTAACATTTCCTGCCAGCACCATCCCCCTGTGTTGCTGCTGTGACCGTCTGTGGTTTCTGCCGGCTGCAATGACAGTGAGGGAGGGACAAGCTTGTGCCGAGACAGGCCAAAGATTCTAGAATTCTCAGAGCTGTTTTCCGTTGATACCACTCAGATACTTGGCTCCCAGCTAAGAGCCAGGATTGGGTAAGGACTGCAGAGTGAGAACTGGAGACTATGAAAGGGGTCTTGGTGGGACAGCATTGGAGGCAGTTGGGTTCTCTGTGGCTGAACTGGGGCTCAGATACTGGTTTGTTCCCTCCAAGTCCCCAAGATGGGTTTCTTTCCCCATTTCCCCCACAAGTCCCTCTGGAACCATCTTCTAAGTTAGCCTTTTCAGAAGGTGCAGGTAGTGATGGGTGAGAGGTAAGATGGGCAGTGATCAGCCAGAGATCCTTCATCCTAATATATGGTAGGTCTGTCCACACCCCCCCTTCAGCATTCAGGATTAGAGAGAAAGACTCGCTCTGTTGAAATAGAGCCCTGAAGAGACAATACCTGATCCAGGCACTCTGCCACCCTGTATCAGTCCAGGTGCAGCTGCTGGCCAAGGCTGTTCCTGGATTTGTACTTCCTGGGCCCTTAGATTTCCTGGCTTCCCACCCCCAGGTACTATGCATGGAGCAGTAAGAACTAAACAATGCAAAGGGAACTTTGTTTTATCAAGTAGAAACTGAGGTCAGAGGGGGAGAAGGGTACCTGCTAGGTCCACAGAGAGCTGATGGCCAGATTTCCCACCTCTTTGAATATGCTCTACAACACAAGAATTCTCTAGGCTTGTGCTGCCCAATCTGATAGCCACAAACCACACAGGGCTGTCAAATACAGTAAGTCCCTTACTTAAGAATCTTCACTTTGCAAACTTTCAAAGATACAAATGTGCGTTCCAGCCCCTATATGCCAGCTGTTGGTTGTATTGTACTACTGTACTTTTCAAGGTGCAGTACTATAAGAGTAAACATGTTTTCTTTATTTTTTGTGTTTGTTTATCTACATATTATTTATGTGGAAAGTATTATAAACCTATTACAGTACAGTACTATATAGCTGATTGTGTTAGTTGGGTACTTAGGCTAACTTTGTTGGACCTGTGAACAAATTGGACTTAAAAATGTGCTCTTGAAACAGAATTTGTTCATATGTAGGGGACTTACTGTACTTGAAATGTGGTTTGTCTGAATTGAGACATGCTCTAAATGCTAAACACACACTGGATTTTGAAGACTTAATATGGAAAAGAGAATGCAAAATATCTCAATGTTTTTATATAAATAACATGTTGAGATGACAATATTTTGGATATATTTACATTAAATAAAGTGTATTGTTAATTTTACCTTTTAAAAAAAAATGTGGCTGCTAGAAAATTTACAACTCCATATATGACTTGAATTATATTTCTCGTGGACAGTGCTGCTCTAGAAAAGATACGATGATCTCTCAGGAGCCACATGGGTCAGGGCACTGGGTGGAGCAGAAACAATCAACCAGCACCCCAGGGCCCTTGGGCATTCCTGGCCCTTGAAGCCTTCCTAGGCACTGTACCTGGGTTGGGTAGAATGGGGAGCCCAGAAGGCCCTCTTGGTTGTGAGGATGGGGTACACTGAAAGGAGGGGCCTCTCCAGGGCTTGGCCAGAGCTCACTCCTGCAAAGAGTAAGCTTGTAGGTCTTGGGTCTAGAACTCAGAGCAGGAAGCTTTCACAGAGAGAGAAAAAATTACATTTAATTTCCTATTAGGTGGTATGGCCTACTTCTTGTTCTCTGCTGGTTAGAACAAGGAAACCTCTCTCCACTCCACCCCCACCAGGTTTTTCTCTGGTCCTGTCCCTAGTCGGGTGTGCTTGGGGATGGGAGGAGGTTGGTACCATAAACACTAGAGCTCTGGAGCTAGCTTTTTCTCTCGCGGCTGCCACAACTTACTTCCCAAGGCTAAATTTAGGTGTCAGTCTGGGGAAAAGGATGTGAGTTTTTCAGGATCCTGTTTATCCAGCAGACCCCACCCCACCCCCACCTTGCAGCTGTCTGTCCTCTGTTCAATCTGGAACTTCTCCCTTACTTCCCTCCCTGCTTCACTGTGGGCGCCCAGGCCCTAGAAAGAAAACATTTGCCATGAATCCTGCAGTTGCCACCTACTTGCTGTGTGACAACTAACATATACTTAATTTTCAGAGCCCCGTTTTCTCACTTGCAAAGTAGAGATAATGATACCTACCTTGCAGGGATGCTGTGAGGTTCAAATGAGATAGTGTAAAGGGCCTGGCATTATGCCTGGTGAGTGGCAGTCANTCTCCCTTACTTCCCTCCCTGCTTCACTGTGGGCGCCCAGGCCCTAGAAAGAAAACATTTGCCATTGAATCCTGCAGTTGCCACCTACTTGCTGTGTGACAACTAACATATACTTAATTTTCAGAGCCCCGTTTTCTCACTTGCAAAGTAGAGATAATGATACCTACCTTGCAGGGATGCTGTGAGGTTCAAATGAGATAGTGTAAAGGGCCTGGCATTATGCCTGGTGAGTGGCAGTCATTAAATAAGTGTTGATTCTTTGAGATCTGTCCAGCAGTGGGTCAGGCTGCTGCTTCAGGGGTAGCAGATTTAGGAACGAGCCCAGGAGCATGTGATGTCTGGTGCCTTAACGGACAGTGGCTGTGGGAGGTCGCTTGCCTTATTCCTTTGTGTTTGAATCTTAAGTTAGGTCCTAGGTTGGCTTGATGGCATCCTTTTTTAAAAAATATAATTTTATTTATTGACTTATTCTTGGCTATGGTGGGTCTTCATTGCTGTGTGGGCTTTTATCTACTTGTGGCGAGTGGGGGCTTACTCTCTAGTTGTGGTGGTCAGGCTTCTCACTGGGGTGGCTTCTCTTGTTGGGGATCCAGGCTCTAGGGTGTGCCAGCTCGAGTGCCCCCGGGCTTCAGTAGCTGTGGCACATGGGCTCAGCAGTTGCAGCTGCCAGGGTCTACAGCACAGGCTCAATAGTTGTGGTGCATGGGTTAAGTTGCTCCACGTGGCATGTGGGATCTTCCTGGACCAGGGATCGAACCCATGTCTCCTACATTGGCAGGCGGATTCTTTACCACTGAGCCACCAGGGAAGCCCCAACAGCATCCTCTTAACTAGGAGGTTAGAGCTCCCAGATGCCACCGCTGTGTACACCTAAGTGTGGGTCTATCAGGGATTACAGAAAATGATAGACTTTGAAGTCTGGGCTTTTACAAACTTGTCTCGTTTCCTTATTTGTAAAATGGGAGTAATGATAGACCTCTCCGTGGCATCACCAACTCAATGGATATGAGTTGGAGCAAACTCAAGAGAGATAGTGAAGGACATGGAAGTCTGGTGTGCTGCAGTCTATGGGGGTCGCAAAGAGTTGGATACAACCTAGCTACTGAACAGCAACAACAAGAACACCCATAGCAGTGTTGTGAGGGTCACCTCGAGACAGTATTGGGTGAGACAGAGCCCCTGGCACGTAGCTGGCACTCGGTGAGGGACAGTTGAGCTCATTGGTTGGCCACGTGTGGGCTCTGCTGGAATAACCTCTCTCTCTCTCTTTCTGTCTGCAGCGGCAAGGGCGGGACACAAAGGCCCTATACTAAGCATCTGTAATCCTCTGGGGGTGCCACCCCTGGAAACAGTGCCCCACCATGTTTAACCTCATGAAGAAAGACAAGGACAAAGATGGCGGGCGGAAGGAGAAGAAGGAAAAGAAGGAGAAGAAGGAGCGGATGTCGGCGGCCGAGCTGCGGAGCCTGGAAGAGATGAGCCTGCGTCGTGGCTTCTTCAACCTAAACCGCTCCTCCAAGCGCGACTCCAGGACGCGCCTGGAGATCTCTAACCCCATCCCCATCAAGGTGGCCAGTGGCTCGGACCTGCATCTGACGGACATCGACTCGGACAGCAACAGGGGCAGCGTCGTCCTGGACTCCGGCCACCTGAGCACAGCCAGCTCCAGCGACGACCTCAAGGGCGAGGAAGGCGGCGGGCGGGGATCGGTGCTGCAGCGGGCGGCCAAGTTCGGCTCCCTGGCCAAGCAGAACTCGCAGATGATCGCCAAGCGCTTCTCGTTCTCCCAGCGCAGCCGGGACGAGAGCACGTCGGAAACCTCCACGCCCTCGGAGCATTCTGCCGCCCCATCTCCGCAGGTGGAGGTGAGGACCCTGGAGGGACAGCTGACGCAGCATCCCGGCCCAGGTATCCCTCGATCAGGACCTCGGTCCCGAGCCCCGGAGCTGGTGACCAAAAGGTTTCCCGCTGACCTGCGCTTGCCCCCGGTCCTGCCCCCCCCACCCCCTGCCCTTCGGGAACTGGAACTGCTGCGAAGGCCCACCGGGGACTTCGGCTTCTCCCTGCGGCGCACCACCATGCTGGATCGGGGACCCGAAGGCCAGGTCTACCGGCGGGTGGTTCACTTTGCGGAGCCCGGCGCGGGCACCAAGGACCTGGCCCTGGGGCTGGTGCCCGGGGACCGTCTGGTGGAGATCAATGGACTCAAGGTGGAGAGCAAGTCCAGGGATGAGATTGTGGAGATGATCCGGCAGTCTGGGGACAGCGTGCGGCTCAAGGTGCAGCCCATCCCAGAGCTCAGCGAGCTCAGCCAGAGCTGGCTGCGGAGCGTGGAGGGACTCCACAGGGGCCCAGCCCATGTGAGTGTTTGCCTGGGCAAGCAGGCGTGAGCGGGGACCGGGTATGCTGGCCTCTCTGGCGTTTGTACCAGGGAGGATGGTGGGGGTACCCAATAGCTATCATCAGAGCCTAGCAAGGGCAAGGAGTGATGTGGTCCACTCCTTGGGCTCCAGGACAACTTATCTGGCCTGTGGGGAGAAGTGACCCCCGCAGATGTGATACACAATAATACAGACTGTATGATACCTGCATGGGCTTGTATGTCCTGAGCCCTAAATTGAGGCATTGAGAAAGCTAACATGTGCCACTTCCAGCTATGAGAGACACTCTGGACTACTACTAGTCCAGACTGGTATGTGGACTAAAATATAGGACTTCCCTTTTTTATGGATTGGAGGTGAAAAAAAGATAAGTTATTTTAAATCAGGTCTCGCATGGGACGTCTGTAATGTGTGGCTGCTTTAGTAGTAGCTCTTGGGGAGGTGACTGCAGGCCTTCTTTTACCCCTGAGCAACTGAGGAGCTGAACACCAGGTAAGGTTGCAGAGATAAGCAGGGGCCAGATCATGAGGACCTTGTAAATAATGGTCGGAGTTAGATTTTAGTCCAGTGAAATGGTACCATTGTAGGTTTCTCAGCAGGGGAGTGACTGGATCTGATTTATAAAGATCACTTGGGCTCCAATAGTCTTTATTATCTCCTGGAAGAAGAAAAAGCACAGCCATGGAAAGGCAGCAGGGATCTAGCCTACAGAGATAGTATGACCTGACTGTCCCTGAGATCTCAACTCATATCCAGCCCACACAAAACAGCCATGGAAGGGGTGATACAGGAGCAGAAGACACTGAGATTAGATGTGTGAGCAGGTCTCTAGGGGAATGGATATCTCTAACCCCAGGGGACTCTTGATAGGGTGGCTACATATCAGTTTGGAATGTTCTGCCTAGAGACAATCCATGAGGGATAAGTTGGCTCTAGCCCTCCCTTTCTCCTGCCTGTGGGTTTTAGGATTGTCTGGATCTAGTCCCTGCAGCCTGACCACTGCATAGCCTGGCCGGGACCTTTCAGCACTAAGTGACCGGCCAGATGTGTCAAAGTCAAAAGTGGGAGGAAATGCTAAGGAAGCAGGCAGAGTCCCCATCCTAGCTTTCTCCCAGGGAGGGGAAGTGGACGCTCGGTTGGCTGTTCAATCTGGCAGCATCTCGGGCCTGGAGGGCCTGGGAGCGGCAGGGTTAGGCTCTGGCAGGAAGCACTGGAGTCAGGTCCCCGACCTTCCTCTACCCTGGGGCTGGTGGGGTCAGGATGCTCTGCTAGTCAGGAAAGGATCGTGAGTGGGAGGGAGCCTGTCATGGAATCCAGGGGAGGACTGGAACTCATTTATTCCAGAAACACCCATCAAGCACCTACTATGTGTTAGCCATCAGACTAGACTGAACTCAGGGAACCAAGCCTAGAAGGGGTAGTCTTTATTTCAGAGCCAGAGATCATACCATGATCATACCATGGGTCTCTCTGCTTTCTACCAGGGTAATATTGCTTTTAACAGATGGAATTTTCTTCCTCTTTAAGAATGAATCCCCTCTGGGAGACTGTTGCCAGCTCCCTGCTGAACCACAGCACAGGCCTCTGAGGGGCCCTGGGCCTGGCATCCCAGATGCTGTTCAGTTTTGTCCTTATAGCACACAGATCGTCCTGGCATCTCACATTTCCCAGCCGCTCTCCCTTCCCAGCTAGCTGCTGCTGCCTCCTCCCTGGGGAATTAGATGGCTCAGCTGTCGAGGCCCTGGTGGATCCTGCAGTACAGCAGGTACCCCTGAAAGGCCGGGTTGCTCTCGCCTCTGTGGGGCAAACCCAGCTGATGCCCGGAGGACGTCTCCCTCCACCTGGGAGATCAGGCATGGGAGGCAGTAGAAAGCCCCATCACCAGGAGTCTCCTAGAGCCCTCTGACAGGTTGAGTAGCCCGTGCATCTTTTCCTACGTGGGTAGGTGGCGGGCACTCGGGCCACAGCAGAGAGGAGCAGAGCGAGCCTGGCATTCCAGTGTCCTTGGACAGCCCCCCGGGGCTGGTGGAGGAGTGTTGCAGCCTCTTCTGGGACTCTCGTCCTTTATCTCCTCCTCTTCCTTCCACTTCTACTCCTGCTCCTTTTCTTGGCAGTGATTCTAATCCCAGTTGCATGCCAAGAAAAGAGTCATCCCACTTCCTCGAGGCTCCTGGGCGGGGAACCCTGACAACTCTAGCCCCACAGGGACAGCTCCTGGCGGTCACCCTGCCCATCAGGCCGTCCATCAACTGTGTCCACACGTCGCCTGTCCCCAGGGAGCTCTGAGGGAGCTGGCTAGCCATCTGTTCCCTCTCGGCACACAGATGTGGGCCATGGGGCCTTTTCTCCACAACCTCTTCAGAGGGCCCCAGGGAGACACAGCCCCGTGGGTCTCCTCACATGGTGTGTGCCCAGAATGCTCGGTTCACACCTCCTTCGTGTGTCCCTGTGGCTGCTCAGCAGGGTTCCACTGGGAGCAGGGGTGAGCTCTAGCAGGAGGATAGACCTGGGACCTCATAGGAATCACTTAGCTGGCCCAGGAGGAGCAGCTCTTCTGTGTCTTTTCTTCCACTCACCTGCCTATGAAATAAACAGTTCTTGAGCACTTCCTGTGTGCTCGGTCCTGGGGTCCAGCACTGAGTAACACGTAACCCCAGCACCAAGGAGCTCACAGTCTGGTGGGAGAGATGCTCAAACAGCAAAGACAGTGCCATTTGAGAAGTTCAATGACAGAGGCCAGGACATGGTCCTTCCTGGGGAGCACAGAAGAGGGACTTCTAGCACAGCCTTGGGAAGGAGTGAGGGAGAACCAATATCTGGCAGGGAGATGAGTGTAGGGGAGACAAGAGGAGGAAGAGGAAGGCCGTTAGACACATGGCGAAGTCTGGAGACTGGAGAGAACGACACATCTGGGGAATAAGACGGGGGGATTGTGTGAGGACAGGATTGAGAGGAGCAGCAGGAGAGGCGAGCAGGGAGCAGGTCACCGAGGCCCTTGTGAGTCATCTAGGGAATGCGAACTTTAACCTAAAGGCAGTGAAGCGATTTAATTAGGGAGCGATGGGAACAGGTTTTTGAAAAACCTCTGGCTGCTTATGGAGAATGCTTTCAGCTCTAGCAAGGACAGCTGTGGGGAGACTAGTGAGGGAGCCGTAGTGTCTCAGTAAGAGGGACGGAGGCCTGAATTCGGGTAGAAGCAGTGCATGTGAAGAGACGTATCCAACAGGAGCAACTGAAGTAGGCTCTGTTGTCTTTTTAATTTATTTTTATTAAAAAAATTTTTTTAAAGTATAGTTGATATACAATGTTGGGTTAGTTTTTGGTGTTCAGCAAAGTGATTCAGTTATGCGTGTGTGTGTATATATATATATATATATATTTTTTTTTTCAGATTCTTTTCCACTATAGTTCATTATAAGATACTGAATATCGTTCCTTATGCTATACAGTAGCACCTTGTTGCTTATCTATTTTATTTGTATTTGTTAATCCCAAGCTCCTAATGCATCTGTTCCACCTCCCACTTTCTCCTTTGGTAATCATAAGTTTGTTTTCTTTCTTTTTTTTTCTTCTTCATAAGTTTGTTTTCTATGTCTGTGAGTCTGTTTCTCTTCTGTAAATAAGTTTATTTATATCAAATTTTTAGACTCCACATTTAAGCGATATCCTAGGATGTTTGTCTTTCTCTGACTTACTTCCCTTAGTAATCTCTATGTTTATCCATGTCGCTGCAAATGGCATTATTTCATTCTTGGTTATAGCTGAGTAGTATTCCATTATGTGTGTGTGTGTATGTGTGTATAAATATAAATATATATATCACGTTTTCTTTATCAGTTCACCTGTCCATGGACATTTAGGTTGCTTCCTTGTCTTGGCTATTGTAAATAGTGCTCTTATGAACTTAAGGGTGCCCTGTAGTCTTGTCAATTTGCTGATGTGGGAGAAGGAAGAGAGGAGGGTCAAGTGTGATGCCAGAGTTAGGGGAAGAGGCTAAGTCCTTTCTTCAGCTCCTCAGGGAAAATGTTTTAGGACGTCTGTTTGGGGATCAGTTACTCATGTTTTCTAAAGGCAAAGAGATCCTTGAGTCAGTGAAATTGGAGGAGGTGTTGGTAATGATGAGGATCTTAAAACCCTAGTTGGTTCAGAATTCCTTCCTCCAGGTCCACGAGTCTGTGTGGGCAAGTCAATACTCTTTAAGAACAGGCAGAACCCTGTTAAGGACTAGGACCTGAGGGAGGGGAAAGCTGATCCTTTCTGTTTATATTCTCATTGGGCCTTCATAGGGGACAAATATGGTGTCTGAGAAATGGAGGGTGTTTCTGCTGAGCTCAGAAAAGCCCACCTGGCTAAACCCTGGCCAATGCGTTTGTCCCCCTGCCAGTAGAGCCAGAGGAGCTGGCCTGCCTGGGAGCCGTACCTAGAAAGCACCGCTCCCCTGAGCTTTCCAGGATGTGGTAGGAGGGGAGGGGTGGGTGCTTAAAGGAAGGTGTATCACTCCCTCCCATCCAAGGCTGGTTTCCCAAACCCTCTCAAGCTGTCAGGCATTTGCCTGAGATCTGTAGTCCAGTCTCTTCTGTTGGAACTTGGGGTTTGTACTCAAAGGCTGTAGGGCTGTAAGTTTCCTAAAGAGGTCATCGTGTCCATCTAAAACCACCTCCGTACTCAGGAGAATTTGGAAGATAGCATTTATAGTGTAAACAGCATGGACTTCGTAACCAGAAAGACCTGTGTTTGCGTTTTCCTAAAGTTACCAAGCTTTGGTGAGCTTTAGTTTACTTACTCCTTTCAGCTTTAAAAAAATTTTTGCTTGGCTGTGCTGGGTCTTAGTTGCAGCATGCAGGATCTAGATTCCTGATCAGTTGCGGCATGTGGGATCTGGTTCCCTGACCAGGGATGGAACCTGGGCCCTCTGCATTGGAAGGTGGAATCTTAACCACCCGACTGCCAGGGAAGTCCCTCCCTTAAACATTTAATGAATCTGCTTAGGGACTAGCACTATACCAGGCATAGGGAGATTAAATAAATAAAATGCAATCTTTCCTTGAGGAAGCATGAAGTGAAGTGAAGTCGCTCAGTCGTGTCTGTATAGACCTAAGTAAAGAAATGCAACCAGGTACCATAACTGCTATCACAGGTCTGAACAGCTATGCAGTGGGGTGAGGAGGAGGAAACAGCCAGTCCTGCCACGGAGAAGGGGTGGCAATTAGGAGAGGCCTCCCAGGCAAAGTGAGCCATGCCCACTCTAAACAGGCTCTATTCTTTCTTTCCAGAATTTGAGAAGACCAACTCAGAGAAGTATTCACGCCCAACTAACTACAGTTTTCTCTGAGAAGGAGAATAAGACTGGTGCTAAAGGGAGACTTGTTTTTTATTCTGCACACCATGCTCTGTGGGCCTTTATTGAAGATAAACATGTTTGTGTATTAGATGATGTCACTTATTAGACTTTAGCAGTAGTAAACGCTCAGGGAGATTAGTTCCCTTCCCTCTGCCCAGTCTCTAATACCACCCATGGAAGGCAATTTTACACCCTCTGTGTTAATGAGGAGCTTCCCTAGTAGCTCAGCTGCTAAAGAATCTGCCTGCAATTCAGGAGACCCCAGTTCAGTTCCTGAGTTGGGAAGTTCCCCTGGAGAAGGGATAGGCTACCCACTCCAGTATTCATGGGCTTCCCTGGTGGCTCAGATGGTAAGGAATCTGCCTGCAGTGTGAGAGACCTGGGTTCGATCCCTGGGTTGGGAAGATGCCTTGGAGGAGGGCATGGCAACCCACTCCAGTATCCTTGCCTAAACTGAGCCTGCACACACATGCTTCCTGTGTTAATCAACCCTTTCTGGTACTCTTCCATTCTTGCCCCTGGTAAGGTTTTCTTTCCAGTAGGATTCCTAACACTTTTGTCCAAACTCTTTCTCTGAAGCTCTGTTCTTACAGCCCACTGGTGGGAGAGGTGGGACACTGGGTGCTCTCTTGCTTTTTCTGCATTTTAGAGCCAGGCTTCTCAGACCTGCAGGCGTGGTCCTCAGTGGCCTTGCAGGGGACTGGCCAGGCAGGGTTGTCTGCATTTGGGAGAAGGCTCTAACGGAGGCCCTGGGAAGAAATGGTGTGAGCCTCCTCTTCCTGGTCCCCAGGACCCCTGGGTGCTGTCACGAGTGGGACCCAAAAGATTCCAAGGGGAGACTTGAAACTGCTGCTTCCTGGTCTGCCAGGCTGGCTTCTGGGCAGCAGGCTTTCCCAGGGGATTCTACTGGTGGTGAGGTGGTGGGGTACTACCCGAGTTCAGTGTTCTAGAATGCCCTTTCCGACTGCTACTCCAGGACATTTTCACTTCATTTTATGCCAAAGTTCCTGGTACCAGAGTCTCACCATGGGAGAGCCTGGTTTGGGGGCTCAGGGTGGAACCCAAAGTATGTCCTTTTGGATATATGAAAGGCAGGTGGGTAGGTTCAAGGATGTATGACCTGGTGAGCGAAAGGTCTTTAGGAGCATTTTGGGGGGTTGTCTGTCCTGGATTAGTGGGGTGCCTGGGACCAGCAGAATAGTGTGGTGAACTAGGTCACTTCCATTCTGCTAGGTCTCCCTTCTGTCTTCAGAGGTCCAGCCTGCCTTTTCCCCAGGGAGATGCTAGACGAACGACAGCCCCAGAGTGCACTGGCCACCCAGCCCGTGGGTGGTGGGCACAGTGCCCAGGCCGCATTGGCCTGGGTGTGGGTACATGTCATGGTCACTGGTTGTTTTCGCAGGCACAGCTTGGAGCCCTGATATAGGGGCAGGGCCTTGACGGAGGTAGGCTGTTCCAGCCCCTTCCAGCCCTGACCAGCACCCCTCCGGCCCACCCTGATCCCCCAGACCACCTTGGCCTCCTCTCCCTTCTGATCTCTTTTATTTATATTGAAATGGTTCTGGAAAATACCAGATATGCAAACACCCAGACAGGGGGAGGTGGGTGAGGAGTGGGGTGAAGGGGGGGTGTGTGTGTGGCGGGTGGGAACACAAGTATTTTAAAAATGCTGCAAATCTCTACAGCATTTCCCAGAAACCACAAGCACGCGTTCTGCCTGCCAGCAGGGCTCCCGCTGCCCCCCT
>SJYV01026409.1:1151278-1170325 GCA_006410875.1 Neotragus pygmaeus | reverse complement strand
TCACTGGAGCCTGGGGTGGGGAACAGCGTTGTGGGGGTGGGGATTGGTGACCCGTTGGCGGGGGGCTCCCCTGCTGCCTGGGCAGGTTGCCTGGCGCCTCCTTTGTCCGTCTGGGCAGCGGGTATGAATGTGCCCCAGGCCTCCGCAGCACCCTGGGCACCCACCATGCCAGACAGGCACTGCCAAGCAGTGGAGTCATCATGGTCCCCCACCCTTTGCTATGCCGTTTGGGGGGCCCCCACCAGCCCTCGAGTCCCATGTGGTGTTTGGCAGCAGCTTCTGTTCTGTTAAATACAGGGGACAGTGTTAGAAAAGCTTATTTTTTCAGTCATTGGCTCTAGTTGGGTTGGGAAACTATTTCCTTAGACCTGGGTCACTGCTCTGGCTCCCTTCACCTCCTGCCATATGTTCCTCAGAATCAGGGCATGGCGTTCTGCCCCAGCCGGGCTCACCCGGCCGCTCTGCACAAACTCTGTGGCAGTAAAGAATGTCGGGGGTTCACCTGGCCTTCTGTGTGGCACCCAGTGCAGTGTGTAGCTCACACAGGCTCCCTAGGTGGTATTTAAGTGATCTGGTAAAGATTCAGTCTGAACAGAGATGCTTTGAGGGAAGGGCAGGAAAAATAGTAGTGAGATTGAAGATCATGGTTAGTGTTCACCCCACTTCTATTAGAGGCTGTTCTCGATGTCTTCTGCATATGAACTCAGTACATTTTCCCATCAACCCTTTGAAGTGGGTACCATAATGATCTTTGTGTTGCAGATGAGGAAACTGGATTACAGAGAGGGTTCAGGTTAGGTAAGTTGCCTACGGTTTCATGGCTACTAAGTCCCTGGTCAGGATTTGAACTCAGGGTACACCTCCTGGCCCTTCACTCTGCATAGGTGAGTTGTGTATCCACATGCATATGTATGTGTTAGTTGCTCAGTCACGTCTGACTCTCTGCAACCCTATGGACTATATGCAGCCTGCCAGGCTCCTCTGTCCGTGGAATTCTCCAGGCAAGAATACTGGAGTGGGTAGCCATTCCCTTCTCCAGGGGATCTTCCCAACCCAGGGACGAAATCCCAGGTCTCCTGCATTGCAGGCAGATTGTTTACTGTCTGAGCCACCAGGGAAGCCCTGTGTGTCTATATATCCATGTGTACATACATACATCTACATAACGTAGAGGAAGGCAGTCTCTGGGTATCCTTATACATCCACTGTCCAGCCCAGGCCTGGGCCTTCTGGTTCCTGCTCCCAGGTCCCTAGAAGCCTCTTCTCCAGAAGGAAAGGGGGTGCCAGGGGGGTTACTGGCCACTCACACTGTGTGGATGCTACAGAAGGATGTGACTGTTGCTCTCAGCCTCTCTGGAGGATCCACCTGAGGAAGTGAGCCCAAGGGGCAGCAGGCAGGATTCAATCTTTTTTTTTTTTTCCCTAATGTGGACCATTTAAAAAGTCTTTATTGAGTTTGCTACAATATTGCTTCTGTGTTATGTTTTGGTTTTTGGATGCTGATGCCTTTGGGATCTTAGCTTCCCAACCAGGGATCGAACCCATGCCCCCTGCATTGGAAGGTGAAGTCTTAATCTCTGGGCCATTGGGGAAGTCCCGGGGTTTAACCTTGTGGGAGCTGGGAGAGGTCCTGGAAAGGCGCCTGAGAGAAGCCATGGGAAGAGAAGTGTCCTGGCAGCATTCGGGTTCGGGCCCCTGGAGTGGGGGAGGGGTGTTCATATTGCCCCTTATACATCTTCCCCTGCTAAATGCCGGAAGCCAGGCACATTGCCCCCTCACCTTTTTGGCTCTCACTGACATGCTGGTACTGACCTCTGTAGCCCTTAGGGTAGCAAGATCCCAGAATGTCGCCTCTGACCAGGAGCAGGTCCTCTTTTCATACAGGAGTGAGCATGTCGTTTTCTACTGTGCCCTGTGGGACAAAGGCGAGGACCGCGGCCCGGCACAGTGCCTGGCAGGTGGCGGGCGTGCAACTCAGCATTCCCACTGGCTTCTGCCGTCCAGTCCCTGCTGCTTCTTTTGTCTGTAACGCTTCTTCCCGTCCACCCCCGTATATTCATACATACACACGGGCCCAGTTTGACCATCATTTCCCGAGGGAAACCTTCCCTGGTCCTTTCTCAGACCACGACAGCTCTATACACCCCCCACCCCTCCTTCACAGCCTTCATCGGGATTGTAATGAATTCGTTCTCTTCTCATTTCTGCCCTGCTGGAGCACTTCAGAGGGGTGGATATTTTGTTGACGGAAAGAAACTGGTTCCCTTGTTCAGCCCAGTCTGGGTTTCCTGGAACCCTCCCCGCTGGCTGTCCTCGGTGACTCGGCTGCAGTGTGTTACGACTCTTGGTTCTGTGCTCGGATGCCCAGCGTCCCTCACAAGAGTGGAGATGAAATGGGACTAGGCAGCCAGGAGCGGGAGCCTGGGAGGGGGCTTTGGGAGGAGGGCCGCTGGGACAGCCTGCCCAAGGAGGCACCGAGCGCCGGTGAGAAGCCGATTCGGGGTCACAGGGGGTCACACAGTGTCCGGCCCAGGGGACCTGGGAGGAATGTGCAGGTCTCTGAGGGGGTGGAGCGTGGCCCGGCCAGGGCACAGGGCACCCTCTTCCCTTCTCCTTTCCCTGGGCTGCCTGAGTGCTGGAATGTTGGCAGGCTGGGAATGTTCACAGCAAGGATTTTTCCCAGTCAGGGCGACAGATTCCAGCTGGAGCCTGGGGACATCTCCCCCATGGGCAGGGGCTACCGGAGAGACGGGTGGGGCTGGGGCAGAGGTGGGACAGCCCCAACTGCTCTGCTCTTGGGGTCCGGACTCGGTTCCCATCCTCTCTGGGAGATGCAAGGGGGGGCCCAGCGAGGGGGCAGCCGGGCTCCTGGAGAAGCAGTAGGAGGCCTTGGTGACCAGAGACCTCGCCTCAGCAAGGCAAGAACGTGGCTGGTCCTATCCTCTAAGCCCTCACTTCCTCCAGTTGGTGCATGCATCAGGAAGGGTGCCGCCTCAAATTCCATCCTCAGGTGGGACAGCATCTGCTCAGACCCAGGTTTTCTGGCCTCTAGGGACCAGCAGCCTTGGCACAAGGTAGCATTGCTGAGCTTGTCACCTGTATCTCTCTGCCACCTCGCAGGGGCCCCATAGCCACCTCCAGGGCCTGGTTCTTTCTTAGTGACCTTTCTAGCCCCTCTGCCCTCTGATCTCAGTTCTGCTGGCTCCTCCCTCCCACTCCCATTTCTGCAAGGAGCTGACTCACTTCCTTCCTTCCCCACCAGCTTCTCTCACTGGCAGGCCCTAGGGCAAGCGGGTACCCACAGGGAGGGGGTTCTCTCACAGGGCACTTCCTGGGCTCCCTTCTCTGTCAGCAGGACTATGAGGCTGCCCCTGGCTCTGGGCAGAGCAGGGCTGGAGGCAAGGTGGACCGGGGATGGGCTCGGCTCCGGGCTATAGGGAAGACTGGGTACCAGCGTCTGGAGCCCTGGGACAGTCAGGGTGAGACATCGGGAAACCTTGAGGAGCACCTGAGCCGCGTTACCCTGGCAGGGGTTGGTTCTGGGGAGAAGAAAGGCTGATGACATCATCCCTGGGATCATAAAGCCTGTGCTTTCTCTAGAACAGAAGACATCTGCGAAAAGATAGATCTCAGCCCGGAGTGGCGCGGGCCAGAGGCCAAGCAGTGACAACACTCGTCAGGCAGCACGAGACGGTCATGGCTCTCTCTGACACCCGGTTTCACGCCCAGCCCCATCCCATCAGAAGTGTCTGGAGAGTCCCGAGGAGCCTTCCAGGCACAAGGCGATGGGAGGGATCTGATACAGTGCCGTTGTTAGTTCCTCCTGCAGTGGCTGCATCCTCCCCTCCCCGCCCCCAGCTCCCTCCTCTGTGTGCTGGTTTGATTGTGGAGCTGCCTGCAGAGGCACCGGCTTTGGGGCAGTGAGAGATTTCCTCTCCGGGTGGGCTGGCATCTTCTCTCTCACATGGAGCCTGTGTGCCTGGCACCGCGGGCACAGGGGACCCAGCCTGCACTGGGCCTGCCGCAGCCTTGCCTCCTCCTCTGCAGGCGGCCTAGGTTACCTAAAGGACACGGCACAGGGTGAGGTCAAGTCCCCACTCACTTGGCGGTGCGTCAAGATCAATAGAGGCGAGAGGCAAACTGGGCGCCCCGCCTGAAGAGCCTGGGGGGTGGGGGTGGTTGTGGGCTGTCTTCCTGGAATCCAGTGGCCAGCAAACATCCTTATTCCCCTTCGTGCTTGGCCTTGCCTGGTGGAGCCCCCATTTTATCTGGCAGTCTCTGGTGAGCCTGATTCTGGCTTCAGTATTTCTGGACAGTGACAGAGGTTCTTATCTAGGTGAGGTTGGGGGTGGCAGGCAGGAATGAGGCTAGGTTTGGAGAAGGTGAGGGGTATTAGCCTGAACACCTTGCTTAGGAAAATGCCCTCACCTGCATCGTGGGAGGTGAACCACGCTGCCCAGGCCCATGGATGCCTGCCCGCATGCCTCTCAGGCAGGCATCTGTGTGCCTGGGCAGGGCGGTTCCTCTCCCTGCACCCGTCATTTCTTGGCCCTGACTTGGGGAGAAGAATCAGGTTCTGTGACAGGACACCTGGCTTGGAAAGGGCTTGTACACACACACACACACACTTACAGCAGAATTTAGTCTGGGTTGTCCTTTCTACCCAGACCCTTCCAAAGCATTTTTGCCATGAGTCCTTCTAACCAGCCGTCACCTTCTCTGTGCAGAGGCAGGCTGGCCTCAAACCAGAGGACTTGGTTTCTGGGGCAGAAGAAGGCACAGTTTTCCTGTTTAATAATCAGGGCCCTAGGTTCCCCACTCAACCCCTGTGTCTTCCTTAGACCACTGGTTTTGAGGTCTCTCTCTGTGCCTCTGAAGGAGGGGCCCCTGCTATAAAGAGTTTCCCCTCCTCCCTCCCCACCCCTTCTCTTCAAAATCCCCAACTGCAGCTCTTACTGTTCTATAGGAACAGATGCTTGGCAGATCTGAAGTTGGTTGGGAGGGCTGGTTTTGGCTGCAAGAACTGCTTTCAGCTCATTTGGGGGAGGGCAGCGTGGGCAGAAGGGCCCACAAATCGAGAGTTGTATGTGACTGTGTGTGTTGTTAACACATTGGTACCCCGCACAGTATGGACTCTGGAACCGACTGCTTGGCTTTGAATCCTGGCCCTGCTGCTTCCTAGGAGCATGTGCCCAGTCATGTCTGACTCTTCACGACCTCATGAATCGTAGCCCAGGCTCCTCTGTCCATGGGATTTCCCAGGGAAGAGTACTGGAGTGGGTTGCCATTTCCTCCTCCAAGGAATCTTCCCAACCCAGAGATTGAATCTGCCTCTCCTGCGTTGCAGCCAGATTCTTTACTGTTGAGCCACCAGGGAAGCCTCACTGGTAACCTGGGCAAATTAATTTCTCTCTGCCTCATTTCCCTCATCTGTAAAATAAGAATAATAGTACTCTCCTCATAAGGCTGTTTTGAGGATGAATGAATCAATACAAGTCACTCAGAACTGTGTCACGTCATTATCATCTGTTTCTGATGGCTGAGAAGCTCTTGATACCTGGGAGCTCGATGGGCCATCTGCCCACAGGAATGCCACAGCCTGTTAACAGCTCAGCTCAGCTCAAGGCAGGTGGGGGGAGGGGTTTACTCTTCTCAGGATGATGCTTTTGCCCCTGAGGCCTTCCAGGTGGTGGTGGTTCAGTTGCTCTGCTGCTGCTGCTGCTGCTAAGTCGCTTCAGTCGTGTCCGACTCTGTGCAACCCCATAGACGGCAGCCCACCAGGCTCCCCCGTCCCTGGGATTCTCCAGGCAAGAACACTGGAGAGGGTTGCCATTTCCTTCTCCAATGCATGAAAGTGAAAAGTGAAAGTAAAGTCGCTCAGTCATGTCTGACTTCGCGACGCCATGGACTGCAGCCTACCAGGCTCCTCTGTCCATGGGATTTTCCAGGCAAGAGTACTGGAGTGGGGTGCCATTGCCTTCTCCATGTTCAGTTGCTCAGTCATGTCCAACTCTTTGCAATCCCATGGACTGTAGCATGCCTGCCTTCCCTGTCCTTTACCATCCCCCAGAGCTTGCTCAAACTCATGTCCATTGAGTGGGTGAGGCCATCCAACCATCTCATCCTCTGTCATCCCTTTCTCCTCCTCCCCTCAGTCTTTCCCAGCATCAGGGTCTTTTCCAAAGAGTCAGCTCTTCCAGGCGGAGCTAGGGAAATAAGGTCCAGGTGGGACCCCACGCTTACTCGGCGCCACAGAGTAGCCTCAGAGTGGGATTGCCTTGCCCTGAGCATCCACTGTCATCTGGAGTTTGCTGCCAGCTTTCGAAGCTCTGCTCCATTCCCTGTGACTTCCTCCAGTCAAATTCTTGGCTGATACCAGTACCTTTCAAAGGCCAGGCTTCTTTCTACCTATTTGTTTTCCAATTGAACAAACAAACTATACTTTTTTGTGGTCTCTTTACAAATCAATGTATTTCTTTACACCTGCCTTGCCTCTGACAGCCCATGTGGATTAGAGCTAACAGGAATTGAGGCATATGAGACTTCTCAGGTGGTCCAATGGTGAAGGCTATGTGCTTCCTTTGCCACTGGACAAGGGGGCCCAGGTTCGATCCCTCGTCAGGGAACTAGATCCCGCATGCCACAACTAAAGATCCTGCATGCCACAGTGTGGCAATGAGGATATCATGTGCCCCAACTAAGACCTGGCACAGCCAAATAAATACATATTTTTAAAAAAGAGTATTGTGGCACAGAACGGAGAGGCAGCCCTGACCCACCAGTTCCTCGGTCTGCTGTCTGCTCCTTCCTTCACACATAGGAGTTTGCCCACACACTCGCACCTTGAATTTTCTAGCTACTGTTGCAAAGCTTTTCAAGTGAAGTGCCTGTGATAGAATGTGGTAGCAGTCGGATCCATGCCTTGCTGCCTGTTCCTCCCTAGGGAGCTTGTTGGAGCCTCTCTAGCATGATGAGCGTGCCCCAGAGTCCTCCTCCTAACCCTCCTCTTTAGCTTTATCCAGATGACATTGCAGGGAAGTGTCCAGCCATGGTCACTCCAGGGCAGACCTCCTGGCTTTCTGCTCAGTACAGGACCTCATTGCCTTATTTGCCCTCAAGAGTTCAGGGTTCTGCTGGCAATTCTCCTTCTGGGAGCGCTAACATCAGATGAGTCCAGCAGCCGGTGATGTGGGGAAGCCCTCAGGCCACTGCATTCCAGATGTCTTACCCATGCATGGTCCAGAGAGTCTGCAGAAACAAGGAACGATTGTGTGGCACTGAGGGGCTTTCTCCCAGGCCTGGGATGCCTTGGGTGGGGGCTGGCTTCCACTCAGCCTTGCCTTTTCAGCCCCTTGGCATCTGGCTTCTGCTCCCAGGCTGGGGGTTCAATTGCGGCTACCATCCCTTCCCCCACTTCTCTCTGAAGCCTGGAGGTCAAGGCAAAGCACATAGAGACAGGAGTCTAAGCTGACTCTGGGTCAGGGGTGGGAGAGAACAGCAGGGGCTCAGGGACGATGCCTGAAGGAGTCTTTGTCAAGGACGAACAGGGATCCTCTGGACCAGACCTTCCCAGCAGAAAGTTCTGCAGAGTGATAACTGTTCTGTCGTCTTTGCTTTCCAGCTTGGTAGCTGTTCAGTTCAGTTCAGTTCAGTCGCTCAGTCGTGTCCGACTCTTTGCCACAAGTAGTTATTGCCTACTTGAAATGTGGCCAGTGTGACTAAGACCTGAATCTTAAACTTTATTTGATTTTTAATTTAATCAGAAGCATTCCTTTGTTTCAGTTTAAATAGCCACACTTAACTAATGGCTACCATGTTGAATAGGGCAGCTCCAGATAGCTCATTCAGGAAGAGATGGTGGAGTGGTCTGGAAGCTTGTCTCCTCTTGCAGCACCCCCTGGTGAGTCTGGCAGGGGGGGACATGTTTTCCCTTCCTCCCAGGAAGGAAGGCTTGTCCTCTTGGGCAATTTCTACACTTCACCAGCTCAGGAATCCTGATGCCCCAGGGCCAACAGGTCCTGGCCGTGTGCCACCGCAACTGTGGTAGTGCTTCCCTAGCTCACCAAGCACGTTTTCTGCCCAGCCTGGTAACACACAGGCACTCACAGGCCCCGGTGGATTTGGCCAAGGCTCTTAACATGGAGGTGTGGGTTGGTAGGAAAAGTAGAAGCTTTTGCATCTTCCTTCCTGCTTCTATGGAGTTTGGATCTGTGCTTTATTTTTACTTCAAAGGATTCTAGAAACAGGCCCAACAGAGGTCCCCAAAGGTGAACACACAGATCCTCAGACACTTATTGAATGTCCAGTGTTTGGAAGACACTGAGGTTTAGCTGAAAGAACGGCTCTAACTTTGAGAATAAATAGCACAGGCTTCCAGCTCACACCCCAGGAGACCTCACTGATATTTTATTTAAACTGGTGTGTCTGACCCTTAAACTGGGTTTCCTTTTTTTTCTCCTGTGGACATAGAGAAGAGTTGTCTATTATGTGAAAAAGAGAAGAACAGTTCTTGATTATGCCTATCGGCTCCTGTCTCTCAGAGGAGGCAGGGATGGGAATATTGTGTCATTCATTTACTAGTGCCCCAAGTCTTGGTGGAATTTGGGGCAGGAGAGTGGAGGATGTTGGGAAATCATCCTCAAGGCTGGCCCTTGGCTTTGGACCTTGTGAAAGCTTGGCAAGTGAAGCCAGTTTGGAAATCCCCAGGGGCCATGAGGAAATCCCCAGCAGCTGAGAGTCCTCAGGGAGCAGCAGGCCAAATGGAGCTACCAGTCAGGTGGTCCCTGCCGGCAGCCAGAACCTGACTTTGAGGAAATGGACTCCTGCTCTTGTCAGAGAGGACAAGCCCAGACTTCCCTGCCTGGGCTCTGTGCCCATGAGACGGTATGGGGTCCACAGGCTCTGAGCAAACCTTTGGGTATGCAGAGACAGGGACTTGGGGAGCCCTAAGCCTTAGTGGGATTCTCTGGTGGCTCAGACGGTAAAGAGTTTTGCCCATGTTGCAGGAGACCCAAGTTCGATCCCTGGGTCGGGAAGATCCCATGGAGAAGGAAATGGCCACCCACTCAGTATTCTTGCCTGGAAAAAATCCCATGGACAGAGGAGCCTGGGGGCTACAGTCCATGGGGTCGCAAAGAGTTGGGACACAACTGAGCGACTTCACAAGCCTCAGTGACCGCCTCTGGGGCAAGCCCACTGACCCTTCTGGATTGCTTGTCCCAGAACTGTCCCCACCACACAGGCTCAAGGCGTCCCTGGAGTCTTGTTTATTCATGAAGTCATCCATTCATCCGTTTTATTCCACCAGTAAGCGTTTGAATGCCTACTATACATGAGGACTGTTTTGGGCTGTGAGAATGGAGCAGTGATGAGCACAAAGTGCGCGGAGCTCGTCCTAGCCTCTTCTCGAAGTACCCATGGGGTGAAGGGAGACATTTCAGCCTCCTCTCCAGGGGGCGCCGCTTGGGGGCGGAGCTGGGAAGGCGACCCCGAGGAGGTGATATCCCACTGCCTGGGCCCTGGCGGACCGTTGAGAAGGAGGCGGCCGCCCTCTGCTGGGCTTTAGCAGCAACACAGGGCGGATGCACCCCGGGATTCCAAGCGCATGTGCCGACCTGGCCCCGCCCTCCCGCTCCCGCCCTTGCGCTGGCGGCGAGCGGGCGGGGCCAGGAAGCGTAGGCCTCAGGGGTTGGGGGCGGGGCCAAGGCTGACTGGGCCCCTAGCCACCTCCTAGGCAGGATTATCTGCCCAGCCTTGGGTGTGCATCCTGGGTCTCAGCAGGTTTCCTCTAGCCCTCCTCCCCTCCCAGAAGGTTTCCTCTAGCCCTCCTCCCCAACCCTAGGCTTCTTCAAGGAAGTCTGTTGGGATCCACTGGTTATTGATGCCCAACAATTTAAGGAAAAACACCTTTAGTATCGCAAATGGTACCAGTCACTACTAACACCTTTACACTGTTTTTTCATAGGCGAGAAGACGTTTGTTATACACACACACAGGTAATAAAGGATAATCCTTCCCAGCAGAGGAAAGTCACAAGTACTGAGAAACCTTTGAACTGATCACCCTGGAGAATGCATTTGTCTGGTGGTGTGGCATCTCCTATCCTGGGAAGCATAAATGCTCCAGCCCCTCCCCAGCCATCAGAGCTGAGTGCTGGAAACAGGACTTGCCCCAGCTTCCCTAAATAAAGAGTTCTATTGCATGCTTCTCTCATAGCTCAGTTGGTAAAGAATCTGCCTGCAGTACAGGAGACCCTGGTTCAATTCCTGGGTGGGGAAGATCCCCTGAGAAGGGATAGGCTACCCACTCCAGGATTCTTGGGCTTCCCTGGTGGCTCAGCTGATCAAGAATCCACCTGCAGTGCGGTGGGGGGGGGTTCGATCCCTGGGTTGGGAAGATTCTCTGAAGAAAGGAAAGGCTACCCACTCCAGTATTCTGGCCTAGAAAATTCCATGGACTATCACTTTCACTTTCACATTGCAAGCTAGGTCGCTTCAGTCATGTTCCACTCTTTGAGACCCTGTGGACTGTAGCCCACGAGGCTCCTCTGTCCATGGGATTCTCCAGGCAAGAATACTGGAGTGGGTTGCCATACTCTCCTCCAGGGGATCTTCCTGACCCAGGGATCAAACCCACCTCTTTTACTTCTCTTGCATTGGCAGGTGGGTTCTTTACCATTAGTGCCAGGGGGACAGGCCAAGAGTCCTATTAGTGACATTTTATACATTGCAAATTAGTAATAATACAATGGATACTACACAGTTAGAATCCATTTATGGAGACAGTGCTTATAGCCTTTTTCTTTTTTTGAGTTCTGATTAAAGGGGAATGACAAAGAGAAATGGGGTCAGAGCAGTATTCTTTCATTAATATGTTAACTAGAACCTCAGTCTCAATGTTTTACAAACTATTTCCCTCTAAACCAGCCTCAAGAAATTCAGTCTAGTGGTTAGGGGATGAAACAAACAAAAAACCAAAAAACCCCAAACAGGCATTGTGCTTCCCCCACAGTGTTCACCTTGAGGTATTACATGTCAATACTAGTTTCACAAGTAAACCACTTACTCCTCAGAACCTCCTGCCTAGCCTGCCCCAGCTCTGCTCAGCCGCTTTGCCTGGCCCAGTGCCCAAAACAGAGCCAAGGACCGTTCACTCATCCAACGCTACCAATGTGGGAGAGCAGGGTAGTTGAAATTGTTACTCTGTCTAAATATTCCTTTGGTCCTCATTCTTTATCCACAGCTAATTGCACATGTAGGCTTCCCTGGTGGCTCAGTGGTAAGGAATCCACCTGCCAGTGCAGGAGATACAGGTTCGATCTCCAGTCTGGGAAGATCCTCTGGAGAAGGAAATGGCAACCCACTCCAGTATTCTTGCCTGGGAAATCCCACGGATAGAGGATCCTAGCAGGCTATAGTCCATAAGGTTACAAAAGAGTTAGAAATGACTTAGCAACTAAACAAGTTGCACAAGTACCTTTCAGATCAGTTGGTTAAATCCAGTGGGTATTTACTGAACACCTACTATGTGCCTAGTTCTACAAGGTGGGATGGTCTCTAAAGGAAGTAGGGAATGTTCTTGTTCTCCAGGGAGAGAAGAAGGCTTAAACATATCACACAAATGTATTACCATCAAAACATCAGTTTGGTCATGGCATATATTCATTCATTAAAATTCAATAAATTCAAATACAGCTCACTACCCCCCCCACCCCCACCACACACACACACAACCAGTGTGATAGTAGAGCTTTCCTATGAAACCTTTTGGAAGATGAAATGGTGTAAAGTGAAGAAGCAATTACCTAACGGCACATTTTGCTAATGGATGCATTACAAAACCATAAAGCACAGATACAGATTCAGTTCAAAGCTATGGTGATTTGATGCTGAGAGGCTGAGTGTGGTTCCTGGAGAAGGAGCTTGGCAGGGTTGCCCAGGGTGTGTGCTGCCTCTAAAAGGCTTGCTGCAAAACAAACGCTGGATGCAGTTTTTGCTTTTATAGCATTTTTTTTTTCCATAAAAGCGAGCCACCTCTTCAGATTTCTTTTGCTTGTTGGAAGCAGGTACTAATGTAGGTCTTCTGTAAAGCTAAGTGGCATAAAGAAAACTTCCAAAAAGCAGAGGATACCTGTATGTTGTTGTGTAGGAAACTGTATTACCTGTAGTCTGAAATTGTAACCATTGTATTTTGTCTACTTCACTGTGTACATTATGCTTTCAGATATAAGGATGGTATATACAAAAGCATGTGTACTCTATTTTGTGAGCAAGTTAAGGGATTTTTAAGAGTAATTTTGACTATATTCTATTTTTGTCTTACATGTTGACTTTAGCGACTCTAACCCCCCGTGGTGTGTGACTCCCATTTATGTGACAGAGCACCATGCCGAGTATATTCAAGTATATTCAAGAATCATGTATATTCATGCATGAGCGGTGATATTAATATTTATGTATAGACAGTGAACGCTGTAGTTTTTAGTAATAATCACTATCAACCATTTGCTAGACCTAATGTAGGTGCTTTCCACATACTACTTTTTAAAATTCTCACAGCAACCCAAGAAGATAAGTATACTATGAGGCAAAAAAGTGGAAAGTTTAAGAAGTAACTTCCCCTTAGGTCAGACTGCAAAAAAAAAAAAAAAAAATAGGCTGAGCTGAGATTCATTCTTTGCATTACCACACCACACAGGCCTTGGGTTTTGGAACGGCTTCATGAAGGAGGTGGGACTCGAGATGGACTTGGAGAAATGGGGAGGGTTGGGAAGGTGGAGAGGCTGGTGGAGAGGCTTTCAGAAGTAGAGGCTCTGAGGCTGATGAGGGCCTGCGGTCTTGTCTGAGAGAGTGAGAGCCTGGCGTGCCGGGGAGATGGCGAGGGTGAGAGAAAGGTGAGGGTGAAGTCCTGAGGAGGAGCCAGACTGTGAGGCACTTGAGGCACCTGGTGTGGTCTGGCTAGCTGTGGGAGTGACCGCCTGGCCCCCCAGAGCCGTAGGGCAGGTGTAAGGACCAGGCCCCGTTAACAGCACTGAGCGTTGGGCCGCAGAGGGACCAGCCGTGGTTATGTGTGAAGCTGAGCGGGTTGCCAGGGCCCCAGCTTCCCCTTCTGAGTGAAGAGGTCGTCCTTCTCACAACAGGAAGTGAAACTGCTCTGAGAGGGTCCCCATCAATAACACCAAGCGTCTCAGAGAGAGAGTAGACAGGACCTAGTCATGAGCAGAACCTCAGAGTGGATGGGCCTGTGGCTACCAGAAGTCAGAAGAAGACTGTGCAGATAAAGTGACCCTCAGTCACCCAGAAGCTTCCAGGACATTGCTGAGTGGGAGGGGCGCCCCGAAGGTTCTCACGCAGCCGCAATAGAGAACACCCAGTCTGTGCATGAAAACCCAGGCTTCACTCCCAGCAGAGGCTGCGGGCTCGCCGACATCCCACTGGTTCTGCTCTGGCCTCTTCTGTCAGGCTTGGTTATCAGGTTTTACAAACTTTGGCAGAAACAGCTTGTCAGAAGGAGGTGAGACTGCTGGAGACAGGCACGCTGACAGGCAGAGTGACAGCAGGGGTAGGGGACAAATGAACCAAATGAACAGTAGATACACAGACGCAAAGGGCATCGGAAGCCATGGGGGTAGAGCGAGGCTTCACATTGGCCGCAGTGCTGAGACGGGCCTGGTGCCCTGGGAGAGTGGTTCGGGGCATCGATGAGGCAGAAGCCAGGCTGTAAGTCAGGAGCTCAGAGTTTAAAGTGTTTGAGATGAGTTCTGTGCTTCAGACAGTAAAGAATCTGCCTCCAATGCAGGAGACCCGGGTACCATCCCTGGAGAAGGGAAGATCCCCTGGAGAAGGGAATGACAATCCACTCCAGTATTCTTGCCTGGAGAATCCCATGAACAGAGGAGACTGGTGGGCTACAGTCCATAGGGCCGCAAAGAGTTGGACACGACTGAGAGACTAACACTTTCCCTTTCAGAGTATTTTAAATGAAGAAATTTAGAGAGTCTATAAAAAGTCTGTTATTTTATAATTTTAAGTAGTCACAGAATTGAGAAAACTACTTACAATAGAAAATATTTTGTCCCTTAAAGGGGGTAGGCTTCAGTTACCTGGAAATTTTGCTTGTGATGTCCCTTTTCTCCCCCTAATGATCACAGATAGATAATAATTGTTAAAACTTGTTGAAAACATGTGGGCTTTGCAAGTCTCACTTCATTTAATCGCTGCAATAACCCTATGTGGTAGGCACTGTTTTTCTCCCCATTTTACAGGTGAAGAAATGGAAGCACAGAGTTAAGTTGTGTAGTTTACTGCATGGAGGAGCCAAGATTGAACCTGGCAGTCTGACTGTGGAGGTCTCACTGACTTAAGCACAATACACTGTGAATAATTCCTTTAAAGCAGTGATCCTCAGAATCATCTGGAGGGCTGGTAAAACCATAGATGCTGGGTCCCCTATCCAGAGTTTCTGATTCAGTAGGTCTGGGGTGCACCTCTAAAATTTACATTTCTAACAAGTTCCTGCTGCTGCTGCTAAGTCACTTCAATCGCGTCCGACTCTGTGCGACCCCATAGACAGCAGCCCACCAGGCTCCCCCGTCCTTGGGATTCTCCAGGCAAGAACACTGGAGTGGGTTGCCATTTCCTTCTCCAATGCATGAAAGTGAAAAGTGAAAGTGAAGTCGCTCAGTCGTGTCCGACCCTCAGCGATCCCATGGACTGCAGCCTTCCAGGCTCCTCCGTCCATGGGATTTTCAAGGCCTAGGTGATGTTGATCCAGCCAGGCTGGGGACCACATTTTGAAAACCAAAGCCATTTCACCAACCGAGGTTTCACCGATCTCATACTAACAGCGTCAGTGCAGCCTAATCCTCGTGTCACAGATGACAGAAATTTAAGTCATCTGCCCATGTTGCACAGCTAAATCATTCAGTCCTTTGTTCACTGACTCTCTCATTGATTTAACAAACAGGCACCTCTGCCCTAGTCCTTATGCTGACCCTCCAATCAAGCAACTCTCAGCTGTCGCTGCATGTAGGAATCACCTGGGGAGCTTTTAAAAATCCCAGTGTCCAGGCTGCCCTCCCAGACCAATCAAATCAGAAACTGGGAGGAAGTGGTGGGATCCAGGTGTCGGTATCTTTTAAAGTCCCACAGGGGTTTTCAGTATGCTGCCGAGGTTCCATCATTGTGTCAAGAAAGCCCTGGAGATGCAGAGACCTGTGACATGGTGCATGCCCCTGAGGGGCCAGATCATCTTCCTAGGAAGACACACCCTTCCCTAGGAAATAGTTGTTGTTCAGTCACTCAGTCTTGTCTGACTCTGCGACCCCATGGACTGTAGCCCACCAGGCTCCTCTGTCCATGGGATTTCCCAGGCAAGAATACTGGAGTAAGTTGCCATTTCCTTCTCCAAGGGATCTTCCTGACCCAGGGACCAAACCCGGATCTCCTGCGTTGGCAGGCAGGTTCTTTACCACTGAGCCACCTGGGAAGCCCCCTCCCTAGAAAGCAGTGCTTGAGTGCTAAAGAGCTTCAGTCATGTCCCGCTGTTTTTGACCCTACCAACTGTAGTCTGCTAGGTTCCTCCGTCCATGGAATTCTCCAGCCAAGAATACTGGATTAGGTTGCCCTGCCTCCTCCAGGGGATCTTTCTTACCCAGGGATCGAACTCGTGTCTCTTATGTCTCATGCATTAGCAGGCGGGTTCTTTACCACTAGCACCACCTCGGGAGCCCAGTCCTGATGGCTGGTACAGTGAGTGGCAGGTAGGAGGTGGAGCTGGGCTTTGGTCTTCTTGGGCAGTGCTTAGCAGCCTTTTCACTGAGCTCACTGGAGCGGCCAGGATGACAGGCCTGGGGTCTCCAGACCCCCTGCTGGGCCCTGGTTAGGTGACAGTTCTGCTCAGGCTTCTTAGCACCCCCACCCTCACCCCACCGCTGCTCTTCCTGGAGAGGAAGAGGGAGGCAACAACTGTTTCCTTTATTCTGCAGAGCTAAGAGTGTCTGAGACAGCTTCAGAAGAGCTGTCTCTTGTCTCCTTCCCACCTGCTCCCAGCCCCCATTTCAGCCTCATGGGTGTCCCAGCCCTGGTCTGGGCACCCTGGGATACTAACTCCACAGGCTTCTCTTCACGTGGAGCACTGGCCTCTCGCTGCAGCGCTTGCTCATCAGCCAGACACCCACAATTTCCTCTGCCTGCAGGCCCACCCACCCTGCCCCACCAGCCCCCCCCTCCCNACAAGCTGAAATCAAGATTGCCAGTAGAAATACCAATAACCTCAGATATGCAGGTGACACCACCCTTATGGCAGAAAGCAAAGAAGAACTAAAGAGCCTCTTGATGAAAGTGAACGAGGAGAGTGAAAAGTTGGCTTACAGCTCAACATAAACTAAGATCTTGGCATCTGGTCCCATCACTTCATGGGAAATAGATGGGGAGACAGTGTCAGACTTTATTTTCTTGGGCTCCAAAGTCACTGCAGATGGTGACTGCAACCATGAAATTAAAAGACACTTACCCCTTGGAAGAAAAGTTATGACCAACCTAGACAGCATATTAAAAAGCAAACACATTGCCAACAAAGGTCCATCTAGTGAAGGCTATGTTTTTTCCAGTGGTCATGTATGGATCTGAGAGTTGGACTATAAAGAGGGCTGAGCACAGAAGAATTGATGCTTTTGAACTGTGGTGCTGGAGAAGACTTGAGAGTCCCTTGGACTGCAAGAAGGTTCAACCAGTCAATCCTAAAGGAAATCAATCCTGAATATTAAATGGAAGGATTGATGTGGTAAAGCTGAAACTCCAATATTTTGGCCACCTGATGTGAAGAGCTGACTCATTTGAAAAGACCCTGATGTTGGGAAAGATTAAAGGAAGGAGGTGAAGGGGACGGCAGAAGGATGAGATGGTTAGATGGCATCACCGACTCAATGGACATGAGTTTGGGTAAATTCCGGGAGTTGGTGATGGACAGGGAGGCCTATGCTGCAGTTCATGGGGTCACAGAGAGTTGGACATGACTGAATGACTGAACTGACCTGAACTTTGTTACTTGGAATGAGCCATGTTTTCCTGTTTCTTTGTATGTCTTCTGATTTCTTGTTGAAAATTAGGCATCAACTATTATAATACAGTAAACCTCTGAAAATAGCCCCCACACACGTATACCAATACATAACTGGATTTGTTTTAAACTGTTGAAAACTGTGGTAGTTTTTTTCTTTTGAGACTTTTTCAAACTGTTCTTGCAAATACTATTGCTTGTGTGTGATCACTGAAGTGTCTGTGCTCTTTTAACTTGTGTTTGGCAAATGTTTATGTTGACTTCCTTGAATGTTGAAAGCTTAATTGGGTGTTTGCTTCAATGCTGTAAGCCTTAACTGTTTTCCAGAGCCCTAACAAAGTTGGTTCAGAGTTCGAGCCCTAGCAAAGCTGGTTCAGATGGTTTCTTGTTTTATCAGTGTTTCTATGGGGAAATGAGAGCTTGGAGCTTCAGAGTCTGGAATTTTGCTACTGTCACTTGTCTGTTGAATATTTCAGTGTTCTCTTTGAATAGCCTGTTAGTGGAAGAATATGAATACTACCTACTTAGAAATAAAGGTTTAGAAGGCTTTAAATAGTTTTAAAACTTTTTAATGAAATAACAAAAGTTTCAGAAAATTTCCACTTCCATTATTATACTCACAAAAGAGAAAAACCTCATTTTTTGACCATTTGAGATGGTTTTTAAAATATTTTTTAACTTTAAAAATTGGTATTTAGAGAAATAAACAATTGTCCTTTGTTTTGTTTTACTGTGTTTTAAGTAGTATAGGAACTTCAGGAACTGTGTTTTAAAATAGCCAGATAATCCTGTTTAATAAAGTAAACCTCTACTGCATTACACAGTCTTTTCAGAAACTCTACTGAAAGTACTGATTTAAAGATTTATCAGTTCAGTTTAAAACCTTTAGATGGATGGCTGATGGGAAATTGGACATTCATACAATGGCAAAGTAGCATACATGAATTACTTGATCACAAGGGAAACACGTAACAGTGCAGAGAAGCGATGAGAGTTGCCACCCCATTCCATAGATGAATCTTAGCTTATTAACAGTGAGTAATGCTGTCTTCTGATGTGTTGCAACTATGATGTATTCTAGCCAAAAGATTTGGCTTGTATCCATCAAACTTGGAGATACAACTTTCTGTTTTGAGGAAATTCAGGGCATATACCCTAACTCAGTGGAGGAAGAAGGTAAATAATAGGATAACCACATAAATCCAGAAGATGAGGCATTCTACAGAAAAATAGCAGACTATCTTTAACAAGACAGGATCATTTTTAAAAGAAAATGACACTAATTTATAACACTTATTTAGATAACCAAATATAACAAGTAGTCTTAGATTGGTTACTGGGTTTGGTCAGTTCAATCACTCAGTTGTGTCCAACTCTTTGTGACCCCAAGGACTGCAACATGCCAGGCTTCTCTGTCTATCACCAACTCCTGGAGCTTGCTCAGACTCATGTCCATCAAGTCGGTGATACCAACCATCCAACCATCTCCTTCTTTGTTGTCCTCTTCTCCTCCCTTCAATCTTTTCCAGCATCAGGGTTTTTTCTAATGAATCAACCCTTTGCATCAAGTGTCCAAAGTATTGGAGCTTCAGCTTCAGCCTCAATCCTTCGTATGAATATTCAAATGATTTCCTTTAAGATTGATTGGTTTGATCTCCTTGCAGTCCAAGGGACTCTCAAGTGTCTTTTCCAACAGCACAGTTGGTCAGTTAGGGAAATATAGTATGGTTTAAAAGTACTAGTAGGAGCACTTGCTGAAACAGAAAATGTGAGAATTAATAGAAAAATGCAGATTATCAAATTGTATGGCATGGTATGGTCTGATTTTTGGTAAAAAAATAACATGGAAAATGTGTTTAGAAAAAGATCTAGAAGCAAGAGTTCTCTGGTGGTCTAGTAGTTAGGACTTGGTGCTTTTACTGCTGTGGGCTCAGATTCAGTCCCTGATCAGGGAAGTAAGTTCTGACATGCTGCATGGCACAGCCAAAA
>SJYV01026409.1:1037142-1120156 GCA_006410875.1 Neotragus pygmaeus | reverse complement strand
TCCAGGGGTCGTGCCAACATACTAAATGTCCCCCAGATGTCTCAGTCCACTCCAGATGATCCTGATTTCTCTTCACTACCTCGAGTGTCACCTGTGTATCACCTCACACCAAGGTGGCTCGTGCCACAGGCCTCTGGCATCTCGAGGGAAAGAGAGAGATCCCGGGGTCAAGTCCAGGGGAAGCCTGACACTGCAGCTACAGCTTGGGAGGAAAGTGGACGTGCATGCAAACACAGGAGACGAGGCCTGACTGCCCTTGAGAAACTCCAGAGAAACCCCAAGTTCCATGCCAGCATTGGAGAGGAAGCCTTAGTTTCCAGCTTCAGCTCCAGACGGGGACTTAGGACCCAGCACTGACTGGAGAGGAATCACGAGGAGCCCCTCTCAACTCACACGGAGACAGGCCTTTCCTGAGGCCACTCGAGAGGGTCCCTGAGGTCCCGTCGTAACTCGAGAGGGACCTGCCGCAACTCGAGAAAAATCAGCAGGTTCTCCCCTGCAGGCGAGATGAGGCCCTTTTCTGCTGTGGCATCACGAGGGAAATCAGGCCTTCCCACTTGAACCTCGCAAGCATCTTTCCCACACTTCCTGCAACTCAAGAAGTTCCACGACATACCAGTCCGCACGCAGGAGGAACACTAAGGGTCCCGGCACACCTGAGGAGGAGCCTTGTTTGCCCATCGTGAACTGGAGATAAGGGTCTTTTTCCCTGTTGGGAAATGATTCCTGCTCTTCGTGTCACATCTCAAGAGGTGAGGCTCTCAACAGGAAAGCCGAGATCTCCAGGGGTCTTGCCAACATCCTAAAAGCTGTCTCTTATACACATCTCAAACACAGACTCCTGGCTAATGTCATTAAACTACCTGCCACTTCCATCTCATTATGATAATGCCCCAAAGTGGCAGGGTTGCGGGGGACAGCCCTCGCAGGAGACAAGCCAATCTAAATTAATTTCCCAAGCCAGGATGGGAATGGGACGCCTTTATTAGGAACAGGGAGGAACCTCCACATCCTGGGAACAGTAGGATGCTCCAGGGAATGGGGTGGGCACCCAGTTCCCCTCTGCAGAGGACGGGTTCTCAGCAGAGGCACCGGTTGCTTTTGTGAAGGGACAGCCCCATGGCGCTGGGGGTGAGGAGGGCAGGGCTGGGTCCCTCCAGTGACCCGGGGTTACCCTCAGCCTCCTGGGCTCATTGCCAAGTGAAGGGCACTAGGAAAGCCTTATATTCCTCCCTCTCAGTGCTCTGACTCTCTGCTCCCCTGGTTCTTATCTGTACCCCCACCCTCCCTTTTACCTAGAGGCAGGCACCCTTAGGGGCCCCCCTCGGAGCACCCCATGACAGTGCTAGCTCGACCTAGTTACTATCTTGCTGCACTCCCCGCTGGGTAACTTATTAAGTTTCAGTGGGCCTGGAGTTTTCTTACTTTTTTTTTTCCTTGACGTGGGGTTGGGATGGGAGTGAGCTTGTCAGTTTTCGACAGGGACAGGAACCCGATTAGCTATTCCAGGAAGGTGTTAAGAGGAATTTCAGCAATTTGCTCCTTGTTTGGAGTCACTGGGCAGGAGATGGAAAGCTGGGAAGTGGAGGAACAAAGGAGGAGCCCCCCACTCCGGCCGTGGCCTGCGTTCCCCCTTGAAGCATGCTGCCAACTGGGCACAGGGGGATGGGGTCTCCAGCCCGGGGTGGGGTGTCCTGGGGTGATGGGGTGCTGCTGGGACAGGTAGAAGCTGGGGCCCAGAGATGGCCTGTCTAGAGCTGTAGAAAGTGAATGAGATGAGGCAGGATGTTCATTTCCACCCCTTCTGACACCCCTTCTGCCTTAACCCTAGTCCCTCTTCCTATCCTTTGATCTGTTGAAAGAGAAAAGACTGAGACTTAACACCAGAGGAGAGTCTGTCCACTTCTTCCGTGGAAGCAGTCTGTGGGTCCCGCTTAGGCCCTCTTGATGAGATGCTCCCCTACCCCTCAAACCTAGCCCAGGTTGCTCAGCAGGGTTCTGGAGGCCTGACCTTAACCCATCTGCGCTGTCCCCAAGCTCAGGCTGCATGAGTCCTCCCGTCTTGCACCCTGTCTGGGTCTGTGGCACCACTTCCTGGCAGCCTCCGGGTGCTGGAGGCCCGGACTCTTCCTTCATCTGATGGAGCCGCCATGGCCATGCTCCCTGGCAGGTTCGACAGCGAGCTCTCACAGGCACACGAGGAGGCCCAGCGAGAGAAGCTGCAGCGGGAGAAACTGCAGCGGGAGAAAGACATGCTCCTCGCCGAGGCCTTCAGCCTGAAGCAGCAGATGGAGGTGTGTGGAGCTGCCTGCCATCCGCATCTCCCCCCACCCCAGGCTCAGGCTCGCCCAAGCCCAGCCTCATCTTCTCTTTCCCTCCAGGAAAAAGACATGGACATCGCGGGATTCACCCAGAAGGTTGTGTCACTGGAGGCCGAGCTCCAGGACATTTCTTCCCAAGAGTCCAAGGATGAAGCCTCTCTGGCCAAGGTCAAGAAACAGCTCCGAGACCTGGAGGCCAAGGTCAAGGATCAGGAGGAAGAGCTGGACGAGCAGGCGGGGACCATCCAGATGCTGGAGCAGGTGCTGAGGGCTGGGCCAAGGGAGGCAGCACCGTCCTGTCTGCAGCCGTGGGGTGTGCGGCAGAAGAGGACGAGATCCTGCATCCAATCGGTCATCCCTTCCCTTATTCACAAAGTACTGAGGGGGCACCTGATCTGTGCCAGCCACAGTGTGAAGATAATTAAGCTTTTTCACGGCACTTTCCATGAGAACAGATCTTAATTGAGCTCCACTGGTGAGGGGCTCAGGGGGCAGGGCAGCTGGAAGGCCTTGAGCCCGTCCAGCCTGCCACTGAGCCACCGTGTCAGTTCAGGCAGCTAGAGCCCTGAGGCCAAGTGGAAAAGCGGCAGGATTGCCCCTGTGCCCAGCAGCCTTCCCTGGGCCTGTGCCAGGCCTCTAGTAAAGGAGTCCAGTTTCTCTGGAGAAACCAGCTGCCACCAGAGCAAGGTGGGAGCACAGGGAACTGCTGGCAGAGACATTCCCTGCTCCTGAGCCCGGGGAGAGCGGCCGACTGGGGTGTGGTGGGGAGGGGTCGGGGTGCTGCTGGGGAAGAAACCCAGCCCTTACTCCTACCCATCTCCAGGCCAAGCTGCGACTTGAGATGGAGATGGAGCGGATGAGGCAGACCCATTCCAAGGAGATGGAGAATAGGGATGAGGAAGTGGAGGAGGTCCGGCAGTCATGTCAGAAGAAGGTAAACCAGTTGGCTCTGACTCGTCCAGTAGAAATGCTGGTTCCCCCATCACTGCTTTATAGTAAGAACTTTTCCAGATGTAAACTATTATATATAGGATGGATAAACACAAAGGTCTTACCCTATAGTACAGGGAGCTATATTCAATATCCTGTGATAAACCATAACAGAGAAGAACTTTTTTTTAAAAAGAATGTCTTTATGTACATAATGAAATCACTTTGCTGTACAGCAGAGATTGGCACAGCATTGCAGACTGACTATATTTCAATTAAAAAACAAATCTAAAGTAAGGGCTTTTCTGTTTTCTTTACCTCTGTTGTCATTCAGTCACTCAGTCTTGTCTGACTCTTTGCAACCCCATGGACTGCAGCACGCCAGGCTTCCCCATCCTTCACTATATTCCATTGCTGTTCAGAACTAGGAAGCTCTGCTTGGGATCCTGGCGTTGGCCAGGATATGTGCTGCCCTGAGGGTTTGTAGAGAGGGCCAGGCCTTGGGGAGCTANGACTGCAGCACGCCAGGCTTCCCCATCCTTCACTATATTCCATTGCTGTTCAGAACTAGGAAGCTCTGCTTGGGATCCTGGCGTTGGCCAGGATATGTGCTGCCCTGAGGGTTTGTAGAGAGGGCCAGGCCTTGAGGAGCTAACACCCCCCGCTTTCTGTGCCAGCCTGCAAGCACAAAGGCTCTGGAACAAGAGCTCCCACCTGGGCCTGTGCCGCTGCTCGTGGCCTGCTGTCCCTCCCCTTCCTCCAAGGCTACTCTGAAACCCTGGGAACTTTGAGTTCAGGGTCTGCCCCTCCAGGTCATCATCCTCAGCCCCTACCCCACTATTTTCCCAGGGGCGTGGTGGGGGTGGTCCAGCAGGGAAGGGGCTGGCTGGCACCTGACTATGAAGAGACCCATGGGCCCCTGTTTGTAGTTAAAGCAAATGGAAGTACAACTTGAGGAAGAGTACGAGGACAAGCAGAAGGTGCTGCGGGAGAAGCGGGAGCTGGAGGGCAAGCTGGCCACACTCAGTGACCAGGTGAGCAGAGACTGCTGGCTGCGGCGGGAGAGCCGGGAGCAGGAGGGCGCTGGCTCTGTAGGGCCCTGCCATCACCTGCAGGAGGGTGATCACCACCCAGGGCACACTGGGCTTTCTCACCTTGGCTGGTGTGATCCCAGCCCTGCCACTATCGTTGCTCATTAAGGCATCTCTGAGCATGAGGGCAGGGCGAGGAGGGGGCTCGGGGAAGACAAGCGGAGGCCCCGTGGCAGAGCCCAGAGCCCCAGCTCCTGGCATCTACCCAGGTGAACCAGCGGGACTTTGAGTCAGAGAAGCGGCTCCGGAAAGACCTGAAGCGCACCAAGGCCCTGCTGGCAGACGCCCAGATCATGCTGGATCACCTGAAGAACAACGCACCCAGCAAGAGGGAGATCGCCCAGCTGAAGAACCAGGTATCGGCAGACAGGAAGTCATCATTTCCCTCTCCCTCTTGCCCCTGCCAGTGGTACCTGAGTCCTTGGGAAGGAAGGTGACAGGAAAGCAGGGAGAAGCTGGACTCCTGAGGTCAGCATGTGCTGTAGGCATGACGGTCAAGCCCAGAGTGGTGTGGATGGCCCCACACCTGCCACCCTGTCATGGGTGGCGAAGTCAGTGCACTCATAACACATCACAGCCCCGGGGTCTGAAGTGAACAGAGGAGGAGAGCGCCGGGTTCCTTCTCCCCCAGGAGCCCCTTGCACAGCCCTCCTGTCCCTGGGGAGTGGCTGACGTCCCTCCCTGGGGCGGGGGCGGGGTTGGCTCTGTGTTCAGTTGGAGGAGTCAGAGTTCACTTGTGCAGCGGCTGTGAAAGCGCGGAAAGCGATGGAGGTGGAGATCGAAGACCTGCACTTGCAGATCGATGACATCGCCAAGGCCAAGACAGGGGTAAGGACGCAGGGTGTGCAGAGCCGGACTCGGGCGGCTGAGGGACGATGGAGCTGTGACAGTGGCTCCTTTCACGCCAAACAAGGCTCCTTCCCCAACCCAGGACTTTCTGCAGGGAGAGTGGGCCTCCACTCCTCTGCCTCTCCCCGCTTAGAGGCCTGGGAGGGGGCGGCGAGATGGAGGAGGAAGCCAGCAAGGGCCCATCTCCCTGTTTAACCACCTGCCTGTGGGAACTTGGCCACAGGCCCCAACACCATAAATAAAGCAGCTAATGTGGCTGAGGGATGTAAACAGGTACCTAGAGATTAGCAGAAGCACCGATAAGAGGACGGGATGACTCCGTTTCCCTCCCCTGCCCCCAGCCAGCCCCACTGACAAGCCCAAGCGGCAGCTAATTAGAACGCTTATTTAATGCCTCCCATTTAATTCCCCACCTCTCCCACGGCCCATCTATCGGCTGAGAGCTCATTACTGGGATGCGGCCACTGGTATACCTCCTCGGGCAGGGAACAGGGCACGGGAGGAGGCTGGGGTTGGCTCTGGGCTCCCTGGCCCCCCAGCTAGTCCCCCAGCTGCAGAGAGATGCCAGTCTCCTGGGCTTGATTTATCCCTGTGACATTTGTGCTCCTCAGCAGTTTTCAGGTGAGTAATTCAAATTCCTTAATTGTGTTAAAAAAGGCTGTTATAAAATTACCATTTTATTTAAATCCAAGTTAATAAATTTCTTGGCGGAGGCATCCCCAGCTCCCCGCAGCCCGGTAACAAGATGGATGGGGGCAGAGAAGGAGCCAACGCAGTCATTTTGGTTTGGAATTACTGGCTAATAGATTCATTCATTTCCTGAAGCTGCTGTTGGCTGTCTCTTCTCCTCCCGACAGGAGTGGACTGGGTGTGGGGACTGGATGGTCAGGGAGCAGGCATTCCCAGAGGAGAACAACAGTCCAAGCCAGGAGAGCGTCACAGATTTGAGGGGTCCTTCCCTGGGGCCTGGAGAGGACAGAGTGCGCAGAGGTTAAGGCCTAGCCGCTAGTGCTAGACGATGGGTCGTTTGGTTCTGGGTAGACCTTTTCTGCTTTCTCATTAGCCTCCAAAGAGCTATGGGGAAGCAGGTGTCATTTAGCCCAGGGTCTGCCTGAGCTGGGCTTCCCAGGTGGCGCTATTTGTAAAGAACCTGCCTGCTAATCCTGGAGATATGAGAGACATGGGTTCCATCCCTAGGTTGGGAAGATCCCCTGGAGGAGGGCATGGCAACCTGCTCTAGTATTCTTGCCTGGAGAATCCCATGAACAGAGGAGCCTGGTGGACTACAGTCCATAGACTTGCAAAGACTTGGACATGACTGAAGTGACTTAGCGCGTGCACACACACACACACACACACACACATGCTGCCTAAGCTGTAAACGGTCCTTCCACTCAGCTCCTAGGCCCAGAGCAGGGCAGGACAGGCAGCTCCCTGAGCATCACTGGTCCTGGCACCCCCTCCAGCGGGTCGGCCTGGCCCCATCATTAGCTTCTCCGACTGGTGGTGGCCAAGGGAGGTTCAGTCTTCCCACCCAGAGCCATTAGTCACGCCAGGCCTGATGCTCTCGGTCTGTCTTTGCCTCTGTCCAGCTGGAGGAGCAGCTAAGCCGCCTTCAGCGTGAGAAAAATGAGATCCAGAACCGGCTGGAGGAGGATCAGGAGGATATGAACGAGCTGATGAAGAAGCACAAGGCGGCCGTGGCTCAGGTACCCTGCCTGGGAGTGCCCCGCCACAACCTGCACGGGCACCATCCCCTGGTCCTCCTCATAGGCCCCTGTCACGGTGCCTGTGTGCCCTGGCCCTCCAAGTGGGGCAGAGTGGGCTGGAATCTGGTGCTCATGGGAAGTCCTGCTTCGGTACTCTCTCCTTTACCAGGCCTCCCGGGACCTGGCTCAGATGAATGATCTCCAAGCTCAGCTAGAAGAAGCCAACAAAGAGAAGCAAGAGCTGCAGGAGAAGGTGGGGACCAGTTTTTCCCTTGGTAAAGAGAGGGGGCCAGGGTTCCTGTTCGTGGGGATGAGCTCCCAAGCTCACAGATTCACACGCGCTTCTCTCTGCCATCAGTCAGCGTCAGTGAGTGCAAAGGCCTAGGCTTGGAGCCATGTCACCATAGCAGACGTTTTTGGCTTCAACTGCCTCATTATGCATTTCTATTCCCTCTCTGGTCCTTAGTTCTCTCCTTTTTCTCCAAAGGGCAAAATCTTTGTCTCCATGGGGTCAGGTGGCGGAGTGCCCTTGTCTCAGGGACCCATCCTTCCAGCTCCCTGTCCAGCCTTCTGGTCACCATGGTGATCTTGCAGGGAAGGGGGTATAGAACCTGCCCCTTCTCTTTCCAGGCTCAGTTCTTTCTTCCTTTCCTGCCCCCGCCCCCCAGCTACAAGCCCTCCAGAGCCAAGTGGAGTTCCTGGAGCAGTCCATGGTGGACAAGTCCCTGGTGAGCAGGCAGGAAGCTAAGATCCGGGAGCTGGAGACACGCCTGGAGTTTGAAAGGACCCAAGTAAAGCGGCTGGAGGTGGGCACATACTTCCCCCATCCCTTCTGCAGTGGGGAAGGGCCCAGTGGCCCCGGCTGGAGCCACGCATGCTCAGCAGGGCCAGGCAGGCCTGAGGCCGCTCCTCCAAGGCCCCCCCTGCCAAGCTGCCAGGCCAGCTGATGGGGCGGGTGCCTTCTCCCCCGCCCACCCGGCCTGCTCTCTGGGCACCGTGGAGCCTGCCTGCTTTACATTCTGTTTCCGTGCATGCTTTCTGCCAAGGGACCACAGCAGCTTAGCTTTTCGTCTTCATATTTTCCTCCACCGTGCGCTCCCCGCCGTCGGTCCCCTCTCTGCTCTCCGGCAGGGTCATAAATATGCAGCAGATAGCGGCACTTCTTCAAGGGCTGGAGTCTGTCCTCTCATCTCACCGCTTGCTCTTTCTCTTTCCCTTTCTCATTCCCCTTTTCTGTCAATTTTCCCCATGCCTACTGTCTCTGCTTTTCTCCTTCCCTCTTTATTTTCCTCCATTTTTGCCCCATTTTCTTCCCTCTCCCTCTGAGTCTGTTTTCTCCCCAATCTCATTCCCTTCCTTACTTCCCTGAGCTATTTCTTCCTTTCTCCCCATAGCCTTTGTCCTCTCCCTCTACTTTTCATTCTCTTCCCTCTAACCCTTCTTTTTCTGTTCACCCCCATCTTCTCTTTCCGTCCCTCCTTCCTCCTAACTATAATCTCCATCCTCCACATTTAATCCTTTCGGTTCCACTCTCCTGAAGCCTGCATGCTCCAGCGCCTTTCTTTCCAACAGAGCAGGTAGGAAGAAAGAGGCCGGCAAAATGATCTCTCTGGGTTTACACCCCTCTCCCTATTTCCTTTCCTCCATCTCGAGCGTGTAGACATCATCTGAGCGCTGACTGGCCTCCATGAGAAATGTGTTCATGGTGTGGGTGCTGAGCATCCCTGCCTCTTTCCCCCTTACTCCTGAGTCAGTGGAGCAGGAAAGAGGATGGGGATGGAACCAGGTGACCAGGGGGCTGGCAGTGGGCATTGGAGGGCATTAGTACCCTTGACCTAGGAAGAAAATGTGGCTGAACCTCCTAAGACAAGGTCACAGTTCTCCAGAGAGCTAGAGAGAATTAGAGAGGCTTAGTAATAGTCCGTGCTCTGCCTTGGTAATATTTTGGTCCACAGTGTACACACAGAAAGGGTTAAGTAGGTTGCCTCAGGCCCCAAAGCTATTGCAGGGGAGAGGAGGCCGGTGGGCTGGTGGATGTGGAACAGACTGCAGCACTTGCCTACTTTTCTCAAGGGTCCCAGTCCCTTTCCTCAGCTCTGTCTCTCATTTTGCCTTCAGCTCAGACAGGCAGTATTGTGGTTTAGATGCACAGAATGTTAAATACCTATGGCCCTTAGAGATGTAGCCTAGCACTCTTAGTATTTTCAAGACATAGAGGCTAGGGGCTGAGAGCGGAGCCCCCACGGCCAGTACAAGATTAGGACCAGAGGCAGGGTGCTTCCCTCACATTGCCCCCATCTGCAGGTCATTTTCTGCTCAGCGTCCTATGGCCTGGGAGGGGAAATGTGTTCAAGTTTCTGGGGAAAGAGAGATTCATCAGGTTTAGAGGGATGGCTTTGTGTTTGGCACGTGATGACTGTTTAGTCTCCTCCTAATCCAGAATTCTCAGTAAAGTCATTTGCCTCTGAGCATAGGCTCTCGCTTTTAGAGCTTCTGGGTTTAGGGTCTCTGGGGGAAGCCCTGCTGCCTGTGGAGGCCCCACACATGGCATCAGTATGGACTCGAGACAGAGCCCTCTTCCAACCTAGGTGATGGTGGTGATAATGACGTAGCACTTTGCATCTTCCAGAGTGCTGTTAGATAGCTTACCTTATTCGGGCCTTAAAAGCCCCCTGGGGAATAGATGTTATTCTCCCCGTTTTATAGAAAGGCAACGGGAGCACCCCCTGGGGCTTAAGTGCTTGTCCACCTGAGTCCGGAGCTCTGCCACACCCCGCTCTCTGCCCTGCTGATGGATCTCTCTTCCCACCTCCCTGTCCAGAGCCTGGCCAGCCGGCTCAAGGACAACATGGAGAAGCTGACTGAGGAACGGGATCAGCGCGCGGCGGCTGAGAACCGGGAGAAGGAGCAAAACAAGAGGCTGCAGCGGCAGCTCCGGGACACCAAGGAGGAGATGGGCGAGCTTGCCAGGAAAGAGGCCGAGGCGAGCCGCAAGAAGCATGAACTGGTAATGCCCCCCACCCATGAGGCTGCAGGCCGGCAGCCCTCTGAGAGGCTGCTAAACACATCCTCCCCACCCTGGGAAGTGGGCTGCAAAGATGATTTAGAGAACTGGAGGGATGAGAATGTGCCAAGAGGATAGACAGTCTACCAAGCCTGAGGGCAGGCCAGGGGCTAAGGAGGGTGGTACCAGCTCTGCCTCAGGCAAGGCTGGGCCTCCACAGCCCAGCCACACCAGGGCAGAGAAAGTTCTGCATGTTCTCTGCAGCACTCACAGAGCTGCTGCTGGCCCGGAAAGATGTGAAGCTGGCCTTTTCGGGGGCAGCTGGATGAGATGCCAGCCCTCCTATGGACTGGACTGCCCCCTCTCCCTTCTAGGAGATGGATCTGGAGAGTCTGGAAGCTGCTAACCAGAGCCTGCAGGCTGATCTGAAACTAGCGTTCAAGCGCATCGGGGACCTGCAGGCCGCCATTGAGGATGAGATGGAGAGTGACGAGAACGAGGACCTCATCAACAGGTGAGGAGCCTCTGTGGCAACTGCGGCCAGCTCGGAGGCCCTCTTGACCACCTCGAGACCAGGTAGAACAGCTGCGACCTGGGTCTCCCCGCCACTGAGCTGCCTGCCCACCCTCCCCTCACTGCCAGACCCCNTAAAGTCTGCAGGGTCGCTAAGAGTTGGTCACTACTGAGAGGCTTCACTTTCACTTTTCACTTTCATGCATTGGAGAAGGAAATGGCAACTCACTCCAGTGTTCTTGCCTGGAGAATCCCAGGGATGGGGGAGCCTGGTGGGCTGCCGTCTCTGGGGTTGCACAGAGTTTGACATGACTGAAGCGACTTAACTGCAGCAGCAGCAGCAGCAGCATACGTGTCAGAGACCATCATCCAGCTGAATCTCAGCAGGTACCGAAAGAGTCTGCAGAGAATAGATGTCTCTGCCTCAGTTGGGAAGATGTCCTAATCTTGTCCACCTAGACTTAAGTGATAGTGTTATGCTGAAAAATAACTGCTTGCTAGATATTTACCAACTCAGCTACCTCCAACATAGCACTCAGTCGGTGCTATGACATAATACCTGAAACTTTACTTGAACTTGGAGAAATTCCCACACTAAAAACACTACAGGTCTTTGGAATCATGCTGGATGGTAACCCTCAACTGTTAAAGGAAGCACTCCCTGATCTACAGATGAATTGCCCCCATTTCACCACCATCGCCAGGCTGACCACTGGCAACAAGAACCAAGGGATATGGGGCATCAAATGCTGACTGTCACTGGAGAAGCCCAGTTGTCTATAATGCATCTGTTGCAAGACGGTGTCTCCTCTTTTCTTTGAATAGGAAAAGTAGGCAGGAAGCCCAACTGTGGAGAGCTCAGCTATTTTTATTCTTAATTTTCTGTTGCCTTCCTTCTAGAATTATATTAGAGAACCATTGGAGAGAGAAAACTGTGAAGTGTTGCTTTTTAGAAATGATTATGAAAGCTTTTATCACTGCTATACCCTTAAAAGGCTAAGTTCTATGCTTTTTGAAATTTTAGGGAGAGTGAACCTTTAATTTCAAGATGCCTTAAATAGCAAAATTTGAACCACATTTTCCAAGTCCCCTTCTTAGAAAATCTATTTAGAATCAGGCTTAAAAATCACCACCAGCACAACAAAGGAAACTATAAGTAAGGTGAAAAGANCCAGGCCTGATGCTCTCGGTCTGTCTTTGCCTCTGTCCAGCTGGAGGAGCAGCTGAGCCGCCTTCAGCGTGAGAAAAATGAGATCCAGAACCGGCTGGAGGAGGATCAGGAGGATATGAACGAGCTGATGAAGAAGCACAAGGCGGCCGTGGCTCAGGTACCCTGCCTGGGAGTGCCCCGCCACAACCTGCACGGGCACCATCCCCTGGTCCTCCTCATAGGCCCCTGTCACGGTGCCTGTGTGCCCTGGCCCTCCAAGTGGGGCAGAGTGGGCTGGAATCTGGTGCTCATGGGAAGTCCTGCTTCGGTACTCTCTCCTTTACCAGGCCTCCCGGGACCTGGCTCAGATGAATGATCTCCAAGCTCAGCTAGAAGAAGCCAACAAAGAGAAGCAAGAGCTGCAGGAGAAGGTGGGGACCAGTTTTTCCCTTGGTAAAGAGAGTGGGCCAGGGTTCCTGTTCGTGGGGATGAGCTCCCAAGCTCACAGATTCACACGCGCTTCTCTCTGCCATCAGTCAGCGTCAGTGAGTGCAAAGGCCTAGGCTTGGAGCCATGTCACCATAGCAGACGTTTTTGGCTTCAACTGCCTCATTATGCATTTCTATTCCCTCTCTGGTCCTTAGTTCTCTCCTTTTTCTCCAAAGGGCAAAATCTTTGTCTCCATGGGGTCAGGTGGCGGAGTGCCCTTGTCTCAGGGACCCATCCTTCCAGCTCCCTGTCCAGCCTTCTGGTCACCATGGTGATCTTGCAGGGAAGGGGGTATAGAACCTGCCCCTTCTCTTTCCAGGCTCAGTTCTTTCTTCCTTTCCTGCCCCCGCCCCCCAGCTACAAGCCCTCCAGAGCCAAGTGGAGTTCCTGGAGCAGTCCATGGTGGACAAGTCCCTGGTGAGCAGGCAGGAAGCTAAGATCCGGGAGCTGGAGACACGCCTGGAGTTTGAAAGGACCCAAGTAAAGCGGCTGGAGGTGGGCACATACTTCCCCCATCCCTTCTGCAGTGGGGAAGGGCCCAGTGGCCCCGGCTGGAGCCACGCATGCTCAGCAGGGCCAGGCAGGCCTGAGGCCGCTCCTCCAAGGCCCCCCCTGCCAAGCTGCCAGGCCAGCTGATGGGGCGGGTGCCTTCTCCCCCGCCCACCCGGCCTGCTCTCTGGGCACCGTGGAGCCTGCCTGCTTTACATTCTGTTTCCGTGCATGCTTTCTGCCAAGGGACCACAGCAGCTTAGCTTTTCGTCTTCATATTTTCCTCCACCGTGCGCTCCCCGCCGTCGGTCCCCTCTCTGCTCTCCGGCAGGGTCATAAATATGCAGCAGATAGCGGCACTTCTTCAAGGGCTGGAGTCTGTCCTCTCATCTCACCGCTTGCTCTTTCTCTTTCCCTTTCTCATTCCCCTTTTCTGTCAATTTTCCCCATGCCTACTGTCTCTGCTTTTCTCCTTCCCTCTTTATTTTCCTCCATTTTTGCCCCATTTTCTTCCCTCTCCCTCTGAGTCTGTTTTCTCCCCAATCTCATTCCCTTCCTTACTTCCCTGAGCTATTTCTTCCTTTCTCCCCATAGCCTTTGTCCTCTCCCTCTACTTTTCATTCTCTTCCCTCTAACCCTTCTTTTTCTGTTCACCCCCATCTTCTCTTTCCGTCCCTCCTTCCTCCTAACTATAATCTCCATCCTCCACATTTAATCCTTTCGGTTCCACTCTCCTGAAGCCTGCATGCTCCAGCGCCTTTCTTTCCAACAGAGCAGGTAGGAAGAAAGAGGCCGGCAAAATGATCTCTCTGGGTTTACACCCCTCTCCCTATTTCCTTTCCTCCATCTCGAGCGTGTAGACATCATCTGAGCGCTGACTGGCCTCCATGAGAAATGTGTTCATGGTGTGGGTGCTGAGCATCCCTGCCTCTTTCCCCCTTACTCCTGAGTCAGTGGAGCAGGAAAGAGGATGGGGATGGAACCAGGTGACCAGGGGGCTGGCAGTGGGCATTGGAGGGCATTAGTACCCTTGACCTAGGAAGAAAATGTGGCTGAACCTCCTAAAACAAGGTCACAGTTCTCCAGAGAGCTAGAGAGAATTAGAGAGGCTTAGTAATAGTCCGTGCTCTGCCTTGGTAATATTTTGGTCCACAGTGTACACACAGAAAGGGTTAAGTAGGTTGCCTCAGGCCCCAAAGCTATTGCAGGGGAGAGGAGGCCGGTGGGCTGGTGGATGTGGAACAGACTGCAGCACTTGCCTACTTTTCTCAAGGGTCCCAGTCCCTTTCCTCAGCTCTGTCTCTCATTTTGCCTTCAGCTCAGACAGGCAGTATTGTGGTTTAGATGCACAGAATGTTAAATACCTATGGCCCTTAGAGATGTAGCCTAGCACTCTTAGTATTTTCAAGACATAGAGGCTAGGGGCTGAGAGCGGAGCCCCCACGGCCAGTACAAGATTAGGACCAGAGGCAGGGTGCTTCCCTCACATTGCCCCCATCTGCAGGTCATTTTCTGCTCAGCGTCCTATGGCCTGGGAGGGGAAATGTGTTCAAGTTTCTGGGGAAAGAGAGATTCATCAGGTTTAGAGGGATGGCTTTGTGTTTGGCACGTGATGACTGTTTAGTCTCCTCCTAATCCAGAATTCTCAGTAAAGTCATTTGCCTCTGAGCATAGGCTCTCGCTTTTAGAGCTTCTGGGTTTAGGGTCTCTGGGGGAAGCCCTGCTGCCTGTGGAGGCCCCACACATGGCATCAGTATGGACTCGAGACAGAGCCCTCTTCCAACCTAGGTGATGGTGGTGATAATGACGTAGCACTTTGCATCTTCCAGAGTGCTGTTAGATAGCTTACCTTATTCGGGCCTTAAAAGCCCCCTGGGGAATAGATGTTATTCTCCCCGTTTTATAGAAAGGCAACGGGAGCACCCCCTGGGGCTTAAGTGCTTGTCCACCTGAGTCCGGAGCTCTGCCACACCCCGCTCTCTGCCCTGCTGATGGATCTCTCTTCCCACCTCCCTGTCCAGAGCCTGGCCAGCCGGCTCAAGGACAACATGGAGAAGCTGACTGAGGAACGGGATCAGCGTGCGGCGGCTGAGAACCGGGAGAAGGAGCAAAACAAGAGGCTGCAGCGGCAGCTCCGGGACACCAAGGAGGAGATGGGCGAGCTTGCCAGGAAAGAGGCCGAGGCGAGCCGCAAGAAGCATGAACTGGTAATGCCCCCCACCCATGAGGCCGCAGGCCGGCAGCCCTCTGAGAGGCTGCTAAACACATCCTCCCCACCCTGGGCTTGTGGAAGTGGGCTGCAAAGATGATTTAGAGAACTGGAGGGATGAGAATGTGCCAAGAGGATAGACAGTCTACCAAGCCTGAGGGCAGGCCAGGGGCTAAGGAGGGTGGTACCAGCTCTGCCTCAGGCAAGGCTGGGCCTCCACAGCCCAGCCACACCAGGGCAGAGAAAGTTCTGCATGTTCTCTGCAGCACTCACAGAGCTGCTGCTGGCCCGGAAAGATGTGAAGCTGGCCTTTTCGGGGGCAGCTGGATGAGATGCCAGCCCTCCTATGGACTGGACTGCCCCCTCTCCCTTCTAGGAGATGGATCTGGAGAGTCTGGAAGCTGCTAACCAGAGCCTGCAGGCTGATCTGAAACTAGCGTTCAAGCGCATCGGGGACCTGCAGGCCGCCATTGAGGATGAGATGGAGAGTGACGAGAACGAGGACCTCATCAACAGGTGAGGAGCCTCTGTGGCAACTGCGGCGGGCTCAGAGGCCCTCTTGACCACCTCGAGACCAGGTAGAACAGCTGCGACCTGGGTCTCCCCACCACTGAGCTGCCTGCCCACCCTCCCCTCACTGCCAGACCCCAGCACGGACCCCCATCTGACGGCAGCTGAGGGCTGGACAGGTGGTGCCACGTGAGAAGTCTTCCCCACGTCCTCCCCATAGCCCTCCCCAGGTCTCCCAGGACCTGGCTCTCCAGCTCTGCCTGTTCAAGATGAGTTATTCCCCCGTTTAGCTGCATTTCTGATGGCGCCTGCCCCACTCTGGGGAGAGCAGAGATTTAAGGGCCGTGGTGCCTTGTTACAGTACCAGAGATTTTCTCTCATAAAACCCACCCCGGGAAAGGTTTAGGAGAGAGATTTGTGGTCTTCGGCTGAGAAGGCAGTCACAAGGCAGGCAGACCAGTGGTAGAGGTGAGTCAGGCCCTGGAGAAGCTCCTAAGGCTGCCCTGGGCAGAACCCCGCCCCCTGCTCTGGGATTTGCCCCCCATCCCGCGTGAAGGCTAGGACTCCATCCTGCTCCTGGGCTGTCCAGGGAGCCTGCTCCTTTGGGGCAGGGAAATGGGACCTAGACAAGCTCCCTCTGAGCCTCCCTCTGAGTACAGCACTGTCCTACCTCCCGGTCTTAGCCAGCCAGAGCCTTATCTTGCCGAAGGAGGAGGGGGTCCTCGGCTGAAGGGTCTGCCCTGGTTTGCCCGTTGACTTTTCTGTGTTCTTTTGGCCCCCTTGCCCACCGTTTTCTTTCTGTTTCCAGTTTGCAGGACATGGTGACAAAGTATCAGAAAAGAAAGAATAAACCGTGAGGACTGGAGCGCACGCGCTCTCTGCCTCTCCTCGCGTGGTGTCTAACCGCCCTTAACCCCGGGCTCCCGCTGGGCTGCATGTCGCATGTGGACACACAGTGCCCTCCACTCCTCCAGCCAGTCTCTCACGCTAACCGGGCTGACTCTGTCCTGGGGGAGGCCGGGCAGCAGAGGGCAGGCCATGAGGGTGCTCCGCCTGGGAGGGTCCTGGCCCCCACATCCTGGGTCGGCAGGATGGGGGCTTCATCAGAAAGGAAAGCTGTGCCTCAGCGGGTGGTCCCCACGGTCTGCCTTCCTGGGTTTCGGCCTCGCCTCCCTCAGAACCCGAAGGGCCACTTCCGGCCTCTTTTGCTGGGGGAAGATCTGGGTTGGATTTCTCCCCATCCTGGGCTCCTTTGGAGCCTGACCTGCCTGAACGTGGGTGTGTTTCATTTTGAAAGGCCCGCCCCCCTACTTTCGGCAGACGGGGTAGAAGGAGAGGGGCATCTAACAGTTACTTGTTGGGAGAAGGCAAGCAGCCGTGGATGATGGCGCGGCAGGCTGTGTGGCAGGGGGAGGGAACACAGCTAGCTGTTTACTGTAGCCACGGGCTCCTCGGGCAGGAGGCCCCAGGCATTGGTGCTGTCAGTCAGGTGGGGGGAGCCCGTAGCCCCACCCCCTTTCCGTTTCCTTCTTTCTGGGTAGAAGCCGAACAGCAGGTGCAGACGCTTGCGCCTTCAGGAGGATTAGATCGAAGTGATCCTCCGTCAGATTCAACAGGGTTGGTCTTTGGAGGTTGTTATTCCAGGGCGGCCTTGGGTTTCCACCCCTCCCCTCTCTCTTGCTGGCAGGCCTCCTCCTCTGGCCAGGATGGGCTGGCGGCAGAGCAAAGGACTCCGTGAGAGCTAATGATAAATGTAATAGTGTGTAACAGTGATAGAGGGCCGCTGGAGCCCGGTTGTCACACACAATTAATATCCCCTGCCGTTCTGTCTCCGTTTGTTTGTTCCCCCGCGACTCGGCTCCCAGTTAACTAATAGCACATGAGCCTGGACATAAATTGTATTTGACGCGAGGTTTAATTCCGACCATTTAAAATTTCAACTGCCCCCTGAGCTGGCCTGGCCCTGGAGTTTGTTTACGGGCCTGATTATTTAAGGAAAAGAAGCCAAACATCCTCTATAGGCTTGAAACTAAAGAGAAGGCAAGGGCAGGCAGGCCAGCTTCTCAACTCATTCGCTGCTCTGAATGTAAGGAGGCAAATTCTTATTCTGGGCCCGTAACTGTCTGTCCCCTGTGTGTTCCAGCCCTGCCATCCTTGGGCTGTTGGAGCTTCGAGGCCTAATACAAAGCGCATTTCAGTTCACATTCGAAACTCCTGCACACATGCGCGTGCACACACACCAGTGTGCACTCATGCAGGCACATGGGGGGCTGCAGTTCTAGCCTGGTTCCTACTGATGGTAGAGGGGTGGTGTGGGTCTTTCCCTCGGCAGCTCTGGGCCCAAGCTCCAAGTTATTGAGCGTGCGTGCTAAGGCGGGCGAAAAATAATGTTTCGATTTACTTAGAGATACAGTTGTTATTGCCATAACCTTAATGAAAGCAGTAAACAGCACAGTATTAAGGGAGATTTATACAGAAACGCTTTTAACATGTAGACATAGATTTTGCGATGCATACAGCACCTCCTTTCTAAAGGCAATCAATATGGTTATGAACGGCGGTGATAAATTACAGGCTCTGAAGCTGGAGAAGGAGGTTTTTTGCACGGGTGTATAAATCAGGAGGTATTGGCGTTCCATGGGGCCCGTGCACCACAGTAAATCTGCCGGGCTCGGATGGGCACAGGGCTTGCATTAACGGTTTCGGGGTTGTCTACTAAACTCCTGTTTACCTGGGGCATCAGCCAGCCTCGTCTTTGTTATAATTCTGTATTTGACGGAAGCCCATAAAATACGCCTCTTTATTCCCCTCCCCACGAGTCCTGCTGTCTCACAGTCCCCAGAATAGTGTCTAGTGGTGTGGTTTCTTCTCTGTGCGCGCACGCGCGCGCGCGTGTGTGTGTGTGTGTGTGTGTACATGCCTGAGTGACTATTTATTCAAGAACATAATTCAGGAACGGGGCTGCTCCTGTTGACACAGATGAAAGGAAATTTATATCAAGGAGAAATCCTAGCATATCCATAGCAGGGAACATGGTGAGCAGACATTTTGCAGAATTCTAGAAGCATTCTCACTCAGAAGCTGTCTTCAAGCCCTTGCTGCTTTGTGAAGAAATCTCCATGATTTCAGCATCAGAATTTGACTCCTGTGGGCTATCGAGAGGGCTTAGGTCAGCTTGGCCAGTAAAAGCCTTTGGGGAGCAAGAGCCACAGGCTTCCTGAGGGAGGAAGAGGAGCTAGGAGAGACAGAGCCTTTGCTGGGGACTCCTGGGAACCCCCACCCCAATCTCCTGGTGCAGCTTGGATCTTGGAGCTGTGACCAGCCCCTTGGAAAATGCTCCTGCCCTGCCCTGCCCTTTCTCTGTTTCTTAAAGGCCAAGGGGAGCTTCAGGATGGATCTGGGGTACGGTCTGTAGTGCCCAGGTTGGCATTGCCATAAGCCCAGGAGACTCCAAGTTCAAGTTCACTTAAGTCATAATAAAGTCCTTCTCTTCTCCATCCCATCACAGTGAAGTCATAGAAAGTGGGAGTAGCCGTAGCCACATTTGGGGGAACAGGTAGATAAGAACAGCAGTACAGGCCTCAGGGAGGAGGTGAAGGGCCCCTGACTCCACTTTTTAACCAAGAGCCATTTAGCTATAACTGATGAATGGACGGCCTCCCTTGTCGTTCTCAGTCGGCTGAACAGCAGTTTGTCCCAGAAAGTGGGGTGGAGGTGCCTCCCTGCTCCCCAGGGTCTTCTTGGTGGCTGTCACACAGTGTGGCCTGCTGAGCGGGGCAAGGGTCTTGTGAAAGGTGTGCTCTGGTCTAACCTCTCTTGTTCTCTTTGACTCACTGATGCGCATGCTGCCCTGCATCCCACCCCCCGCTGAGACAAACCTGCTGCCACTTAGTGCTCCCTCCTGGACCATGGGTCATCACCTCTTCCCAGCCTTGCCTACCTTTCTGCTCCTCATCCCACAGCGAAGGGGACTCAGACGTGGACTCGGAGCTGGAGGACCGGGTCGACGGTGTCAAGTCATGGCTGTCTAAAAACAAGGGGCCTTCCAAGGCGGCTTCTGACGATGGCAGCTTAAAGAGTTCCAGGTAAGCCGGTGGACTTTGCTGGGAGCAAAGGCCACCTCGTGTCCCAGGGATGGATGAGCAGTGCCTTGATCCCAAAGGGTGTGCCTCACACCACCTGCGTCTCTTTCTTGCCTGGAGGCGCCTAGGCACAGAGGATATGCACAGGAGGCCAGGTTTCTTCTTACTCAGGATCTGCGTCACCATTATTTTGCCTAAGGAATGTTTTTCTTTACCAGGCTCAGGGCTTTGGTTTGGTGTAGGTTTAACTTCATCCTCACTCATTCATTCAACAAATGTTGATCGAACTGCCTGATGGTTTGTGTTCTTGGAATCAAGACTGAAATAGGGCACAGGGGGACTCCGGATCCCACAACCCTGGACAGGGCCTGCTTTAGACCTCTGAGGTCTTGGTGGGAATAGTAGCAGAAGAGGCCTCGGTTCCCCTTAACTCCCCATCACAGCTACAGACACACTTCATTCTCTGCCCATTCTCTTCTTCCTCTGGTCTTTTCACTTGGCCTCCACTATGCTTTCTGCTAACACCCATCCACTGCAGAAACTGGCTCCCCTGTTGTCCAGGCCAGTCACAGTCTTCTGATGGCACAGGCAGCTACCCCGGAAATCTGGGACTCCGATCCCCATCCCTCACCTCTTGGCCAGCATGGGTCCCCTGCCACCACTTCTCTGCTGACTCCCCCCTCCAGACTCAGAGCCATCCTGATCCCCCAGGACACACTGTTCCACCCCCTCCGAGAGACAGCTGGTGTGCTGGGTAGAAAGAGTTATCCCTCTCTTCCCTCAAGGGCTTCCCAGGTGACTCAGTGGTAAAGAATCCACCTTCCAATGCAAGAGATGCAGGTTTGATCCCTGGGTTGGGAAGATCCCCTGGAGAAGGAAATGGTAACCCACTCCGGTATTGTTAACCGGGAAATCCCATGGACAGAGGAGCCTGGTGGACTACAGTCCAGGGGGTGGCAGAGTGTCCGGGGACACAACTTAGCAACTAAGCCACAACCACACTTCCTTCCCTAATGCCCCTGAGGCCCCTTGCCAAGCCCAGCCCCTCACCACAAGCACCCAGCCGGCCCCCCTCTAATTGGTTTAATGTATTCGGCCAAACAACATTTTGTTATTGCAGAAAATTCTGCCTTCCCCGTCCCACTGCCGTTCACTGCAGCGTGGACCAGGCTCCAGGTAGTTGACAATGAAATAAATTGAACTAAACGTTTTGGAGGGGGAAAAGTGATGAAATAGAACAATAGTCTAATTTACATGACATTCTCCGTGAAGCTATTTTCACTGACGCAAATTATTTTGCTTCATTTCCTCCGACGTGCTCAGTGCCACTTTGCCAGAGCCGCTGCCGAGCTCTCCTCCTTCCTCCTCCTCCTCCTCCTCCCTCCCCCGTGTCTTTATTCTCTGGGTTTAATGCCTGTGTCTCTCTCTCATTCTCTCTCTCTCTGCTGCCCCCGCATCTGTCCATGCCAGAACCGCCCTCAGCACCGCGGGGAAGGAGGGCAAGGGGGTGGAGGAGAGGCCGACCTCGGTGCTCAGCTCGCTGAGCTACCGAAAGCGGCTCACCCTGAAGGACTCCATCGGGGGCACCGGGGACGAGGATTCGCTCTTCACCACCCTGAGCGAGCGGCCGGCCTCCCCGGAGAGGCCCCCCCGGAAGGCCCGCGGGGGCCCCAAGGAGGAGCCGGGCGCGGCCAGGAAGTCCGAGGNCTGAAGGACTCCATCGGGGGCACCGGGGACGAGGATTCGCTCTTCACCACCCTGAGCGAGCGGCCGGCCTCCCCGGAGAGGCCCCCCCGGAAGGCCCGCGGGGGCCCCAAGGAGGAGCCGGGCGCGGCCAGGAAGTCCGAGGAGCCAGACGAGGGCGGCTCGGTCCTCTCCGGCGGCGTCGGGGGCCGCACAAGCCGGCTGGAGAAGCGCTGGGGCCCAGACTTGGACCGGGCCTCTGCCGTCTCAGCGCCGGTCAGCCGCGCCTCCTCGGCCACCCGGCGCGGCTCCGGCGGCGAGGACGGGGTGCGCTCCTCCTTGAGCTTCTCGCTGTCGGGCTCCCCCAGTTCCCGCCGCAGCACCTCCCGGCTCGACAGCCTATCGATGACCCTCAGCCCTTCCCTGGGCCGGGCCTCGCTCCTCGGCCGGGAGAGCCCCGATTCCCGCCTGTCCCTGGGCCGGAGCTGCCTGGACGACTGGGACGATGGAGCCAGCGTGGCCTTGAGCGAGGCGCACTCGCAGTACAGCCACCCGTCGTCTCTGGCCCGCAGCCTGTCGGTGCCACCCCGGCCTCGCGCCTCCGCCGCCTCCACCCCGGAGGAGCCTCTGGGCTCCAGCGTCCGCCCGGTCAGCCGCCGCTCCTACCTGGACCCAGACCTGGAGGCCGCCATCAACGAGGTCCTGAGCTACAAACCCGCCCCGATCCACCGGAGCAGCCTGGAGCCGGACTCCGAGGAGGATGACCGGAAGAGCACCCAGAGCACCCGCAGCGCCCAGCGGGACCCCCCGGAGCGAGCCACCAGCATTCGCCGCTCCGCCTCGGCCGCGGACGTGTCTCGGTCCCGCGGCAGCCGGAAGAGCCGGAGCAAGAGGAGGGGTAGCTCCAGCTCCAGCTCCAGCTCTGAAGATTCCTCGGAGCACAGGCAGCGGAAGAAGGGGCGCTCTCGGAAGAGTAAGAAGTCCAAATCGAGAAGGAAGAGAACGGAGTCCTCCTCCTCCTCCTCCTCCTCCTCCTCCTCCTCCTCCTCGTCTAGCGGCTCTACCATCTCAGGCCACAGCCGCTCGAGCGTGAAGAAGGGCCCGGCTGCGGAGGACGAGGAGGCCGGGCAGGGGCGCCGGCAGTCCCGGAAGGAGGAGAAGAAGCGCAAAAAGGAGGTGGACAGCCTGATGATGCGATACCTGTACCGGCCCGAGAGCGACTAGTGCAGTAGGTGGTACCCGGCACGCAGTGCAGAGCATGGCGTGTGCCACTCGGTGTGAACTAACGTGCTCCCAGCTCACCCGCCACCGCTCAGGTCCCTCCTGCATTCCTCTCCAGCGAGCCTGGCCTTGCAGAGCCTCCTGCCTCCCTCAGAGAGCGGAGGCTGGCTGAGCTGGTCAGTCGTTCTGAGCCCAATGCCGAACTTGCTGGTGACGTCAAGTCACAACTCCCACTTAGCAAGACCTTACTGTGGGCCAGGGACCACCCCCCAAAGATACTTGCTGTATTTTATTCACTTAATCCTCACACTAACCCCAAAACAAAGATCCGATCACCAGCCCATTTTCTAGGAAGAGAAGGTGAGGTTCAGGCTGGTTAAGTCATTTGCCAGGGTTACAGAGCTGGAAAGTGATGTTGCCAGGATCTGAATGAAGTCTCTTCAACTCACCCTTAACCACTCCTCTGTATGACCCAAGGCAGACCACATGAGCGTAATATTTACTCTATGGGCCTAGCAGCATACATGCAGAGCTTTTGCTCACAGCCCTGAAAGGCTGGGCCCGGGAAAGGGCTGGAACTGACCCCTGGGCGTGAGTTGATGCATCAGTGGCCATCAGCAATTAAGGGGCCTTTTGCTCAGCTCTGCCTCTGCCCTGCAATGTCATCTTCCCCTCTGGCATAGATCTCGAGGCTCAGAGTGCAAGGCTTACAGCACCCACAGCACCATACCCTGCAGCAAACCTGGAGATGCCTGACTCTCTCCCCATCCCTCCTGCCTGAAGCCCACACATGGGCGTCACCTCGTCTTAGCTCATCTTGTAAAGTTTTAATGAATAGAAATTAGCAGCTGTTGAGTGACAGCCCCCTCCTGGCTCTCCTTCCTCTCCCAGCCTTCTCCCTGTGGGAAGGAAGATCAAACTGTTAGACCCTTTATGCCCACACCCCCACCTTGGAAAAAAGGCAGAAACTGACTCACTGGAATACCATTGTTGCCACTCTCCCTGGTGGGTGGTGACATTTGGATCACCCTGGTTATATGAAGCTGTTTTTGGCATGGTACCCTCCCAGGGGAAGCTTGCTGCTTCCCAGGAGGTATGACCTTAGAGTGCAGCCCCCTTGGGGCACGAGCAGTGTTTCCTTGATGCATGAACTAACACACACATGTTGCATGCTTGTGGGCCTCTTATGCAGTGGAGCTGCTGAGCAAGGACACCGACTTGGGCTGGTTTCTACCAAAAGGGACCAGTTTCATTTTAAGGAACAGAGCCTGTGAAAGCGAATGTTACTTGCAGCTGCTTGGAGATGGTGATGGGATGGGTTTGGGGAGACAGCATGAGGGAGGTGGAACCTGAACCCAGACCAGGCTCGTGGCCAACTCAGATTCTGTGGGCCCTGAGTTGCTCCAGAACCAAGCCCTTGGACTTAGACCTGCTCTGTGGCTTCCCGCCTGTGCCAGATGGTTGCAGAATGCTCTGGGAGGAGCAGGAAGCATCTCAGTTGTTCTAGGGAGCTGTTGTCAGCACCGCAGTGAGAAAAGGCAGGGGTCATGATATTGTGACCATCACAGCTTTCCACTCAACCGCCCTGCTGGATGCCCTACTGCCCCAGCGCAGGAAGTCAGCTGATGGGNCGACCAACGCTGTCAACATCCTCTTCACACCGACACAGTTTACTTTGCATGGAAATTTCCTGGTATCTATTCTGATAATTCTGTGACTCAGTCAAGGAACTTTTTCTCCAAGAATCCCGCGTTCTCAAAGATGCAAACCTTGGATTTCTAGTATCATCGGGACCACCTGCTTTCTCATTTAATATACAGTTCTCATCTTCAGAAATTTGAATAGATAGTCCTGACCCAATCTGGTGCAGGGAATAACCTTGTTTGTGGAACTGACAACTATTTATCATGGAGTCTTGACATCTGGTTAAGTTATTCGCAATTTGTTGCCAGATTTGCCAGCAGGAAAGCTCTTCATGTAATCCTCTCTCTTGAACGGCCCTCAACTCACTTTGATTGTTTTCTTCTATAACGACAGAGAATTGAGAGATGCAGACAGGTGAAAGCTTTGTTCAAAGAGTCAAAATTTCACACTTAAGACACACTATGAGACTTTAATGAACCCCAGCATGGTTTGACTTAACTTTTTCCCCACAAATAAAGTTTNTTGTTTTCTTCTATAACGACAGAGAATTGAGAGATGCGGACAGGTGAAAGCTTTGTTCAAAGAGTCAAGATTTCACACTTAAGACACACTATGAGACTTTAATGAACCCCAGCATGGTTTGACTTATCTTTTTCCCCCACAAATAAAGTTTATATCTTTTTCCCCACAAATAAAGTTTCTATATTGACAGCAGCCAAGAGATGGTCCATTAAACTCCCAAATACTTAGCAGTAATGAAAACCATGTAAAACAAAATGCTATCTGACATACTATTTACAGCATCTTTCAAAAATTACATACCACTCCTATCACAGCACAGTATCAAGACAGACAAGCATTTTGCTGTGCTCACAGGTTTCACAATGTCTGGCCATTAAGTTAGTCAGGGCTCAAGAAAGGCATGTACAGGTGAACCCCAGTTTGATTTCCAGGATGCTCAACAATTTTGAATTCCAGATTATCTCTGAATCAAGTCAGAGAAGCAAAAGAGCTTTCAGAAGGAAGGTGTCTGAAAGAGGAAAAACACTGGAAAGTACAGCGTGCTGAAAAGCTGAAACGCTGCACAGGCAGCAGTACACCAAGGGGGTAATGCTGAGAAGATTCAAGGTGCTAAGAATCAGTGAGGGTGAAAAAAAGCACGAAAACCTATACAATACTCTGGCTTAGTGCAGTAGGCAGCACATCAGTATCATAATCTGAAACCTATACACTGGATCCTTCTGAGGTAGCTATATAGCCTAATATGGCTCCACATCCACATAAAGTAGNCAGGGAGGCCCGGCGTGCTGCGATTCATGGGGTTGCAAAGAGTCGGACACGACTGAGTGACTGAACTGAAGAATTCTCACATCACCTTCTAAAATTATATAAAAGAATCCCAATAGAAACAGGACTTACTAGATGTCAAACCCATTTTAAATGCACAGAATTATTCCCTACCCCACTCTGCTCCCAACACCAATGAGAGTCTCTGGGCTATGATAAAAGAGGTATAGAGTAGAAATTAAGGACATGAGCTTTGGACTCAGAATGCCTGATTTAAACACAGGCAAACCTAAGCAACCAAGAGGTAGAACTATCTGTGATGATGACAATGTGATGACGATGACGGTGGTGCTGGGGGCTGTGATGACTGCAAACAGGAAGATGGGGAGGATGACTTGGTGATCAAAGTTCAGTGCAGCCTGGTCTATGGACTGAATTATACCACTTTCCTCATGAACACTTAAGAACCGGTAATAGCGAACAAGGGATATTTATCGTCTCTGTCCCTTCACATATGAGGCAAAAGGCAATTAATTTTTTCAAACTCTTCCCAAGACTAGATTGAAGCCAAGTAAGTGTCAGTATAACCCTTATTTAAATCACTGTCTACTGCTTAGGTCCAATTTCAACAGTCCAGCTTCAGAGGAAATCTTAACTACTTCTGCACAGAATCTATAGAGTATTGATCAGACAGTCCCAGACTGGACCTCTTGAGTTTATGTAGATAGATTTAATCTAATAGTGGGCTAAAGTTACAATAGTAGCTCTACAGGGATCCCTGGTCACAAATTTCAATATCCTGCATGAGAAAGCTGCACAACCATTACTGAGCTGTTTCTAGTTGCCAACCAAGAATATCTAGAAAACTACCAGAAAGGAGAACAAAAATATTCAAAACTGTAGTAATTAAGAATTACAATTTTTATTGGTTCTGGCCTAAAGAAAAGTCATCTATTAATTGTAAACACAACTACTATAACTTCTCAGGAGTCAGCTAACCAGAAAATCCCTGTGTTATACTGTATCATTTTATCGACGGCCCAAATTTGGTCAATTATATCTTTGACATTTTTATTCTCCATCTATAAATCATACCTCTCAGGTTAGAAGAAAACCACGTTGGGCATTTTATTATGAATCAAAATAGGACAAGAATGTAACTTTGCAGAGATTAAATAGAAATGGTCTTCTCTTCATGACTCACATTACTGCATTCCAAAAATTATATGGGGGAAAAAATAAAGGATATCACAGCTATATTTTCATAAAGTACCCTATAAATGGACAAAGAAGGAGAATAAATTTATTCATGTTTTAATATAAATGTACACACGAGTTGCTGGGATAATATATTTATACTTATTTACCTCCTAGATTTCCCTATCTTCCTGTCCTTTAGAACTTCGATCCCTTTACTATATCCAAAACTCACTCCACCTGCCCAAAACACCCTCTTCTACATCTTATTTATCAATGACCAATAACTTGTAGGTAGGTAGTCAGACCTGAGCAGGTCTCCACCCCATCCAGGCAGGATGGGATCATCTTTCCCTCTCCACCTGGACACTGGTGACGAGAACACCACCCAGAGATTCTCTCTGTTGCGGCCAAGGACCACCTCTAGGTTTCCAGCCATATCAGGGCCAAGCAAGATAAAAGCTACCAGCACAGATTGGCACAGGTGCATCAAAAACTAAAAGGTGACACAAAGTAACCCAGGGTTTATTATGCCACATTTGTAATAAATTAGCATTGTGGGTTTTGTCACCTCCAGCATTGTGGGTTTTTCTTGGATGCTTATGGGTAAGCACCTGTGCACTAGAACTGCCAATCAACTTGTCAGTCAAAAGATGCAGAACCCAGGGAGGGACCACTGTAAAAAAACCCCACCCTATGCCACCCCACTGTGGGCTGCTTCCGATTTCCAGACAGTCCACTCTTATCTCTCATTCTTTCTGAAGAGTGTGCTTTTGCTTTTGCTTAATAAAACTCTTGCTTTACTTAAAACTGCTCTATGTCTCTCGATTGAATTCTTTCCCTGAAGGGGGCAAGAACTGAGAAAATCACCATTCCATCACTGATATAACTACTTATTAAATAGCCAGTCTCCTCCTCCGAAGTAAACTCATACAACATGACAATTATATCTACTAAACATTCATGGAGTTATTGTCCTTCCCTCCATCTCTAGAACTACTAACCTAGCTTATGCCCTTGTGATGTTTGCCCAAATCATAGCAGCCACCTTTAACACTCCTAGCTTCCAGTTTTGTCCTTGATTTTTGCTCCATTCACCCTCCAGGATCTGACCTTGCCCCACCAGTACTTAGAATACTTCATGGTTCCAGGACAAACTCAAAGTCCTCAACCTGGCACACAGGGCCCCAGAAATCACTCCTTGTTTATTTCTAGCTTCAGATCTTGTCAATGATGCTTTGTCACACATATCATGTGATTCCTTCCCTCAACATCTCTGCTTCTGCGAATTCCCTCCTTCTAGAAGCTCCACCTTCTCCTCCCCCAACTCCACACTCATTCCTTAGAACTCACCTGAGATCATACCTATCCATTCCAGGTGAGACTCACTCCCATATATATGCTAATGATGGCAATCACCACAAATTTTCCCTCTAATCTAATTAAATCTCTACTCTCTAACCTCCTAATTTGAGCTTCTTCAATTTGAACTTTTAGGGGGATGAGTTTCATTCATGTTATTTATTTATACTACTATCTCCCATACCTTGAACATAGCAGATACACTTAAGAGGTCTGTTAAGTGAATGACTGAGTGATTGAGTGAATATCTTTATCAAGAACAATCATTACTGAAAAGCAAATGTAAGGCAGAGAAAATGTCATTCCTCAGAATTCAAAGATGTGGTTAAGGGATGGAACCCTCTAACACAGTCTCAGGGAGTTTCACAATTAGGGCAGGTCTCACAGTCAGAGTAGAAGTGCTGATTTGGAAAGTTAAGAGGCCAAGAGGAATGCCTACGTGAGGAGATGAGATCAGCAAGACAGCAGAAGGCTGCATGGAGCACAGTCAATGTGGATCTTCCTCACAACACTTGAACGTTTTAGCAAAATTGTCAAATTCGCCTATGCTACCAGTTCTTGGATTTTTCATGAAAAACTGCTCAACTTCTGGACAGCTTTGCATTCAGGTTTGAGGCCCCATGGAAGAAAGAGCACTCACAGGTGGATATAGAGGTCTGAAGGCAAAGAGGAGCATAAAGATAGGTTAGGTGCGGTCTTGGCATGGGGGTCATGGCAAAAGTTAATCAGTTCTCCACAGAGCAAGAGAGCACTAGTCAACAGAAATATGACAGGAAGAGAATAAGGTTGGAAGCTAGATGAATTCATATGTCAATAGTAATCTTATATAGAAACACATTTTGGTTTGCTATGCATTTATTAATTATAGTCTGCCTTAAAAAAAAGATTTGATGGTGCCAAGGAAAAATAAGAAAGCATAGTTATTGTTCAAAACGCATTCCATAGGTATCACAGGTGAAAAGTGAGCTTCTTAGCAGCCAGTATGAAAAAAGAACATCATCTTTTACAGTTTGAAGTTGCTTAGACAACATGAGGCTATTCTTGATACTGAAGCATTAGGTAGAAATGTTTCCTGGGTCCTGAGAGAAAAAACATTCTGAAACAATGAGCAACAGCTTTACCATAATGTTTTGGGAATATGGTACAATATCAAGATAAATAAATGTATTTAAAAAAATAAAGAATAAATTTATTCTCTAAACAAATGTTAGAATAATGATTTAAAAGCCTCTTGCTCTTGAGGACATTGATACACTCCCTATATCAACCACAACTGATTGTTTATTTCACACCAGATATTAAATCTCACATTGCATATCTCACTTCAACCTTGATGGATGACTATCAATAAAAGGAACATATCTCATTTAAAAAAACTTTTTATTGTTCATATCCTCAGTTATCTTCAGACAACAGTTATTTAACACATGGTTAGTATCACCCTCTATGGAGGTAGCGCCTTACACTTCAAATAAGCCTCTTCCAAAGAACAGACGGTACACGTACATTTACACAGCATTACAAACTAAGAAAATTCAAAGAGGCACCTTGGAGCTTCTACTTGAGAAGGAATTTTCCCTTCCCATACTGAAGGGGGGGTCTGGCGGTGCTTCCTTTGTCCAGAGCTGACTTCTCAATGAAATGTTTTCACTTTGCACCCTTCGGGTTCAGTTGTTCAACTGGTTACAATTAGTTAGATGAGTAACTGGTTGAACAACTGTAACCAAAGAGTACAGATTGAAGTGTTGAGGTCTGCTAGAGAGAGGTTTGCTAGAGGAGGTCAGCAGAGGTCTGTCTGTCCTCTTCAGTGTGTGCATGAATGGCCTGAAGCAAGATACATCCATTCAAGAGAAATTCATTAAACACTGATTCAGCATCTAGTACTTGCCTGCTACTGCAAAAGGGCCCAAGGGAGCTGAGAAAAGTTCAGTCCCTGAGGCCAAGCTGGGGAGGGAAAGAGAGAGAGAGAAACAGAGAAACTATATTACAGAGTAAGAAATTTGACACTTGAACATTAGCTAGGAAAAGCTGAATGAAGAAAAATACTTCAAAGAGTGTGAAGGCCATAACCCCCACAATGGACAAATTTCCCATCAGAGGGAGCATTCATCATCAACACTGTGTAATATATCTGGGATTCTACCTTTATTCAATTAAACTCACACAATAGTATGTAAGCAACAAGTTAGCAAGTCTTATTTTACAATACAAACAAGAAAACAAAACAAAAGCCCAGCTTTACTAATTGGAAAGCACAGGATTCTCACCTCCCCAAGGCTTAGGCCACTCCCTGATATTAAATACGGATACTTCACAAAACTTATTCTTTTAAGCACCAATTTTCATTTATTGTATTTAATGTGCCGTGCTTACTGGGATTCTGGCTGTCTGCAGTAGTCACTCCATTTCCCTAATCACCAATTCTGTATCAGGGCAGACCCAGTTAATTTGGTCATAGGAACTTTGTGGATTCTTTTTGAGTTTTTCAGTCTTGACTGAGAACTTCAAGAATTCTAAACACTGTTCTTGGAACTGAAGATCTGGAGAGAACACAGGTTAGTTCCTCCTCTCAAAGAATTCACCAACAAACCCAATCCATCGGGTTGTTTTTCAGAACCCAGTGAGATCAACAGGTGGGTATTTTCTGGTGTTCAAGAAACTAATTTTTCCCCATTGTAGTATGCGTCAACAACAAACATTTACATGAAGACAGTGAGAGCATAAACAAAGACAGTGTAGTACATAAACAAGTCTTCAGTGGGATCCAACTCTGAGCTTAAATGACATCTCTCAGGTTTTAGACTAAGTGGCCGTATAGGCATAAAAGTAACACAAACCAGGGTACAGGTAGGATGGAGAAAATTGCCCTATAGAGCCAGAATACTTAAAATATATTTTCTCTGAAAGATGTATGGCTTTCTATCAGATTTGTTTTAATTTTCTAAAGCTCTGTAGAACTTAATACTCCAACTACACATATTAGTCAAAGCTGTTTAAAAGCAGGCTTCCCTTATTTACAAAAGGCAGTTTTTATAAGACAACTATCAAGGATAAACACAAAAGGAAATGGAAACTTTTTCCAATTCTAGCAATTCGCTGGAGGAAACTGGCTGTGTTTTGAATACAGCTGTTTCTGTGGGAGATTTTTCTTTCCTTTTTTTTTTTTGGAATTTAATATTGACTTAGCTCTTGTGGCATGAATATAGTAAATGAAAGATTGTTCTGGGCTTGATAAGAGAGACCAGAAACAATTGCTCCCACTGCTCCTTCCCTGCTTTAATAACCAAACTCTTATCCGGGGCCTCTTAGGTAAGAGACTGTCGTTTGTCATGTCAAGTACATACAAACAAAATATTCTAGGACTTGTCTTGCCACTTTCTTTAAACTGAAGAAGACACAGACCAGCCAGGAGGCAGTTAAGATCAAGTTGAAAGTAAGAAGGCAGGCCTCAAAAAAAAAAAAAAAAAAAAAAAAAGGCAGGCCTCAAATGTAAACACAGAAAAGAGTCTCTTATTCCCTACACTTCTCACTTTTCAATCATTGAAAGTTGTTTCTCACTGCATTCAATTCTTCAAAAAAGAAACCAAGACAGTTTTCCCCAGACTATGATATATATCTTGTCATGTATTTTAACACTTAAATAAAATTAAGAAGGCTTTTCCTGCTGATTTGTCCAGAGTCTATCTGAGTTACTAGTATTTATAGTTACATTTTATCCAGTGGTTAACTTTGTGTCAGGAAGTGTACAGAGCACTCCACATACATTATGGTATTTATTCTTCCCAACAGTTTGATAGGATAATGTTTAGCATAGAAATCCTTGGCAGGATCCACAGTTCTAAACCGTGAATTACAGCACAAAAGTTAGTGCTCTGGAGTTAGATGATCTGTACTGCAAAGGAGTAAGTCACAACTCAGCAACTAAGCAACAACAGTGACAACAATATGGATCCTAGCGGCAAGAAGTTGGGTAAGTGGCAAAGTGAAGAAAACAGAACTACCAATCTCATAGGATAATTCTGGAGATTAAAGCCTGATGCATTTGCTTGAGCCACCTATAGACCGGCACCTTTTCAATGTTATTTGATGTTTTTAAACTTGCAGAAATGACATACAGATCCTGACATCCCCAAAGACTACAGTGACTTGAAGTCTAGCCAGGAAAGTCTCCAGGTTCCATTTATTTGGTCATGGATAACGTTCTTCACCTAAGCTAACCCCTTTAGAAAAGTTCATTTCTGTTCTTTCACCTGAAGCTTCTCCTGAGAAGGTGTGGCCATGAGGATTTCATTGTTATTTTTTGCCCCAGTTGGATTGGCTGTTTCAGATAAGGAGGGAACTGGGTTGGATACAGAGGCCTATGGCAATCCTTCTAGCCCCTAAGCTTTAAAGCTAACTAACCTGGCACAGGCCAACCTTCCTGAGCAAGACTGGGAATTCAAATGATTAAAATCTAGGATATCAGAAACAATGTGACCGGACCAAAGGGTGAAATAATGGAAGCCAGACATTCTGGGCTCAAGTTATAAGCTATAAGGCCTAGAAATATCTCTCTAGTTCAGAAGGTGAACATACCTCTCCCTGACCTACGTTTTCCTAGCAATGCAGTTCACAGAGGTTTCAGGGAGTCCAACTTATTTATAGACAGTGCTTCACGGTTTAGGAAGAAATGAATTCTAAAATGCATATTTGCTTATAAGACACGATTCACATTTATACAGATATTGTCAATAACTGTAGAGCAGGGGTAGGAATGGAAGAGTATAAAATTGTATCATGGTGAGATAAAGGTCCTTTTTCAAGCTCTCTCTCCTTAAACACGTATGCATACACAGTTGATAAAAATACTGGCTCTTAATAAACATTACAGAGTAGTTTTCTCAGAATTTAAAGAAGAGAGTATGCGTATCGGTGATGTTCATTTGTTTTTTGTTATAGACAACAAAAAACAAATTGGGTCAATCATAATGAGAAACTTTGAATGAAACCAGTAACACAAGCATGGCTGCCGTGCTGTGCTCAGTGGCGCAGTAGTGTCTGACTCTTGGTGACCCTATGGAATGTAGCCCGCCAGGCTCCTTTGCCAATGGGATTTCCCAGAAAGAATACCGGAGTGGGTTGCCACTTCCTCCTCCAGGGGACCTTCTAACCCAGGAAATGAACCCACGTCACCCATACTGGCAGGTGAGCTCTTTACCTGCTGAGTCACCTGGGAAGTCCAATACAAACCTAGTATCCAGGAAAGTTTTATAACAGAGTATCAGTCAAGACAGCAGGAACTTATAGCATGAAGCAGGCACCTCAGCTTTGTCAGATTCCTTTCTATTTCTTGATGAAATTGTTTTGTTATGATCAGTAAAGAGCTCATTTTTAAAACCTATACATCCCCTTAGCTATACAAGTAAGCAACAATCAGAGACTATGATATCTTCAACTAAAAACAACAGGTTTATGTTCAGAGACAGTAAATGGTAAAAAAACAAAACAAAACAAAAACGGGTTGATTCTATGCCTCTTCTGCAAATTCATTCTTTAATTTAAAAAACACTTGTTCACGATTCATCTAGGCACTGGGGAGAACTGGAGGTGGAAAGATACAATACTTGCCTTTAAGGAGCTTGAGGTTTTATGGACACTCATCCACAAGCTGGTCATTTCCAGATGTTGGTCTAGCTACAGGCCCAGTAACTCTGGCCCTCAGGCAAATCCAAGCCCCTAGTCTGGTTCTGAAATAAGATTTTATTGTACAGCCATGATCATTAGTTTATACATCGCCATGGGCTGTTTTTGTACTATAGAACAGATTTGAGTGGTTGTGACAGAAACTTTCTGGCCCCCCGAAACCTCAAGTATTTATTAACGTGGCTCTTTATTTTAAAAAAGTTTGCCAATCTATGGTCTCACAAAAAGCTGAACTGATNAGAATTCAAACAATCCAAAAGCTAAAACGACCCCAATTTTTCCTATGTTGCACAGTCCTCGTTGAGCTTTATAATTTTGTCCCTGAGACACCCCAGAGTTCTTAAGTGCCTGTGGCCCATCCAAGTAAGACTCGTTTATGTTCAGTCTAGTTTGTATTAAATGTGTTTTGTGCTATTCTGGTTCCTTTAAAAATGGTAATTCATTCATGAGACATACGATAACTATTAACCAGGCTGCCCCATTCCTGAACCGTTTTGCATAATTGAACATGTATTCTATCAGGCTCTTCCTTCTCCCCAGGGCCAGAGAGAGAGAGAGACCAACCTATACACACCCCCGGGCTCTCACCCAGGCCAGTGGGGAGGGTGCAGGCTTCGTCTTGTTTTCTCTTCAAGTCACCGGTCTGGTGACAAGGTGGAGCCCTCAAGAGGCTCAAGGCCTTAGGTCCCAGGTTCAGACTTACATACTGGCTGTGTGACCTTGGCAAGCTGCTTGTCTCTTTGAACCAGCTTCCTCATGACATTTTATGTGGTGAGAATAAGCACATCCAGCCTGTCTGGGACAGTGTCTCACATACAGGAAATACCCAGCGATCAAATCATTACCTCGCCACAGTTGGAAAAGCTGAGAATGTGGTTCTTTCTTGGAGAACGCTCTTTCCTCCTATTTTCGTTTAGAGATAGAAGATCTCCGAAAGGTTTAATAAACAAGAGCCTTCCTCAGATCCCTAAATCAGAATGGTAGGCATTGAAATCACAGGATTCCTGTTTATCCTAGCAGAAGCTCTGTAGGATCTGGAAGCAGGGGTCCACTGAGGCAGGGCACTGGCAGGGGTGGAGCCACCCTGGGCTGCATTTTCTCCAGCAGTGCTGAAATTACAGTTCAGAAGTCAAGGCGGGAGGGGCAGGGGAAGAGTGCTCTAAGGCTTTGGAAAAGATGAAAAAGAGGTGACTAGAAGTGGAAGTGAGATCCCATCCATGCTGGATACCATGAGTCTGCTCCATCCAGGGAGAAATTCTTCTTCATACCTTGATTGGGGAGAGAGTGCAAGGCTCCCGGTGGCCTGATGAAAACTATGGGGTTGAATTGTGGTACCAAGACAGGGATGACTTTGCCACCCTCAAACAGAGGTCTTGCCAGCTTCTACATCCTCAGTTTCCATTTCTTGTGAGTAGATGGTGTCATGGTCAAAGATAGAAATTCTCACCACCCTCAGAAAAATCTGATTAGGAGGCAGGGTTATGATCTGGGAGTATTCAACGGGGAAAGCCTCTCCTTAGAAGGAATCCTTTGGGGAGTAACCTTTACTAAGACAGGTTGTAGTCCTGTAATCACCAGATCGCCAGTTTCCAAGTCAGTGCAATCCATGCACTGCCTATAGCAGAATCTTCCAGAGAGGGAGTTGAAAATGCAGAAACCCAAGAGCTAGCAAATGAGAACTTCTTGGGGAAAGAACACGGGATCCGCAGCCAATTGTTAACGCACGTTCAAGTTCGAGACCCACCGCTCTTCAGCATCGCTTTCTTCGGAGTTGTAGACAGTTCTCAGAACCAAAGAGATGTCCTTCCTCTTACTACTCTGAGTATCTTCTGGNACGGGATCCGCAGCCAATTGTTAACGCACGTTCAAGTTCGAGACCCACCGCTCTTCAGCATCGCTTTCTTCGGAGTTGTAGACAGTTCTCAGAACCAAAGAGATGTCCTTCCTCTTACTACTCTGAGTATCTTCTGGGAAAACCGGGGAATATCACTTCTATTTCTCAATTTGTGGCTTTGGGGAATGCTGTGACAAGGTTGTGGGAGGCCTCCTTTGGACCAAAGGCCTTAGTGCTGAAGGTAAAAGCGCCTTTCCTCTGATCTCATTTCTCTCTTCCTGCAGCCCCACCAGCTACTGGAAGTCCCTTGCCCCTGACCGTTCAGACGATGAGCACGACCTTCTCGATGGCACCTCCAGGCCCCGATACTCCCACAACTATCTGAGTGACAGTGACACAGAGGCCAAGCAGACAGAGACCAACGCATAGCCCAGGGGAATGGTGTGGACCCCTCCCACCCACCGCCTCCTGCTGCCACGGGCGCCTCTCTCGTGGGGCACGGGTCTCCCCCATCCGACTGCAGATCTGCATGGGAGACCCCTGACCCTCTTCAGTCTGGGGGTTTCCCGGGCTGTGGGTATCTGACATCTCCACGTGGAATTGTGGAGGGAAGAGCAATTCTGAAAAGAGAACTTTCTGCTCCTGCCTTGGGCCACCGTGGGTGGCAGGCAGCTTGGCACCACACGGAGCCAGCAGGTTGACCTCCATGTCAGCGCCCTGCTCAGGGACGGTGGACAGATTGCCTACTGGGACATTCTCGGGTTGCTGGGTCCATGGGGTGGAGTCTGGGGCAGGAAACAGCAATTCCTTCCCCCTTGGCTTGGGGCGAGGGCTTTCTCTTCTCAGTGCCTGCTGTCTATTTACTTTTTTTAATTTAAATACCCAACCTCTCCATCGCAGCTGTATCCCTGAGAGTGGGAGGGGGGCTGCCACAGCAGCTGGCCCGCCTCCCCACACTGGGAATGACTAGAGGAATCTCAGCTTCATCTTTATTCTTCAGAGAGCAGGCTTTTCTCTGTGCAGCTGGAGAGACTGGTGAGCAGAGCTGGGTCCAGCTTCTTAAGAGTCCGAGTGGGGAGGGACTCTCAGGTGCTTCTGGGTTCAAGCTGAGCAAGCCTACACAGACAGGGGTGTGGACGTACCAGCAGGAACTTCCAGCCCCCACCCCTCTTCGTCTCATCCCTATGTTATGTGCAATGACCTATTTAAGAGTAAACCCGCTCCACCTACGCCAATTCGGGGCTTATCCAAGCACTGCCTCCCTCCCCCTCAGTCCAAATTGCCTGGATCACAAGCTCAACTTGAGAGGGAAGGCCTTGGGTGGAGGGCTTGCAAATGGAAAAACTGAAGATGGAAGCTTTGGTCAGTACTAACATGTATTAGATGCAAGTCCTCACCCTGAGACCTGAGCCTGAGTCATTTTTCTTCTTCTAATCGCCCTGCCCACACACACGTATCCCAGACATGACAACATCAGGACCGACAGTCCCAGCTCCCCCCCCCCGCCCCCACAAAGATCATCCCACCAACACCTCCAGACGCGGGGGCCCGAGGGCAGTGCCTGGTGCTGCCCCCATCTGCTGTCCCCTTCTTCTCTCCTGCAATTGGTTTGTACTCATTGGGCTGTGCTCTCCTCCCCATTTACCTGATGTATGGAAATAAACGTCCTTTTTCTCCTGGCACTGCCAGTTTTCCTTCCTGTTCCTTCAGGCTCAGTAAAGTCCAGGGTCAGCACACAGGAGCAGAGCGATGCTGCTGCTGATGCTGGGGGAGTCACCCTGGCCTCTGACCCGCTGCCATGTCAGACCAGTGCCACTCAGAGAGCTTTGGCAGGTCATCTGGAGCAGGCAGAGGCAGTGGGTGAGAGAACCGGTTAAGAAAGACATAAACCTCCCTTCTGTTTTAAAAACCCGAGGATTGTAATTCAGGTTGGCAGAGCCGTCCAGGTCTTGTCCTACCCTGGCCTCCACTTGGGAATGTTGAGGTTACTCTGATTGTTAAATCTTGCCAATTAGAGAAATCCTATCTTCCTTTTTAAGGATGCAAACGTTTATTAGATTTTTTAAAACACTTTTTTTATTTTTGGTTGTGCTGGGTCTTCGTTACTGTGCTCGGGCTTCCTCTAGTTGTGGCGAGTGGCGGCTAGCTACTTTCCAGTTGGGGTGCTCAGGCTTCTCACTGCAGTGGCTTCTATTGTTTCGGAGCATGGGTTCTAGAGCACACAGGCTTAGTTCCCCCACAGCATGTGGAATCTTTCCAGACCAGGGATCGAACTGTGTCCCCTGCACTGGCAGGCAGATTCTTAGCCACTGGACTACCAGGGAAGTCCCAAAGATGACTTTCTGATCAATACTTGGCAGAACTCTCTCTGACCTCCCATCCCATGGGCCATAGGGCAACTTGAATAGGCTGGGTGTGCTGGCTTCTCCACCCTGCTCAATCCCTGCCTGCATGTCCCCATCCACACTTGGTCCCTTCCCTGACAGCTGAGAGACAGCTCATGCAAAGGGCAAGAAACAAATGACCCTCCTCCTTCTCTACCTCTTGTAATATGACCAGTTATAATCCCTACATGCATATATACAGCTGGTCAGTCAGGCTCCCCTGGTTTGGACAAGTAGGCAAAAAAAGATATCAGACAGGCCTACTGCTGATGTCAGGCATCTAGAAATGGACAAGAAAGGGAAAAGGGCGGGGGGAGTCATCCCCAAACGGGAGTGAAGTGTGATGTGGCCCTATCTTGAATGAAAGAAACTGCCCTGAAGGTTGAATACAGAAGGCAGTAGAAGTGAAGTTACCGGGTTGTTTTTTTAACTGCTGACTCTTCATGTTCAATTCTGTCATTCACATCTTTTACTCCTGCTTTCAGCTAGCTTGGTGCATTTTTTCTTCCAAGGAACTAGTGTGACAAAAGTCCCTGCTACCTACAGGCAAGATCCCAACTCTGCTCACCCACACTGTACTCGGGCCTCTGATTAATTATTGAGAGAAAGTCCCAGCTTCAACCTCTGATAACCTGGCCTGGGGCAGAGGGATCTGTTCAAGTCAGAAAATGTGTATTATTCATCTGCTCATTAATTCAACAGTCAAATATTTCATCACTGCCTGGCTGTCGTCTGGACACTGTTCTAAATGCTGGGGCGGGATGAGGTCCTGCCTGCATGAAGTGGATATTCTAGTAGGGGAGTCAGACACAGAAAATATGTACCACACCTCCTAATATGTACAAGCTTTGGGTGAGTACGATAAAGCAACTGCCCACAATGCAGGAGACCCGGGTTCGATCCCTGGGTCAGGAAGATCCCCTGAAGAAGGAAATGGCAGCCCACTTCAGTACTCTGGCCTGGAAAATCCTATGGACGGAGGAACCTGGTAGACTACAGTCCATGGGATCGCAAAGAGTCGGACACGATTAAGCGACTTCACTTTCCTTTTCCTTTTGGGTGAGTAGAGAGGAGTAAAACATAGTGTTTGTCCTCCAGGGGCTCATGGATTAGGGCTAGGGCAGATCCCTTTGGAAATAATTACATGAGACATAAAAGGACAAAGAAGTTGCTTTGGGCATGTTATAAGAGGAGACACTGTCACTGAGAGAGGAGGGTCAGAAACTGGGAAGGCTTCTAAAAGGAGCTGGTATTTTGAGCTGGCACTTGAATAGACTGCGCTTCCCAGGTGGCACTAGTGGTAAAGAACCTGCCCACCAATGCAGGGGTTGTAAAAGATGCAGGTTCGATCCCTGGGTCAGGAAGATCCTCTGGAGGAGGGCACAGCATCCCACTCCAGTATTCTTGCCTAGGGAATCCCGTGGACACAGGAGCCTGGCAGGCTACAGTCCATAGGGTCGCAAAGAGTTGGACACAACTAAAGCAATTTGGCTTGCACACACTCACGCACTTCTACAGATAGATATTACTGTACAGGTGTGCTGGGAAGAAAGAACTTAAGCAAAGGCCCTGAGGCAGGGAATGCTAGGTGGTGTGGGGAACTCCGCAGGGAGTCCAGGGAAGCTGGACATCACCTCACATGACCAACACTTCTCCGAGATGCAGCGAAGCATCTTGGCCAGTGTGCTGGGCTCCAGACTGGGAAGGGGGCAATTCCCTCTGGACCAAACTCCCTAGGGGAGCCCCAGGAACTGCCAGGCCATCAAAGCCCATCTTCATTTGGGATATGCCTTCTGAGCTCTCTAAGCTCCTGCCCCCACCTGTACACTCATGGTTGCCTTGGTCCCTAAGATGTAAGTGATTCCCACAAAACAGACAGCAAATCTGTCCCTGTGCCGGGCTCGAAGCCACCTTGCTAGATCCTCCTCTGTAATCTCAGACCCCCGGGACCACTCTGACTCCTAGATAAGAGGCATGGGGGCACCCAGAGCCCTGTGAGGCTCCCTATGGTGCCCAGTCTGTGCCCAGAGACAACAGCAGCACGTGGTGATTCCCCAACCACCTCCTTTTTGTCCTGTGTCCTCTTGGCAGACATCCCTGTTGTCCTTCCCCCAGGCCCCGCCCCCATGCCTGGTGGCACAGACACTTAGCGATTTGCTCCTTAATTGTCCCCCAGCTAGGCTGCGCAGATGCCGCTCTTTAATCTCTCCTGATAAATGAATCGCACCGCTCCTTTAATCATATGTTCATATCCAAGCCAATTTGAATCAATTTGGCAGGGAGTATGTTGCAAGAGATGCCATGACTGCTGCTTCCTCCCCCCTGCCCTCCCCCAGGGCCCTGGAGCCTGCACGTCTGCTGTCCTCCCCCTCAGCAAAGAGCCCAAGAGGCTCATCGGGGAAGGACCTCCTACCTGAGTGATGGGGACTTTTCAAAGTCAATCATTCCTTCCTGTCCTCCAAGCAGGCCCACATGGGACAGGAGGAAGATGGATTCCCAAAGGCCTCAGAAGTGGGAGAGACAGGACGAGTCCACAGCCTTCTCTGGTCACTGAACAAAGCGCCCCATTCTCACCCCTGGGAGAAAGTGCTGCCTTAAATCTAACCTTTATGCCTTCCGTTCCCCTTTCATTTCCTCTGAGCTGGTTCTCAGGGAAGGTATAACATTTCATCACCTCTTATATAGCAACCTATTCCAGACTAGCCTATGATAATTTGTCCTTGCCTGCTCCTGCCACTGGCTGCCACCCCAATGCCTTTCATCTTTCCCCAGGAAGTCTTCTTTTCTACGTCCTCCGGGCTGGTGGGCAGTCCAGGACACGCTTGGTAATATACCATGTTCCGCTGTATTTGGGGTTACTGGTTTTCTTTACCTACAGAGTGGTGTTCACAGACCCTCATGAAAACGAAACCAGTGCTAAACTGAACGCTTCTGCCACCAGCACTGAGACCTTGGAGAAAGGCCTTGACCTCTTGAACCTGTTTCTCCATCTGTAAAACAAGGTGGAATTACTGGCAAGAAGCTTTTGGCTCCTAGGTTCGTAAAGAACCCCTCAATGCTGCCAACAGAACCTCACTCCCACCTCTTCATCACCTGCAGTGAGGGGCCAGAGGAACCAATGGGTAGCGCTAGTGGGGCCTCGAGACCTGCGAGCTGGGGGACAGATGTTTTTCCCCAGCGCGAAGGCTGTCTGGGTTTGGTTCCGTCCAGCAGCGCAGATGCGCCTCCGCTTCCTCTTCATTTATGTTCCTTTCTGATGGCGGGTTCTGAGCGTCCAGGCCGGCGCCCTCCGGTTCAAGGCGAACCTGGGCATATTAGCATATACATATTTTATTTGCATTACCCTCAGGAGCCTGAGATCTCTGGGTCCTCCACTGTCTGGAGGTTCCCTCGCCCCTTTTTCGGAAGCCACGCCCTTTAAAGGATCAATGACAGGACCGAGCCAGTCAACGTTGCCCTTGAAGGGTTCCAGAAGCCTAAGGACCGGTTCCCTCGCTCAGCGACCCGATGGTACTGTTTCCCGCCCTTTTAAGGGCTCCTGGAAATCCTCCGCGGGAACTGAGGCTGATGCAGCCCAGCCTCACCTGTCAGGAGTGTTGCGGAGGATGAGGAGGGCTCAACCAATAGAACCATCGTGAGCACTGTGTCCCCAGTAGTTAAGCACTTCACAATCGCCCTTAACCTTTGTCACAGCTCCGTGAAGTGTCCTTCCCCTGAGGAAACCGGCTCAGGGAGGGTGACATCTGTCCTAGCAGGGACCTCAGCTTGGCTCCAGCAACCGGCCAGGCGTCCCCGAGCTACTCTGGCCTTGTCAGAGGATAAAGGGAGAGGCGAGAAAACCAAGAACTGCTGTCACGATCCTCCTCTCAAGTAGCTGTGTGCCTGGTATTCACCAAGGCCTGCCCTTAGGAAGGAAGCACTTTCTGACAATTTGGGGAGGTGGGGGTGGGGAAATGTCAACTTCACATTTGTGTTGCTCCTTACAATTCTCAGAGCATCCCCCATGTGTGATCACATTTGTGCTTCAAGAACACGGTGCCAACGATGTTCCACATGGCCTGGAATGCACATTTGAATCTCTGGGTACCTCAATCTAATTTCATTACAGTACAATGGAACAATCCAGACCATTCTCTGGGATTCCATCTGGGAGGAGTGATTTTCAGAGCAATAGCCATTTTGGAGTTAACAAGGATGCTAGGTTTATTTAGAAGGAATTTTACAGAGAAATCGATTCTTCTGTAGCATAAGCTCCAGTAATGGGTCATATACATGAGGGAGATTCCAAAAAGGATGTGTGCTTCGCAATTGAAGTCAGTGACATAAATCTCCCAGAGGAATACTTAAATGTGCATATAGAATTTGCTTTAGATATCAAAAGCCAGCTATGACAGCTTTACGGAAAAAAACCGCAAAAAAGATATTAAGTTTTGACACTACCCAGGCAAATTATATTTGAGGTGGTTTAAGAGTCAAAGAGTTTCCACATTTTAATAAATTTTTATATGTTTTGTGCCACATCTATATGATCTGACTAGATTAGAAAAAGAAGCAAATGGATTTGGGGAAGAGAGGACACTAGGGAATTTGAAAGTGGAGAATAAAAAAAAAAAAAAATCCTGGTATGGGAATACAGCCAGTAGCTTTAGAAATATTACCTCTTTGAAAGACAGGTCAACAACTGATAACCAGGCAAATATAAAACTGTATGTGATGAAATAAGCCTCATGACTCATATTTAATCCTGGGGACTGGCATCAGTTGCAGGTTGGCATCCTTGCTTAAGGGCTGCTTCTGGCCCCCGCTGTCTTCTGGAGAGCAGGGGGATTGACCCTAGTGAATGGCAGTGTCCTGGAAGGTTGTGGACTAGAAGCACGGGGCCATGACCTGCCTTTGCATGTCCAGCAGCTCATCTGTGGAGGCTGGTCCTTCCAGTGGACCATATACTGAGCCACTGGGCAGGATTTAATAGCAGAAAAGGAGCTCCTGCTCCCTCAAACTGGCAAAATAAGCCTAGAAAACCGAGTAGTGAAGCACTCGGAAGCTCTGTGAATGGGTTTCTAAGAGAACATGTCCACATGACAAAAGCACATGTGAAAACACAGATAAATATTAGATGAGACTTCTGAAAACTAGAAATAGCTTTATTTGGGCACGTGGGATTCTAGATGAAGTCTCTGTGCTTGAAATAAAAGTTTTCATACAATTTCTCTTTTAAGTCAGTACAGATGTGTATGTGTCAGAAACCAAAGAAGGCCCCCAATTAGTCATATTAGTGTGACTCTAAGAGGAGTGTCTTTCCCAGCACTGCATGGATAGAAATAGTAGCCGTGGAGGGTAAACCATGTGGCAAAGCTGCTTAGAAACTGCTTAACTCCCTTGCTCAGGGAAAGCCATTCTTAAAGCAGCAGGCATCTCTTGGCATGACTACGAGTGGAAGCTGGAAGAGGAACAGATTGGAGGGTGGAACTTGAACAGGGTATTTAGGGAAGAAGAGCAGCGGGGGAGGGGTGAGAAGAGCCTCCAGACATAGCCTCCCATGCTGCCTGAAGCCCTGCAGGTGACAGGTTTAGACAAGGAGACACGTGTTGATGCAGGGACCAGTGATGGAGTGGGGTGAGGAGAAGCCAAGAATCAAAAAGGTCATTTAGGATATTTGCGTCTCAGTTACATATTAAAAAAAAAAAAAGATCTGTAAGTGTGGACATGACTCAATGGCCAGACTGTGCCCGGTTAATGGATTCCTGCTTCTCATACTTGACTCCATCGAAGAAGGTTTAGCCCCTTAAGGAAAAAGTATTTTCGCTATTTCAGAGTCAAGTGACAGGTGAGTTCCCTGGGAAAAACGAGAAGGTACTGGTTTTAGAAGGGGAGGACTGAGGGGTTGAGACCTCACAGAAGGTCTGGTAGGAGTAAGCCTCCTGGGGCTCGGAAGTGATCGTCTCCCTCCCTGCCCCCACTCCTTGCTCCCCAGTAGAAATCAGCTACAAATCTCAGCTTGTTGGGAACAGATGGCCTTGGCTGACGAATAAGCCACCGCAGGCTGCTCCACCTGTTCTCGGGCTGGAATAATCAGCTCGAGACAAACATCGGCGCTGAAATAACTCATGGCAGCGGGTGATGCGCAGGCACAGATTCCAAAAATCTCTTAAATAGACCCCCTCCAACTCTCTCCCTTCCCCAGCCCCTAGAGGCCATCAGGGGAAGGTAATGGAGCGGAGAAGAGAGAGAGAGCGCCAAGCTGAGAGCGATGGTGGAGCTGGTGGTTCCGCCGGTGGGCGTGGGNTCCATGTGCCTAGGCCTATATGGCAATTGAAGAGTAATTTCCTCTGTGTTGTTTTTCCTTTGAGAATATTTTTACTCTTCCCACCCCCCCCCACCCCCAATCAGGGATTCCTCTGAACATTTCCACCCTACCCAGTCCCAGTTTTGTTTTGTTTTGTTTTCTCCCCAGAGCATGTTAACTCCTATTCTTTTGGGTCCTAGGGGCCCCTGTCTGGAGATCCTCCTGTTTTGGTTTCATCAGAATGCACTCAGCCTTGCTTGAGTCTCTGTTTACACCTCTCACCCCTCCACCCACCCTGGGGCAGTTATGAGCCTGTTTCCTTCCAAAGCAATTAGTGCAAGGAGGCCAGCCGACTCGGTGTTAATGCTGTTTCATTAAGTGGGAGCAATCCTAATGATAATAAAATGGCACATTTAACATTCAAACATTGAACAGGGTTTCTGAGCGAGTGTGTCTCTCTCTTCCTTTCTGGTAGAACAGCTCCATCTTCATAAAGACCTGACAATACACCTTAATGAGAGACTGGGGAGCTGAGCGTCTTTATGAGAGGATGAGAACCAGACAAAGAATCCAGAGGAAGAGGGTGTGGTGCGTTGAGGGGATAAAGACCCTAAGGATTCCTGGGGTAATGGATTCTGTGGTGCTAATTCAGACAATTAAATTCTGTAAGAAATAAGGTCACATGGAAAATAAAGCCCGCCACAGGCTTTCATGCAAGGCAGTCATTTACTTATCTGTTTGTTCAACACACTTTTTTTTCAACAAACATTTACTGTGTACCCACGACAAGCCATATTTTGTGGGGGTTCGTGATAGAGGATGGCTCTAGTTTTATGAAAAGGAGCTCCAAGGGCATGAATGGTCTACAGACCATCTTGTTTACCCTCCCCTGGGCAACTTTCGTCCAATCTATCCGAAATTCAACAAATGCACCCGTGAAGAGAATTTTAACAGTTGCTTTGGTCTCCTGAGCCAGTCCTTATGCCCCTTCCTTACTGAGACATCTACCTCTAAGGTCCTTGGCACTCTGTGATTATAGAATATCTGATTGTACTGAAGCAAAAAAGTGGTGTGTGATTGGGGAGCTGGCCAGAGAAAGAAGGTACGTTCAATCAGCTGGTGTTTATGGGGGACTGAAGAGAGGCAGGAGAAAAGGATAGCCTCCCACAGCCTCTTTCTTCCTCTTAGATGTCTTTCCCAACTTTATTTCCAACTCCTGGGCACAGAAGGAAAGCTGCTGGCCAGGGGTCAAAGGTGGGCTTTGCCCAGGCTGGGAAAGCGGCTGATTCGAAAAGGTGTCAAGTCATAGGATGGCGTTAATTTCATGCTTAATTCGTACAGGATCTTCCCCACAACGGGGGACAACTTGAACCCATGCCCTAGGGAAAGGAGAACAGGTGGTCAGGCATCCTCACAGACAGGGGCTGGGCTCCCTGGAAGTCCCCTGCACAGTCCCCAGACAGGGCTAACCTTCCCACTGGTCGCACCCCAAAGGGAGAAGGTGCCTCCCATCATGAGCAGCCCTTATTCTCTGACAGCCCCGTTCAGCCCCCTTATTTATACACTCACAATCTGGACTTTGGCCCTTCTCTATCAGCTTAAAGCATGAAAAACACCATTCTGCCTTGCACTGAGGTCAGCTCTCAGGCACCCCATCTTCCCTCGCTCAAGCTCACCAGAGAATCCAGCACCAATGACAATGTTGTCGTACTTTGGGTGTCTATCAAGAACGAAGTGCCCATCGGGGGTGTTCTAGAAAGAAACAATCACACCTGTGTCCTTTGAGGATAGAAGGAGGAAGAAGAGCTGCAGGCTCAGAAGGGAGGAGACTCAGCTGGATTTCTTTCCAGAAAGAATGGGAACAGGACACAGGCGTGCTTTCTGCATGCCAGTGCCCTGGGGTACGCGGGTCTTTCTCATTTGTCCATCTGTCTCTTCTCACACAGAGCTATGAACACAGTAGGTGCTCAGTTAATGTGTGTATACTAACTTCAGCCAAGATGCCTCGGGTCCTGGTGACATCTGTCTCTTCTCTTTGTCCCCAAGGGCTGCTCAACTAGAACATCTTGCCAAAAACTCTTTTAGAGTTCTTCTGGGAAATATAGTGAAGGACTGCCAGACATAAGCCTAGTTTCCTAATGAAAAGGAATATGAATAACCTCTAATGGGCCCTCTCGGGTGGAGGCGAGCCGACCCTCAGAAATGAGCTCATTTGTTTCAAGTCACATTCTATGTCAGGGGTCAGGCTGAGTCTGGCCCAAGCCACGCAAGGCCGGTCTGCCCCATGGCCCTGCTCCCAGGGCCGCGGGAGGGCCTGGCCTGGCTGTCCCCACACTTACCGTGTACATGCAGTGCTCCATCACAGCAGGCTCAGGCTGCAGGTCAGGTAAGTGATCTCTGACAAAACCACTCAGGATGTGGACATCTTGGACGTCTGAGAAAGCTGCCGGGCAGTCCCGCTCCTCGGGATCTGCATTGTTGCCGTGGTGATAGCAGACCTGACTCCCAATCAGAGCAGTTTGAGCTAGGAGGGCCAGCTTCCTGCACACCACCCCCAGCCCGGCAGGAGATGGGGGGGGGCAGGTTGTACACAGGAGGCACCCCAGCCATCANGGGATCTGCATTGTTGCCGTGGTGATAGCAGACCTGACTCCCAATCAGAGCAGTTTGAGCTAGGAGGGCCAGCTTCCTGCACACCACCCCCAGCCCGGCAGGAGATGGGGGGGGGCAGGTTGTACACAGGAGGCACCCCAGCCATCACCCCAGCCTTCCCCAGTGCTGTCAGATGCTTTTTGTTGCCATACAAGGTTGCCTAGCTGTCCGTTCCCCCGCTAACCCTCTGTTTGCAAAGGAAGGGCTCCCTTTGCTGGGCCCCAGGACAGCTGGGAGTCTCGTGCGGCGCATGCTGAATAGTGAAGTTGGTTCCTGCTGCTGCTCACTGGGGCCTGAGGGAGCTCATTGAGAGGGAAGTTAGGGTAGCCACCCCAAATCTGCATGGGACCGTTAGCCTTCTCTGGGCCTCTCCCCTCACCTTCATCAGCCCTGGGTACTCTCTGGAGGGCAGCCCGTAGATGTGATGAGGAGCCAGGCTTAAGCCCAGGCCCATGAAGCACGGAAAGGCCTGGGACACACTGTAGCTTCCAGGAACCTTCTCTTGCCAGTAACACACGTTGATCCGCAGGGTCTTGGAACAGGAAGAGAAAGTGGGAAGTGAAAAGGAGAACATTCTGGGGGCCTCCAGATGCCCTGCTCAACTCACCCATCTTTGTTTCGCTCAGTTCTCATGTCATTTACATGTGATATTGTGTTGTATGTGTGCGTGCTAAGTTGTTTCAGTCATGTCCAACTCTTTGCGACCCCATGGACCATAGCCCCTTAGGATTCTCTGTCCATGGGATTCTCCAGGCAAGAATACTGGAGTGGGTTGCCATTTCCTTCCCTGGGGAATCTTCCCGGCCCAGGGATTGAACCCCCATCTCTTGAGTCTCCTGCATTGGTAGGCGGATTCTTTACCATTGTGCCACCTGGGAAGTCCCAAAGCCTTTATATATATCATTTAATTTAATTCTCCAGTAGCCCTAGTCCCCATTTATAGGCTATAAAATTGAGGTTCAGTGAGGTGAATGAACTTGCCCAAAGTCATCCACTAACACGTGGCAGGTGGAAGATTCAAGCTCAAGTCCCTCTAGGTCCAACTTTTCTTAAGCACAACCTCCCAGGCTTCCAGTTCCCCCTACCTGGAGAGGTAGCTCAGCTCCCAAGGGACGGAGGAGCCGGTTGGTCCAAGGACCTGCCGTGATGATCAAGCTCTTGGCTTGGTAGCTCCTGGAGGTAGTTTTCACCGTGACTGGTAGCCCTGGTTTTATCTCCACTACCTTCTCTCCATCATGCACTATGCCACCTAGCTGTCGAATTGCAACCTGAAAGGGCAGGAAGAGGGAAGGAAGAATCAGTTTTATATGTGGTTCACCCTGGTGGACAAAGAATCCTTCACTGAGGTCAGAGAAGAGTGGGCAGGCTCTAGACCTCCTCACCCGTATTGTCCAGGCCTAACAGGATATCTAAAATCACCCTGCCCCCACAGTCAAGACTAGAACCAGCAGGGCAAAGGCGCTCCTCCGGCCGGGGGTCAGGGGATAGCTGATGGGGACCCAGGATGCCCAGAGCAGGAGCTGTGTGGCCCCTAACGATGCACCATGTCACCTGGAGGGCTCTGAGCGCCTTGTCGGCATAGAGAACTCCTCCGGATGCCTCCAAGAGCCCCATTTCTCCCCTGGCCAGCCGAATATTGGGGAAACGTTGCTTCAGTTCCTCAGATGAAAGACACTGGTGCTCCACTCCCTGCCTCAACAAAGTAGCCTGGATTATCTTTAATTCTGGATTCTCCTTCATTCCCAGCAGCAGTAGTCCAGTCTGCCTGTTAAGAAGAAAAAAAGACCCCTCCGTGAGAGTTTGCATCTGGGCCCTTCCTTCTCTGTCATTCTTCAGCAAGGGTCCAGGGCCAGGCATCAGGGAAGGCCCGGCCTCACATTCAGAAAACAGGCAGAGACACCTCTGTTCTGTTGTGAGAGTCCCAGTATTGAGCTGGTATCCAGCCCGTCCCTTAGTCTGCCCTTGGCTGTCACTATTGGTTTGCTTGTCCCTCCATCTTCCCTCCTCAGGATCCACCCTGCCCTTGAGGACAGAGATCCTAAGTCCTCTTTTATCGCCACACCTAGAAAGTGGTAAAGGTTGAATGAATTTGATAAGATTTCTTCCCCTCCCTGCAGTTCCCTGACCCTACTCACTGTTTTGTTTTGTTTTGTTTTTTAATGGAATGCTTCACAAATTTGCGTGTCATCCTTGCGCAGGGGCCATGCTAATCTTCTTTGTATCGTTCCAATTTTTAGTATATGTGCTGTCGAAGCGAGCACCCTACTCACTGTTTTGATCTCTGTTCTTCAGAGATTAAGGGGACAACCGAAGATGAGATGGTTGGATGGCATCACCGATTCAATAGACTTGAGTTTGAGCAAGCTCTGGGAGATGGTGAAGGACAGGGAAGCCTGGTGTGCTGCAGTCCATGAGATCTCAAAGAGTTGGACACAACTGAGCGACTGAACAACAACTTTATTTCTTTTCCCTTCCCCAACCCCTTGCTTGAGAAGGCAATGGTACCCCACTCCAGCACTCTTGCCTGGAAAATCCCATGGACCGAGGAGCCTGGTGGGCTGCAGTCCATGGGGTCGCTAAGAGTCGGACACCACTGAGCGACTTCACTTTCACTTTTCACTTTCAAGCATTGGAGAAGGAAATGGCAACCCACTCCAGTGTTCTTGCCTGGGGAATCCCAGGGACGGGGGAGCCTCATGGGCTGCCGTCTATGGGGTCACACAGAGTCGGATACGACTGAAGCAGCTTAGCAGCAGCAGCAACCCCTTGCTTTCTTTTTGCTGTCCCTTTTCCATGGCGTATCATGTTTTATCCCTTCCTGCGTGTCTATCTCTTGGTTCCTTCTCGGGCTGCTTGTTTGGTGGAAAGGATCCTAAGTTGGGAGTTCTGGCTCTATGTCCAGTCCTGGCATCCTCTCTGTGACCTTGCTCTGATTGCTCGCTGAGCCAACCCCCAGATTCCTCCTCTGTAATGCATGACTGTTGGGCTATCAGAGGTTTCACATCAGAGAGGGTGTAGAAATGGCCTGGATCTTTTTTTTTCGCTTGTCACAATACCTGGGGGTTGCCATTCACATTTGGTGGGCAGGGGCCAGGGATATTAAACCTGGAATGTTCAGGAAAATCTCACCCAAATGCCAATAGTGCCCTCATGCAGAAACCCCAGTAGATAGCCTCTTAGGGCTCCAGGAATTAATTCAGTGATTCGGTGATTGTGTTTCTCCCTGTACATCCCTGTATGCTTCTTACTCCAAGTGAAATCCATTTCTGTTTAATGCTTTCCACCTCTCTGTCACCAGAGATCAGAGCTGCCTTTTGGTGGGAACTGATAAAAACAATAGAAGGGTCACTTTGGCCCTTGGGACCACTCTTGTAGTCCCTCCCGGTTCCAGCAGCCACAGTGACAAGCATCAGCCTGACACATCCCCCAGGTACTGTATATAAAGCTCGTAATAGCCTATAATGGAGTCTCATGGATATTACATGCTTCCAAATCCCACATTATCTGGTTGGGGGGATTAAAGAGAAGATTGGGAGGGGGTAGGGACACAGCAGGCCCTGGGGCCGGTGTCAGTACACAGAGCCTCGCAGCGTGCCCAATCCATTTGCCATGGCCCCCGCCTACTCAGCATCCACCACTGATGAGAAAGTGCTGAGCGCCTCTGCCTCTTCAAAGCTCGGCAGAGGGAAGATACTGTAGAAATCCCCACCTGTCAGCAGACAGTCCTTTTCCTGTGGCCCCAGAAGGACTTCAGATTGGGTTTCAGGTAATGAAAACTCACCTAGTAAACTCCTTGGTCAACAAGAAAAGGAAGTCACCCAAGCATACGTTCTTGAGCCCTTTGTACCCCATGAAGCTGTGGCTGGCTACAATTCTGCTTAAGTCCTGGCTTCATTCTCACCTGAGCAGTCATAATATCAGATCCCTGACCCAGAAATTCCCGAGCAGCATATTTTAACCTCTGCCTGCAACGTACCAGCCTTGGTCTCTCGTATATTCTGAGATTTACTTTCCCTTCATTTTACCCTTTTTTTCTTCCTCCCTTCTTGCCTTCCCTTCTTCTTTCCTTCCTTCCTTCCTTGAAATAAGAACTCCTCTTACAGGAATGTACTGCATGGAGGAAATGAATTCATGCCAAGGCAACGGGCAAATCTGTCAAATTATGAAATGCTGAGTGATGTTCTAATTCCCAAGCCGTCCTGTGGTGGCTGAAGCGGGAGCACCCCATCCCTAGGAGTAATCAGTGAGCTGATTCTGCCAGTGAATGTAATTGTGCCGATTGTAATCATTTTGCTCCAGCCCTCTGCCCCTGTGGCATTTATTTCTTAGCCCAGATATTGATCTAACAGTGGGAAATTTTCCGTCTGAATTTGCGGTGCCGGACCCTCCCCTAGTCCGAAGATGCGTTTGGGAAATTCTCATTTTCCGTGGATCACAGCTGAGCTATTTGGCCTGAGGGAAACCATGCACTGCTGGGGAAATGCCTTGGATTGGAGAGAGATTTTTTGACCATTATGAGCAAATCGGAAATAAATGTAAAACACTGCCTGGAAATGCAAAGGCCTGTCATTATGAGAGATAGGTGAGAGTCTCCTGTGGGAAATGTTTAGAGAATTGGAAATCAGTCAATCAAAACCGGGATTGGAGAATGGGCTTTTTCTCCCCCAGTATGAAGATAGATGACTTCCACGGGCAGATTGAAAATCATTTAAGTGCTTATTTTCTTAATGGCTTTTCCTAGATCCCAATAAACAGTCTGCTCATTCTGCATCAATTTCTCACCCCCATGCTCTGGGCCTCCCTTTCCTCTTTTTCTGCTCAGATCCCGGCTACAAGTTTGGGGAGGAAGAGGGTGAGAAGGGACAAAGATCTCACAGGCCAAAAAAAAAAAAAAAAAAAGAAAAGACCAGGAAATGAGTAGTCAGGGAGTAGTCAGGGCTGGTCTAGAAAGACAGCACCTTGAAGTGAGGCGGGGTGCAGNGGGGGGGGAAGGGGGAGAAAAAGAAAAAAAAACCCAAAAAAAAAAAAAAAAAAAAAAAAAAGAAAAGACCAGGAAATGAGTAGTCAGGGAGTAGTCAGGGCTGGTCTAGAAAGACAGCACCTTGAAGTGAGGCGGGGTGCAGGAGAACCCTGAAAACAGTTCAGCTCCGAAGTCGCAGGACACCATCAACTGAGTGCTGAGAATTGGGTGCTAAACTGTGCCTTCCTCCCAACCCTAGCTGGATCCAGTGCTAGGAAGAGATTCCTCCCAACAGCCTGTTGACTTTTGTGTGTGTATGTGTGTGTGAGTGTGTGAGTTGCTCAATCATGTCCAACTCTTTGTGACTCCATGGACTGTGACCTGCCAGGATCTGCCCATGGAATTCTCCAGGCAAGAATACTGGAGTGGGTAGCCATTCCCTTCTCCAGGGGATCTTCCCGACCCAGGGATCGAACCTGGGTCTCCCGAATTGCAGGCAGATTCTTTACTGTGTGAGCCACCAGCGAAGACCTTGACTTCTCTATGGCCCTATTAAAGCCTTAGACATGATGGAGGGAGTTGGTGATGAGGGATTTTTACCAGTTACTACAATAAGACAGGAGGCAGGGTGGAGTTGGGAGGAATCGGGAGGGGCAGCCAGCTCTCCGTGCATCTGCCATCTCCCATTCCAAGCTCCAGCTTCCCCCTCTCTGGGTGAAAAGTGCCAGCAAGCCAGCTCTGAGAGTCACCTTGGGAAAGGGACTCCAATAGGACTTGGTAATGGCTGCTGTCTTTGTTGGTTTTCGAGGAGCTCCTGGTGTTTCATCTTCAGCTCAGTGGGCCGAGGTGGAATTGGTTAACAAAGACTGCTCCAGGGAGGGGATGTGGCTGACAAGCCAGACACTTCGCAGACACAGGAAGCAGCAGCTGCGGAGGGGGCCACCAGGTTCTGCCAGCAGCTGTACTGCCTACGGCTGTGATCTTGTCTGATATTGTCAGCTAAGCAGGGGCAGCCCGGGTCAGGAGCGAGATAGTAGGACTCAAAGGGAGAAGGCGGGGGCAGGAAAGAGATGGGCCACAGAGCTGGGATTTGCTCTGGGTATCAGCATCCTGGCTGTACACATCACAAAAGACTCAGACCTTGTGATCTGACACATGTGTCATTGTCTGTTCCCGGAATATATGCAAATATCCGGAGCCCACCCATATTCAGTATGCCACTGTCACTGGAAGTGGCCGAACAGAATGAAAAGAATTGGACAACCACCTTAACTATCAACTCCTGAAGGCTTTTTTTTTTTCAATCATCATCAAATATCATTAAGTAAATATATTTGTATCTATCAGTTCATTTATAATATTGTGCTGGTTCTTCGAGAACTTAGGAGAATAAAAACCACACAGCTGATGAATCATTTAAAAAATCAGAATTAGGAACAAAAGATCAAGGAATTGGAATGGGAAGTATCTGTTCCGTGGCTCTGAGTAAAAGAACTAAATAAACTAGCGTGCCTGGGTAAATTAGGTTGGCCATAGGAAGGAACTGTTAATAATAACAACACAAGACAATAATAAAACCTAGCACTATAAAGAACTTTAAAGATTTTTCAAAGAACATTCACTTCACTCTTCATTTTCTGTAAGTGGGGCTTTGAAGCATAGGGAGAGTCTTTTGCAGGGGGAGAGAGGGTAGATAGTCTTTTAAGAGGGGCTAGGATATGTCCTGGCTTCCCTGGTGGCTCAGAGGTTAAAGCGTCTACCTGCAATGTGGGAGACCTGGGTTCGATCCCTGGATGGGGAAGATCCCCTGGAGAAGGAAATGGCATATCCCATATCCCAGGGTATGTCCTGGGCCTCACATGTGGCTCACTGGTAAAGAATCTGCCTGCCAACGCAGGAGACCCAGGTTCGATCCCTGGATCAGGAAGATCCCCTGGAGAAGGAAAGGCAATCTACTCCAATACTGTTTGCCTGGGAAATCCCATGGACAGAGGAGCATGATGGGCTACAGTCCATGGGGTCACAAAGAGTCAGACACCACCGAGGTACTGAGCATATGCATACACACATAGCAACCTTTTGTCCTGGGATAATTTAGGCATGAACTTGTATGGAGACAAGAGATGGACAAGGTAACTAGTCTGTGGTATTTCCTAAATCAATCAATCTATCAATTCAGTCGCTCAGTCATGTTTGACTCTTTGTGACCCCATGGACTGCCATACAACAGGCTTCCTTTCAACTCCCTGAGCTTCCTCAAACTCTTATCCTTTGAGGCGGCGATGCCATCCAACCATTTCATCCTCTGTCATCCCCTGAATCAGGAGCCAGCAAGATATGACACAGGGGCTGTATCAGGTCTGCCACCTGTTTTTGCCTGTCCCACAGCCAAGATGGTTTTCATGTTTTTAAATGGTTGATGAAAAGCAAAAGAATATTTCATGAGCTGAAAATTATGTGAAGTTTCCGTGTCCATAAAGTGTTATCAGAATCCAGCCATGGTCATTTGTTTTCATATTATGGTGGCTCAGATGGTAGAGAATCAGCCTGAAGTGCGGGAGACCCGGATTCAATCCCGGATCAGGAAGATCCCCTGGAGAAGGGCATGGCAACCCACTCCGGTATTCTTGCCTGGAGAATTCCATGGTCAGAGGAGCCTGGCAGACTCTGCGGGGTCACAAAGAGGTGGACAGCTCTTAGCAACTTTCACTTTAACTTTACTCGTGGCTGCTTTCACAATGGCAGAGTTGAGTAACTGGCAGAACTGAATCGCTGCAACAGAGACCATATGGCCTGCAATGCCTGCAAAACTTACTATATGGCCATTCACAGAAAGTTTGCCAAACTCTGCTCTAGACTAAAAGTTGAGTAATTCTGTGAATTGCACTACTGGTTAAGATCTTGACTGGTCAGTAGCAACCCTCTCATAAGTTTGTGGGGAGAATTAAATGAGTTAACATGGATCAAGTACTTTTAGAACAGCCTTAGTTTCCTTTTTATTTTTTTCTGGCTGAACAGCATACAAGATCTTCCCTGACAAGGGATCAAACCTGTGTCCCCTGCATTGGGAGCGCACGGAGTCTTAGCCATTGGACCCCTAGGGAAGTCCCAGCTTCTTATCATAAGCACTAAAACATGCAGTGATGATGATGGTGATAGTGATTTGTCAGGTACCATTCTAAACCCTTTACATACTTATCCTCACAACAGAAGATATTATTACCCCTATTTTGCAGATGAGAAAACTGAGTCTCACAGGGGTTAGACAGCTGGCTCCAAACCACACAGCTAAATATGTCAGAGTGAACTGATATCTAGAGCCAGGCCTGCCTTATTCCAAAGCTCTTCCAAATTCCTGCCTTCCTGCCAAAGAGGAATGTGAGATCATGAGTCTCCTATCCAACCGTCCCTTTCCCTCTCTCCAGCAGCCCTTCCCCTTGATGTCCATGCTTCCTGCATCCCATCTGCCTCCTCCTGCATTTCTTCCCCCCTTGCTCAATGGAGATAGGACACAGCTGATCCAGAATAACTGAAAGGAACTGCCACGTATGTATTCAAAGTTGCTAAGCATAGTGCCAAGTATTTCATAAGAGTCTCGTTTAATCCTCACAAAGTCCGAGAAGTGAAAATGAGGTGCAGAGATGTACAGAAACTTTTCCAAGGTCACACAGCTGGTAAGAGGTAGAGGACAAAGTCAAATGCAAGCCTGTCTGACTCCAGAGTTGTCTCCCCTCTGAAAGATTCTGCTTTCCAAAGATCTCTCAGTTGCCTCCTTGTCTTCTGGGATGAAGTGTGCCCTCCAAGGCCTCGGCAGGTCTTTCAGCACAAGATACTCAGCAATATTCACAGATGGCTGACAGAGAGGGGGGTCCCTTTGCCAGGCCACCCCTCAGCAAGACATGCTCCTTTATTTGGGTGCTGGGTGCATTAGCTGCCTCTGGAATCCATCTGTAATTAGTTGCCCTAGCTGTATTTGCATAATGGATTTCACTTTGTTCTTAAGTTAATGGTGTTTTTGCAACAGAACAGTAACCTCTTGGTTCCTGGCCATTAAAATAACTGCCACCCTGTAGGGTAGAGCAGTGGTTCTGTAGGAAGTTCAGTTAAGAGCCATAGAGAAGGTGGGAGGATGATACGACGGGTGGTAAAACTTCTCTTTGCCTCCTGGGTAGTCTGCCTTCTTCCCCGTGAGTATTTGAAAGGTCATGATTGGGGGATGGATCTTAAGGGTCAGAAAAGACATGGGAGCAACAGGCTCCCATGGAAATAGCTGCAGGCTCCCTCCATGGCAAGCAGTGCAGCCTGAGGAGCATCGCCATTTGTTCTCATGGGAGGAGGTATGCAGAGAAAAATGAAATGGATTTATATGGTTTGTTCTAAGGGTGAGGACCCAGCATGAAAAGTTGTGATACTAGTAGGAATATAAAGAATCAAGCAGAGGGACTTCCCTGGTGGTCCGACGGTTGAGAATCCACCTTGCAATCCCAGAGACATGAGTTCGATCCCTGGTTGAGGAACTAAGTATCCCACAGGCCAGGGAGCACCTAAATCCATACACCAAAACTACTGAGCCTGCGTGCCTCAGCTAGAGAGTCCACATGCTGCAACGAGCAATGCAAGATCCCGTATGATGCAACTAAGACCCAACACAGCCGAATGAATAATTATCGTTTTAATTAAAAATAATCGAGCAGAGCTCTCCTCCTCTATTTCAATCTCTGCCCTGACGGAGTTTCTGTCAGCTCCACGGGAATGTAGATACACACTCTAGCTCTGGGCACCTGCCGAGTGTCCAGCGGCTTTCCCCAAACAACCTCTGCAAGCCTTGGGCACATGGTCTGAACCCAGCCCTGGAACTCAGAACCTGGCCGGAGCCAGCTGGACCCGTGGCATGATCATGATGACAGCAAGCAGAATGCTTCCATGCATCCAACACCTCCGAGACCCTGTGTGTCCCTTGTTGCACATCAAGTGTTCCTGGCACCACCCCCTCTCATGGTAAAAGCATCCTCATGTGCCAAGCCCCAGGATTCAAGGAATTCTCCCCCACCAACCCAACCTGTATAACTGGGTTCCCGCCTCATGCTCCAGCTGGGCCCACAAGGAGTAGCACTCAGCCATCATCTGGGTGTAGAAATCTTCTGGGTACGCCCTTCGGATGATCCGGCTCTGCCCATGGGAGCTTCCTCGGGAGTGCGGGAGAAAGAACTGGAGATGGAGAACAAGAGACAGCTGCTGTTGACACCCCTCCCCTTTAGGAGCCAGCTCATCCTGTGCTGTCAATGAAGAGCACTTATCCTTCAAATATTTCCATATAGTCTCCCTTTATGGCCAAGTACTGACTTGGCTTCAGAAGAGAAGTTCTTCAGTAGCTCTAACTCATGCCTTCTTTTTGCTAACATCATTCGCATCCCAAAGTCCCTCTGTGAGTTAGCCTTCAGTCATCCTGTTGCAACCTCCATTTAGACTCTTGGAGAAGCAGAGTTAGAAAGATGGTTCGAGATCTTTCTAGTCTAGGCTCCTCATTTTATGGACAAGGAAACTGACGCTGACTCTTTCTCTGTAGTTCAGATTGCTCAGGACAAGGGATCTATCTTGGGATTTAACAAGAGACAGAGTGTTTCCTGCAAGGTTGGACCAGGAATCCCTCAGGCTTTGAGAAAACTGATCGAGAAATGAAGAAAGTTTCCAACCAATCCAGCTCATTACCAAGAAAAGTAAACCAAAAGCATCCTGGATAGATGCAGGTAGAATGGGAGGGTAGAAACCTTGGGAATGTGGGCTGGGTGGACCTGCCCTGGGAAGGACCCTGTGGATATACAGGGCCTACCTACATGTGCAGTAGCCAGTAGATTGCACTTCATGGGGTCACTTTTCTATAAGGAAAAAAAACAAACCTAAGTCTCATTTCCTGTGTATCAAACAAGAAGACTGCTATTATCCAGAGGTGACAGAAGAAAACAGAAGCTGCTGCTGGGTTGCAGGGTAAGGGGCCAGAAATATGCCAGGACAAACCCTACCTCCTAGGCGGACTAATCAGCCTTTGCCTCCCAGCAGAATTACCCCTGCTTAAGGTTACCCACGGAGAAGGTAGTGGCATCCCACTCCAGTACGCTTGCCTGGAAACTCCCATGGACGGAGGAGCCTGGTAGGCTGCAGTCCATGGGGTTGCTGAGTCAGACATGACTGAGGGACTTCACTTTCACTTTTCACTTTCATACATTGGAGAAGGAAATGGCAACCCACTCCAGTGTTCTTGCTTGGAGAATCCCAGGGATGGCGGAGCCCAATGGGCTGCCGTCTGTGGGGTCGCACAAAATCGGACATGACTGAAGCGACTTAGCAGCAGCAGCAAGGTTACCCAAAGCAGAACTGATTACTTTTCTGGGTCAGAGCAGCCATTTTGGCACAGAGGATCCTGGGTAGGTAGAAGGTAGAGAATGGGGCCTGGGCCACTTGTTGGTCAAGGACAGGATCTGGGAGGCAGCAAAAGGAGGAAGTGTGCCTAGAAACCCAAAGCAGGTCTTAGAGAGGGTGGAACTGTCTTTGCATTGTCATGAAACAGACAGCTAAGCTTCACACTGCACAGAATTTGTGATGACCAGGCCCCTTGATTTGTGATGATCAGGTCCTCCACCCCACCGCCTGCTGGCTCCAGAAAACCCTCTGGGGGTTGGGCGGGGGGGAGAAAGGGACCGTCCCTGAGGTCAGGAGTGCAGAGGGGACACGGTACCTGCTCCAGCAGAAGGACTTTCTTGCTGTGTTTGGCCAGGTGGTATGCCGTGAAGCAGCCCTGGATGCCTGCCCCGATCACAATGGCGTCATAGAGCTCCCTCTGAGCAGCCATCCTGCCGGCTGAATTAGCCCTACAGCCTCAGAGACCACAGAGACCTGAGACCGGAGAGGGCCGACGGAGGCAGGCTCCAGCCCCAAGGAGGAGGAGTAAAGCAAAGTCCAACCTGGTCAGCATTCCCACAGTCCCCTGGGCCCTGGCCTTCGCCCCGCTCCTCCCAACCCCCAATGCCTGGCACCGGGCTCAGCCCCCGCCTCCCCTGCAAAGCAGAGCTGGGGAGTCTGATTTGTGAGGGTTAGCCCGGCTCAGCTGCCAGCCTCACCCCTTGCATCCCTCTAGCTTTCTATTCTTGGCTCAATTATTGTCATGCAAATGGACTCCTTCCTATGCCACCTTCCTGTCTCATTACGATCTTTGTCTCAGGACTCCGGCCCTGGAATTTCAATGCCTCCTAGACCCAGCCGGGCACTGGGACTGCTGCCTCCCCCTGCTGTCTTCCCACTCTCCATCCTGATTTCCTTTGGAGACTCTAGAGGGCCTGGCTAAGAACTTGGCACGATGCCCAGGGTAAGACCCACCTCCCTGGTGGGTGGTGAGGTCAGGGGGTAGGCTCAGGGGCCAATTGGGAGGGCAGGTTTGTGATTATGAAATTATTCTCAGCGTGTCTGACTTGCGTCTTTTAAAAAGGAGAAAAGCAAATGATCCTGAACAAATGGAAAGGACAGAGTAAAAGGAAGAGCTTTCTCTGGAGACACAGAAGGGGCCAGGCACTGGCCTAGGACATGAAGGGCCCTGGAGTGAGGGCTCCCTCTGTGCCAGGCAGTATGCTAAATGCATTTGGGACACAGCCAGGCTGTGTAGGGCCTAATTCTTATACAATGTGGGGGGACTCTTGAAGAAAAGGAAAGGAAAAATTGTGAATACAAAATTAGTTGCTAAGACTTGGAAAAGATTGTGCAATTAAGGAGCCCCGTGGTTGAAGTTTCATTAGCTTCACGGTGAATCAGCCTCTGCATGCATTATCTAGTTTAATCCTCACAGCCCTAGATGTAAATATTGATATTTTTATCCCCACTTTTGGCACATTAAAGATGGCCCCCACTTCTTGGTCACTCTTCCCATCACAGGCTCTGTGACAGCTTGACCCGTAGGATATAGAGGAAGTGACATGGGGACACTTTCCGGCCCAGGCCTTAAACGCAGCTTCTTGGATCCTCCATGTTAGTCCAACCATCCTGTTGGAGAGACCACGTGGAGAGGCTCTGAGACTACATGGAGAGACAGACATAAGAGTGAAGCAATCTTGGGACTTCCCTGCTGGCCTAGTGGTTAAGCAGGGGACACTGGTTCGATCCTTGGTCTAGGAAGATCCCACATGCCCCAGAGCAACTAAGCCTGTAAGACACAGCTACTAAGCCCATGCTCTAGAACCCGTGCTTCGCAATGAGAGAAGCCACTGCAATGAGAAGCCCGTGCACCACAACTCGAGAAAGCCCACGTGCAGCAGCGAAGACCCAGTGCAGCCAAAACCAAATAAATAAGTAGTTTCTTTAGAAAACAGTGAAGCAGTCTTGGACCTTCCAGCCCACCCTAGCCACCAGCTAAATACCACTGAGTGACCCAGTTAATGCCACGTGGAGCATAAGACTCATCTAGCCAAAACCCATCTGAATTCCTGACCTACAAAATCACGAGATAGAATAAAACAGGGTTTTTTTGTTTATTTATTTTTGGCTATGCTGGCTCTTCATTACTGTGCTCTGGCCTTTCTCCCGCTGTGGNGAGCATAAGACTCATCTAGCCAAAACCCATCTGAATTCCTGACCTACAAAATCACGAGATAGAATAAAACAGGGTTTTTTTGTTTATTTATTTTTGGCTATGCTGGCTCTTCATTACTGTGCTCTGGCCTTTCTCCCGCTGTGGCGAGTGGAGGTTCCTGTCTAATTGCCAGGTGGGGGCTTATCGGGTGCCTCCTCTAGAAGACATTGTGCTTCTCAAGAGCATGCGCTCAAGGGCGCTCAGGCTTTAGTATCTGTGGCTTCCGGGCTCTAGAACACAGACTCAAAAGTTGCAACGTGTGGAGTTGTTTGCTCTGAGGCATAAGGGATCCTTCTGGATCAGGAATCAAACCTGTGTCTCCCGCACTGGCAGGCAGGTTCTTTACCACTGAGCCACCACGGAAGTCCAATAGCCACTAAGATTTTGGGTAGTTTTTCATGCAGCTATAACTGAAATACCACTTTACAAAGACACAAAGACTCCCAGAGACTGTAACTTGCCCAAAGCCTCGCACCTGGTAAACAGGGGCACTGAGAGGTGAGCCTCGGTGTGTCTGGTACAGAGCATGTTCTTTAAGCACTGTGCTATACCAACAAGTTCAGACTTGTAACGATGACTCTGATTTGAGTATGGCCATGCTAAAACCGGGAGAAAGTAATGGACCAGTACATCCTTGGACCATAGGAAGGTGCCTAGCCTTAGCAAAGACTCCTCCAGCATGGCCTTGGCAACTAGCTGTCCTTTCAGCTCAGACTTCCTTTCCTAGGAAAATAGGAGCCCAGAGAGGGGGTGACATACGACTGGCATTTTTTTTTTTTCTTCTGAAAAAAATTTCTCTAGGATCCAGAACTGCCCACACGGGACAAGCTAGCATCTACCTCACAATGTGACAGGTCCCTTAGGGAGTGGGACATAACTGAGAAAAATGGACTCTTTCAGTATGTAAAGTCTTGATATAAATACATAAGATCAGCCTTCAGATTTCTCTTGATAAGATGTCAGAGGAGATGAAGTTTACACAAAGGAAAAGCAGACAATAAATCCTAATGTGGAAGTCTGCCCAGTCTCACTGGCAATGAAAGAAATGGGAATTAAATAACTTCAAGGTACAATTATGTCCCTATTAAATGAGCAAAAATAAATAAAAATGATAAAATCTGATGTTGTCAGTGCCTCGGGGATGGAGAGAGAGTAGGGTGGCCACTCAAATTGCCTGGGTTTCCTGGAGAGCATTGGGGTGGTAAAATGGTTCAAACCTTCTGACCTAGAAATTAGACTTGGGGAACTATACCCCAGGGAAATATTGAAGGGAAGAAAAGTGCATCTATATGAAGACATTCCTCATTGTACTTTTATAATATATATATTTAAAAAAATAGACTTTTCTGGAGGTCCAGAGGTTAAGACTTCACGTTTCCACTGCAGGGGGCTTGAGTTCCATCCCTGATGAGGGAACTAAGATTCCATGTGCCATGAGGCCAAAAAAAAAAAAAGGAAAATTTCTTGAATGGAATAGCAATGAAAATACAACATACCAACTTAAAAAAATTAAATGGGAAAAGTAACAAATAAAAAAAAATAAAATTGGAAAAAACCCAGCCACAGGGGATGGAGGAACAGACACTGGCACAAAGACACAATAGGTAGGATATTCAGAATGACAAGCCTGAGGACAGAGGGCTCCACAGACATGAGTATATGAAATTATACCCGGGAAGAGGCGCAGAACACAAATAGACACGCACGGATCACAACCACGAGTCACGTGTGTGTGTATCAGAGATCTAGAGAGAATTTGGCGAAGGTAATTGAGCTTAATGCTCATTAATTTCCATATTCTATAAAAATTGCACCATTCATAATTTGTAAAAGGATAAGGACAAATCCCTCGAGGAAACAGATGCTTCAGATCTCCCCGGTCACCAGTTCCAGGGCCTGGGGAGATTCTTTCTTTGTTCTAATCTCAGTTTTCCTAGCCACTTCCTCCCGCCCCCCCCAACCCCGAACATTTCTCATTGTTCATCCTCCCGGGAAGCTACAAAGCAGCTCTGTATCCCACCTCTCCTTTGTTTAATAGAATATAACTTCAGTAATAAAATAACAATTCTATCTCCCCATCCCTACTTCACAAGCCTGCCCTGGATTCCTGGACTCAAGCATTCTGCTTCTTGTTAAGAATTTCAAATGACTCCTCCGAAAGCAGACACTGGCCGTGGTCCAACCTTCAGATGAAAAGCACTCCGGCTTCTGAAGGCTTCCCTTCTCTCTTAGTGTTGCCTGTTCTTGTGGTCATCCTGATAGGGGCAAGTGGAGAGAAGTGAACCCCTCAAATTTCACTTTAACACCCATTCTGGATCGGAAGACCATTAAAGGGAGAGCCGGCGGCCCTACACCGCTGCTGTGTGTCAGCAATTGCTGCTGTGTCCTGAGGCAGAGCCGCAGAGGATGGAAGGCTGAGCTGCTCATCCGATGGTTTGATTGACACTTCACAGACAGGGGTGGGAGAGGCGAGCCGGGGAAGCAGCAAGCTGTACAGCTCAGAAATAATGAGAGGACCTGAATCGTGAGAGAGAGAGAGTGGAATGAATAAGAGAGACCTAGGAGTTGAATGATGAGGGACAGGCTTCTGTTCTTCACTCTGCACCTCTTTGCCAAGCAGCTAGAGCCTGGGGCAAGGAGACAGGCAGGCTGACCAGGGAGCGGCCCCTGGGGACCCATTCTGCCAGCTGCTGGGGGTATTTGGGGCAGAATGAGCAGAGGATGCCCGTGTNTTAGCTCTGGGCACCTGCCGAGTGTCCAGCGGCTTTCCCCAAACAACCTCTGCAAGCCTTGGGCACATGGTCTGAACCCAGCCCTGGAACTCAGAACCTGGCCGGAGCCAGCTGGACCCGTGGCATGATCATGATGACAGCAAGCAGAATGCTTCCATGCATCCAACACCTCCGAGACCCTGTGTGTCCCTTGTTGCACATCAAGTGTTCCTGGCACCACCCCCTCTCATGGTAAAAGCATCCTCATGTGCCAAGCCCCAGGATTCAAGGAATTCTCCCCCACCAACCCAACCTGTATAACTGGGTTCCCGCCTCATGCTCCAGCTGGGCCCACAAGGAGTAGCACTCAGCCATCATCTGGGTGTAGAAATCTTCTGGGTACGCCCTTCGGATGATCCGGCTCTGTCCATGGGAGCTTCCTCGGGAGTGCGGGAGAAAGAACTGGAGATGGAGAACAAGAGACAGCTGCTGTTGACACCCCTCCCCTTTAGGAGCCAGCTCATCCTGTGCTGTCAATGAAGAGCACTTATCCTTCAAATATTTCCATATAGTCTCCCTTTATGGCCAAGTACTGACTTGGCTTCAGAAGAGAAGTTCTTCAGTAGCTCTAACTCATGCCTTCTTTTTGCTAACATCATTCGCATCCCAAAGTCCCTCTGTGAGTTAGCCTTCAGTCATCCTGTTGCAACCTCCATTTAGACTCTTGGAGAAGCAGAGTTAGAAAGATGGTTCGAGATCTTTCTAGTCTAGGCTCCTCATTTTATGGACAAGGAAACTGACGCTGACTCTTTCTCTGTAGTTCAGATTGCTCAGGACAAGGGATCTATCTTGGGATTTAACAAGAGACAGAGTGTTTCCTGCAAGGTTGGACCAGGAATCCCTCAGGCTTTGAGAAAACTGATCGAGAAATGAAGAAAGTTTCCAACCAATCCAGCTCATTACCAAGAAAAGTAAACCAAAAGCATCCTGGATAGATGCAGGTAGAATGGGAGGGTAGAAACTTTGGGAATGTGGGCTGGGTGGACCTGCCCTGGGAAGGACCCTGTGGATATACAGGGCCTACCTACATGTGCAGTAGCCAGTAGATTGCACTTCATGGGGTCACTTTTCTATAAGGAAAAAAAACAAACCTAAGTCTCATTTCCTGTGTATCAAACAAGAAGACTGCTATTATCCAGAGGTGACAGAAGAAAACAGAAGCTGCTGCTGGGTTGCAGGGTAAGGGGCCAGAAATATGCCAGGACAAACCCTACCTCCTAGGCGGACTAATCAGCCTTTGCCTCCCAGCAGAATTACCCCTGCTTAAGGTTACCCACGGAGAAGGCAATGGCATCCCACTCCAGTACGCTTGCCTGGAAACTCCCATGGACGGAGGAGCCTGGTAGGCTGCAGTCCATGGGGTTGCTGAGTCAGACATGACTGAGGGACTTCACTTTCACTTTTCACTTTCATACATTGGAGAAGGAAATGGCAACCCACTCCAGTGTTCTTGCTTGGAGAATCCCAGGGATGGCGGAGCCCAATGGGCTGCCGTCTGTGGGGTCGCACAAAATCGGACATGACTGAAGCGACTTAGCAGCAGCAGCAAGGTTACCCAAAGCAGAACTGATTACTTTTCTGGGTCAGAGCAGCCATTTTGGCACAGAGGATCCTGGGTAGGTAGAAGGTAGAGAATGGGGCCTGGGCCACTTGTTGGTCAAGGACAGGATCTGGGAGGCAGCAAAAGGAGGAAGTGTGCCTAGAAACCCAAAGCAGGTCTTAGAGAGGGTGGAACTGTCTTTGCATTGTCATGAAACAGACAGCTAAGCTTCACACTGCACAGAATTTGTGATGACCAGGCCCCTTGATTTGTGATGATCAGGTCCTCCACCCCACCGCCTGCTGGCTCTAGAAAACCCTCTGGGGGTTGGCGGGGAGGAGAAAGGGACCGTCCCTGAGGTCAGGAGTGCAGAGGGGACACGGTACCTGCTCCAGCAGAAGGACTTTCTTGCTGTGTTTGGCCAGGTGGTATGCCGTGAAGCAGCCCTGGATGCCTGCCCCGATCACAATGGCGTCATAGAGCTCCCTCTGAGCAGCCATCCTGCCGGCTGAATTAGCCCTACAGCCTCAGAGACCACAGAGACCTGAGACCGGAAAGGGCCGACGGAGGCAGGCTCCAGCCCCAAGGAGGAGGAGTAAAGCAAAGTCCAACCTGGTCAGCATTCCCACAGTCCCCTGGGCCCTGGCCTTCACCCCGCTCCTCCCAACCCCCAATGCCTGGCACCGGGCTCAGCCCCCGCCTCCCCTGCAAAGCAGAGCTGGGGAGTCTGATTTGTGAGGGTTAGCCCGGCTCAGCTGCCAGCCTCACCCCTTGCATCCCTCTAGCTTTCTATTCTTGGCTCAATTATTGTCATGCAAATGGACTCCTTCCTATGCCACCTTCCTGTCTCATTACGATCTTTGTCTCAGGACTCCGGCCCTGGAATTTCAATGCCTCCTAGACCCAGCCGGGCACTGGGACTGCTGCCTCCCCCTGCTGTCTTCCCACTCTCCATCCTGATTTCCTTTGGAGACTCTAGAGGGCCTGGCTAAGAACTTGGCACGATGCCCAGGGTAAGACCCACCTCCCTGGTGGGTGGTGAGGTCAGGGGGTAGGCTCAGGGGCCAATTGGGAGGGCAGGTTTGTGATTATGAAATTATTCTCAGCGTGTCTGACTTGCGTCTTTTAAAAAGGAGAAAAGCAAATGATCCTGAACAAATGGAAAGGACAGAGTAAAAGGAAGAGCTTTCTCTGGAGACACAGAAGGGGCCAGGCACTGGCCTAGGACATGAAGGGCCCTGGAGTGAGGGCTCCCTCTGTGCCAGGCAGTATGCTAAATGCATTTGGGACACAGCCAGGCTGTGTAGGGCCTAATTCTTATACAATGTGGGGGGACTCTTGAAGAAAAGGAAAGGAAAAANGAAACAGATGCTTCAGATCTCCCCGGTCACCAGTTCCAGGGCCTGGGGAGATTCTTTCTTTGTTCTAATCTCAGTTTTCCTAGCCACTTCCTCCCGCCCCCCCCAACCCCGAACATTTCTCATTGTTCATCCTCCCGGGAAGCTACAAAGCAGCTCTGTATCCCACCTCTCCTTTGTTTAATAGAATATAACTTCAGTAATAAAATAACAATTCTATCTCCCCATCCCTACTTCACAAGCCTGCCCTGGATTCCTGGACTCAAGCATTCTGCTTCTTGTTAAGAATTTCAAATGACTCCTCCGAAAGCAGACACTGGCCGTGGTCCAACCTTCAGATGAAAAGCACTCCGGCTTCTGAAGGCTTCCCCTCTCTCTTAGTGTTGCCTGTTCTTGTGGTCATCCTGATAGGGGCAAGTGGAGAGAAGTGAACCCCTCAAATTTCACTTTAACACCCATTCTGGATCGGAAGACCATTAAAGGGAGAGCCGGCGGCCCTACACCGCGGCTGTGTGTCAGCAATTGCTGCTGTGTCCTGAGGCAGAGCCGCAGAGGATGGAAGGCTGAGCTGCTCATCCGATGGTTTGATTGACACTTCACAGACAGGGGTGGGAGAGGCGAGCCGGGGAAGCAGCAAGCTGTACAGCTCAGAAATAATGAGAGGACCTGAATCGTGAGGGAGAGAGAGTGGAATGAATAAGAGAGACCTAGGAGTTGAATGATGAGGGACAGGCTTCTGTTCTTCCCTCTGCACCTCTTTGCCAAGCAGCTAGAGCCTGGGGCAAGGAGACAGGCAGGCTGACCAGTGAGTGGCCCCTGGGGACCCATTCTGCCAGCTGCTGGGGGTATTTGGGGCAGAATGAGCAGAGGATGCCCGTGTGAGAAAACCAAGCGCGCAGAGCTAGATCTGTTCATGGTCACCACGCACATTTCAGACCCATAGCATGGCTCAGCTTTTATCCCTCTCCTCCATCCCCACTCCCTTTGTCATCATCTGCCTTCCTTCTCCTAGATTCCTGCATTAACCTCATAACCAGTCTCTCCACCCCATTCTTGCCCCTCTTAATCTATCCTTCTGTGTTGCTGCCAGAATCCTCTCTCTAAACAGCCGCTCTGAACAGGTCATTCCTCTTCTGAAAATTTTTTAATAGTTGCCTATTTTCTATTAGGATAAAATTGTGGCTTCTTAGCCTGGCACACAACGCAGTAGGCGTTCTGGCCTCTGTCCCTGCAGTTCCACCACGTTCCGTTCTCACTGTGCTCTTCAGGCCCTGGCAAGGCTGGGCTGAGAGAGGATCCAGTACTCTGTGATGATTCCAAGTCCCCCCACACACCCGCACACCAGCTCGGATGGCCTCTCTCCCACAGTCCCTTCCTACCCTGTCTACGTCTCCATGATGACAATGAGCAGAGAGTATTTCAATTGTCTGCACGTCTGCCTTCGCCCTCAGCTCCCTAAAGAGAAGGATCTTCTTTGATTGTCATTTTTTATAGATAATACAGACACAGTGAACAACAATGAAAAAGTTCAAAAGAAAACACTACAAAAAGGAATTCTCCTTCCCATCCTATCCTCAGCCATTTCCTGCTCCTCATCATAGGCAATACTCTTACTATTTTCTTCTGTATGCTTCCAGGGATGTTCTGTGGGTATACAGACATACTTACATGGTATATTCCTTTTTTTTTTTTAATCTCAGAAGTAGTGTACTATACCACACCTTGCTGTTTCCATTTCCTATATCTTGGCTCCCACCTGAGTCATCCTGAGCTGGTACATTCCTGTTGATGGCTACATAGTATTCCCTGGCGTGGAGAAGGCATATGGGATAGAAAAGTACCCACATGTGTCTGTTGAATTGATGGTGGGTTTCTCTGCTGTCCCAGGCATCTTAGACACGTGGCTTTCTCAGTTCAGTTCAGTTCAGTCACTCACTTGTGTCCAGTTCTTTTCGACCCCATGGACTGCAACAAGCCAGGCTTCCCTGTCCTTCACTATCTTCCGAAGTTTGCTCAGACTCATGTCCATTGAGTTGGTGATGCCATCCAACCATCTCCTCTTCTGTCATCCACTTCTCCTCCTGCCCTCAATCTTTCCCAGCATCAGGGTCTTTTCTAATGAGTCAACTCTTCGCATCAGGTGGCCAAAGTATTGGAACTTCAGCTTCATCGTCAGTTCTTCCAGTGAATATTCAGGATTGATTTCCTTTAGGATTGAGTGGTTTGATCTCTGGTATTAGGTGTTTACGGAGGTGAGAGGTCTGTTCTGGACTAGCCCAGCAAGGTTTATCAAAGGCTGACAGTGTCTTCTGTGAGATGCTGAGCACAGTACCCTCCTTCAGGCCAGGAAGTAGGTTGTGGAATCCCTAGAGACCCTTGCTTCGCTTCCTGCCATGCCTTTGTTTTGTTGAATAGCAAATATTAGGGTCAACTCTGCTTCCTCAAGATACAAGAGTCCAATTGCTAGGCAGTCTCCAGGGGAAGGAGGAAATAAGGAAAGTCCTGGAAAATGAGGCTGAAACCTCTGAAAATATATTAGATCATCATCTAGCCTGAGCACTGGGGATCTACCTATGAACGGATACTCTCAGACCTCCCTGGGACGAGAGGAAATGCAGTAAACATCAGGGAGGATCGGTTTTCATTGTCTTAAGGGAAAACATCCCTGATGACGAATGATGGAATCTTCTTAATCTTGTTTCAAGGCCTTTCTATCCAAGCTCTATACAATTTGTTGTTGTTGTTTACTTGCTCGGTCATGTCCCTTTAGCGACCCCATGAACTGTAGCCTCCCAGGCTCCGTTGTCCATGGGATTCTCCAGGCAAGAATACTATAACGGGTTGCCATTTCCTCCTCCAGGGGATCCTCCCAACCCAGGGATGGAACCGACCTTTCCTGCATTGGTAGGCATGTTCTTTTGCACAGTCATCTGACTGTGATGCTCTAAGTTATACCCAAGTGTTCATTAAGCTGTCTTTACAGATGTATGTATCTGAATGGGTATATTTCCACAGCGAGGATTTTGGAGAAGGTTCGATTAAAGCTCAGCTGATGTTGAGGCAAATGACAAGTCAAAGAGTGCTGAGAGGATTTCCCTGGTGGTCCAGTGGTTAAGAATCTGCCTGCCAATGCAGGGGACACTGGTTCCATCCCTGGGCTGGGAAGATTCCACCTACTGAGGGACGACTAAGCTCGTGGGCCACAACTACTGAAGCCCACGCGCCCTAGAGCCCATGTTCTGCAATAAGAGAAGCCCCCGCAGTAAAAAGCCTGAGCAGCACAGCTGGAAAAAGCCCACGTGCAGCAACAAAGACCCAACGAAGCCTAAATAAATAAAATGTAAAAGTTAAAAAAAAAAAACAACCCAGTGCTAAGAACTGGTGTCCCAGTGCTGCTCCTTGGAGGTGAGGGTGTGTCTGGAGTGGAGACTACATATGAACCCTCTGTCAGGAGTCTCCCCTTCCTCTCTCTTTCGTGTCTTTCCCATGCTTCTTATCCTGGATATCAGGAAAACTCTGGAGTGGCGAGTTGAGGAGAGGAGTGAGAATTGAGGGCAAGAAAAGAAAAGTAGCTTTCACACGGCTTGGGCTGGCTTGACAGGTGACAAATAGCAACTAAAATTCAGTAGCGTGCAGAAAGATTAACTCCAGGGGCTCAGTTCTCTGGTATTCTCCAGTTTTCAAGTAGATCTTGTCTTCCCCTCTCCCATTTCTGCCGATGGTGCTGTCTGTTAGGGAAGGTCGATGGATAGGGAAGTTCAGGTCCTCTCCCACAATATACTGCCAGATGTGGGCTCATAAAGGCAGAGAATCAGAGGGTAGCCTAAGGGAAGGGAAGAGAAGCAGAATTCTGGGGAGCAACTTTTTTTTTTTTATTTCTTTTTTGGCTGTGCTGTGCAGTATGTGAGGTCTTAGTTCCCCAACCAGGGCTTGAACCTGGGCCCCCTACATTGGAAGCACAGAGTCTTAACCACTGGACCACCAGGGAAGTCCCTGGAGAGCAACTTCTAAGCCATCAATCAATCCCCATTTTCTGCTTGTTGCCTCCAGACTGCCCCCCAACCGCGCCCCCCCACCCAGAGCCAGTCTAGCCCATCTCCTAAGCAATAATGCCTGCAAGATTCATCTCTTACTCTGCTTTCTTTGCTATTTTTAATATTTATGTATTTTTGGCTGTGTTGGGTCTTTGTTGTGGCACACAGGGTCTTTTGTTGGGGTGTGTGCAGGCTCTGGTGACCACAGGCTCAGTAGTGGGAGCACACGGGCTTCGTTGCCCGCGGCATGTGGGATCTTAGATACCTGACCAGGGATTAAACCTGCATCCTGTGCATCGGAAGGTGGGTTCTTAACCACTGCACCAGCAGGAAAGTCCCTCTTACTCTGCTTTCTCACCGGTTCTTATTCTTCCGTTCATTTTTCTGTTTCTGCCTGGGCCCCCTTTCTTCCTTTGAGATCAGAGTGAAAGAGAGGTTTGAGGGAAGGCCTTTGTGGACAGATGGTATGATACCAAGACCTGGCTGGAGGAGAGGCCTCGAGGCAGTGAAAGAGGGAAAGGGGACTAAAGGAGCCAGGGAATCTAGGGTACCAACGTCACACGGCTCTGCTTCTTATTGATGTTCTGCCACTAAATTGTGTATGACTCTTTTTGACCCCAGGTACTGCAGCACACCAGGCTTCCCTGTCCTTCACTATCTCCCGGAATTTGCTCAAACTCATCTCCATTGAGTCGGTGATGCCATTCAACCATCTCATCCTGTTACCCTCTTCTCCTCTTGCCCTCAATCTTCCCCAGCAGCAGGGTCTTTTCTAAGTCAGCTCAGAGTACTGGAGTTTCAGCTTCAGCATCAGTCCTTCCAATGAATACTCAGGACTGACTCTTGGTGGGAGGCTTTATGGAGTTTAGCCTGCTGAGGCTGGGAAGGAAGCTCTCCTTTGTACCACTTGCGCCTTTCTCCTCTGGCTGCTGGTTTAAACAGGATTTTCATGCATGGATTTACTGGCCTCTTGAATCTGTGCACTAGTGTCTTTTACCAGTTCTGGAAACTGCTCAGTCACGATCTCTTCTTAGATATTTGCTTCTGCTCTATGTTCTTTCTGTCTGGGATGTTAATTACACATGTGTCAGGCCTTTGTCCACTGTGTCTCTTATCTTCCCAAGTCCCTCCTTCCTTTTTTTTTTTTCCCTCTCTGTGCCACGTTCTGGGTAATTCTTCACTATTATCTTTTATTTTGCTAATACTCTGTTCTACTGCATCCAAGTTACTTTTAAATTAATGAGTGGCTTTTCAGTCGTAGTTCCTGTAGGTTTTTTCTTTTTTAGAAATTAAAGTCTATTGTTTTAACTTTTTAAAAGTTTTAAATTCTTTTTCAAACTTTATTCTTTTTTATTTTGTAATGTGGTACAGACAATTAACAACATTGTGGTAGTTTCAGGTGAACAGTGAAGGGACTCAGCCATACATATAGACACCCATTCTCCCCCAAATCCCCCTCCCATCCATAGATTTTCTCTCTTTTTTTTTTTCTTAATTCATTTTGACACGTTACACAACTTCTCATTCCTTGTAAATATTTTCAGGCTTATCTTTTACTTTTTTGAGCACAGGAAGCATGACTTATTGTCTATACCTTTTTTTTTCCTTGGCCATGCCACACAGCTTGCAGGATCTTTGTTCCCCAACTAGGGATTGAACCTGGGTCCTCAGTGGTGAAAGTGCAGAGTCCTAACCACTTGACCACCAGGGAATTCCCTATAGTCTACATCTGATCATGCTAATTATGAAGCCTCAGCTGTTTCTCCTTTGTCCCTTGTTTCAATGATTCTCATTCATGGAGCCTTATTTTCTTGGAGGCTCCGTTCTTTAACCAAGTTCTGGTAACTGCACTTGAACAAATGATTATTTATCATACATTGCTCCAAATAAACAGGAATCATTTGAATATAAAGGAACCTTCCTCTAGAGAAGAGTGTGCTTCCTTCTGCCAGGCATCAGAGGTACCACCAGTCCCGAGCTATGTAACAACGTTCTAGTCCAAGTTTCCCTGGGTCACCCGGGCAATGTGAACCTGGCCTGGGATACTTCAGTCCACCTTAACCCTGATGATGAAGCCACTCAGGGTCTCAGTGTATTGAGAAAATCATCCTTATTTGATTCTGCACTATGTGCAGGCACTGAGTGTGGACTTCTAACTCCCTCCCTCTTCCACGTGATTGAAATGAAAGTTCAGCTTTGCTAGGAGTGTTGAGCTCTTTTAGGGAAAACTGGTTTCTATGCTCTGGTTTTCTCTTCCATGTTGGCCCATTAATTCCTTACTATTTAATCAATTGGGTCTTTTAAGGTGTTTATGATATTTTATCTAGCATTTTTAGTTGCCTTTACTGGGATAGTTAGTCCGAATAACTCAGCCTGCCATAACAGGCTTCCAGCCTCAGCTGCAATCAGATTGTTGTTGCTGTTGTTTAGTCACTAAGTTGTGTCTGAACTTTTGCGACCTCCTTGACTGTAGCCCACCAAGCTCCTCTGTCCATGGGATTTTCTAGGCAAGAATACTGGAGTGGGTTGCCATTTCCTTCTCTAGGGGATCTTCCCTGCCCCAGGGATTGAACTCTCATATCCTGCACTGGCAGGTAGATTTTTTCCCACTGAGCCACCAGGGAAGCCCAGATGGCTAGTACCCAAAATACATCACCCTTTCGGTATGTCCTCCATTGACACGTCCCTGTCCCCTTCCTTCTCAGATATCAAAAATAAAAAAAAAAAAAAAGAGGCAATTATCAAATAAGAATGACCACCTCACTCAGGGGACAAGAATGGGACTCTCATAATAGCCACCATGAGAGTCAGATTTAGGAGTGGACCAGCCAGGCTTTGGCCGAAGGGCCAGTATAGATAGGACTCTAAAACATCATCATGACTGGAATAAGACAGAGGAGAATTTTGCTGACCAGATGCCTTATCTCTCTATTTGTACAAAAACTATTTTGATAAGATGCAGGTGTATATTGTGACATCCCTGCCCCATCACCCATGTTAATGGCCTTCAGCTGAGAGTGGGTGCCACGTACTTCACTGTTTTTGTTTTAAAGAATGAGGCATGCAATTGTCCATCAGAGCTGAATTGCTCAGAACAACAAAGAAACTCGGTCCTCTGTTCAGTCTTTCTCTTTGCACCTCCTAATCCCTTTAAATAAAGTGTTGAACAAATATTTAAAGAAAATCAGTTTCCTCTCTATAAGGATAGCAAGAAACTGGCAACAGCATTTGCCTCTGGGGAATGACGCTGGGTGGAATCTTGTTATATAGGAAAAGGCTTAGAAGAAAACACTGTACAGATAATTGCTGTCCTGAGGGGGCTCAGGGACAGGCTTTGGGTGTCGTCAGCACCCTGCCTGGAACCTAAGCGCCCAACCACAGGCAGGGATTGGCCTTGGTAGGATGGAAAGTCACAGAAGGACCAGAAAGCAGGTCAAAGGTGGCATGCAGCACCTGGAAGTGTAGGGAATATAAAGGGAGTGGGACTGGGGGGGGGGCATGCTGGGTCTCGCTGAACAGAACCTTGAAAGGATCCATAATGAGTTCCCAGTGACACAGAGGGTAAGAGGCAACTCTCCCTGTCTCCAACCTCATCCTTGGAAACCCCCCCTCTCTCAGTCTCTCTCTGTCTCTCCCTTCCTCTCTCCACCTAGCATATTTGTCTACCTGTATTTTCTTGATATTTGGAGGGGCAGAAGCAAAAGCTTAGACAAGACATTGAGAAGGGTCCAGCTGTGTTTGGAACAGCTCATCAGTGCTCCTTGCCCAGAATTCTTAAATGAAAAGAAAAAGCTGAGGTTCAGGGAATGGGCTGAGAGAGGTCAGCCTGGAGCCCATCTAGAAAGCTCTCTCTGAACAACGCTGGTTATAAATTTTTTTGCTCCTTAATAACCCTTCAGTACATTGCATAAAGGCCCTCGCTTTATAGACAGGTCATTGGATCTTCACAACAGCCCTGGGAGGTAGGCGGGACAGGCATTTTTAGCCCCATTTTGCAGATGAGGAAACTGATAGCTGGTAAGGGACAGAGCCAATATTCCTGGATTTCAAGCCCCAAGCCTTTCTCCACATCCAGAGACAGGCCCAGAGCATCCTTGCTCCAGAGCAGCCTGGGTGCTGGGCTCAGGGCTTACACCGAGGGTGGGCAAGAATGTGGTTTGCTTCATGTTGGAAATCACAGCCTTCCACACACCCACCCCCTGCAGAGAAAGAGGAGCATGACCCCCAGTAGGAAAGACTCTAAAGCAGCCCCTGGGGACCTTTGGAGAAGCTGTGTGATTTATCCTAGTCCCTACTGGTATTGTGTGCCACATTTATAAACGTCAGCACTAGAAATGAAGTTCCCANATGTTGGAAATCACAGCCTTCCACACACCCACCCCCTGCAGAGAAAGAGGAGCATGACCCCCAGTAGGAAAGACTCTAAAGCAGCCCCTGGGGACCTTTGGAGAAGCTGTGTGATTTATCCTAGTCCCTACTGGTATTGTGTGCCACATTTATAAACGTCAGCACTAGAAATGAAGTTCCCACTGCCCTGGCAGCTGCTGGTTGCTGCTGTTGCACACCAAAGGTTCAGATAAAGTGTTTTCCCCTCCCCTTGATTGATAGAAAGCTGAGAATAAAAGAAAAATAAAAGCCCCCTGGAGCACTGATGGAAGGGAAGAGACAGCTTCTCAGAAAGAGAAAGAGTGATATAGGAAAGGCTGATATTGGTAAAACAGAGAGTGTGTATATATAAGGAAAAGATCCAGTTTTGTTTGTTTTTTAAAATAATTTTATTTATTCATTTATTTTTGACTGTGCTGTGTCTTCTTGCTGCTTGGGCTTTTCTCTAGCTACGATGCTTGGGCTTCTTACGTTGCAGAGGATGGGCTCTAGGGTTAAAGGGCTTCAGCAGTTGTGATTGCCAGGCTCTAGAGCACAGGCTCAATAGCTGTGGCTCATGGGCTTAGTTGCTTTGCAGCATATGGGATCCTCCCAGACCAGGGATTGAACCCATGTCTCCTGCATTGGCAGGCAGATCCTTTACCACTGAGCCACCAGGGAAGCCCTGTTCGTTTGTCTGTAATATTTATTTGGGCTTCCCTGTTGGCTCAGCTGGTAAAGAATCTGCCTGCAATTTGGGAGACCTAGGTTCAATTCCTGGATTGGGAAGATCCCTTGGAAAAGAGAAAGACTACCCACTCCAGTATTCTAGCCTGGAGAATTCAGCAGTTGCAAAGTCCACAGTCCATGGGGTCACAAAGAGTCAGACACACCTAAGCAACTTTCACTTTGTGCTTCCAATGGGACTTTAGTTGCAGCACTTGGGATCTTCCATTTTCATTACAACATCCAGATCTTTAGCTACGTCATGTAAACTCTGAGTTACTACGTGTGGGATCTAGTTCCCTGACCATGGATCGAACTCAGGTCCCCTGCCTTGGGAGCAGAGATTTTTAGCCACTGGGTCACCAGGAAAGTCCCAAGATCCGGTTTTTAAGGCTACATGAAAAATAAACATGTTCTATGTTTGTGGAAAGAGAGAAAATAGTGAAATCCACGGTTCATTTTAGGAGCTCTGACACAAGAGGAGGGAAGGAAAAGGCATCTGTGAAGCTGTCTTTGTAGCCTCTGGGCTTCTACTCTCCCTAAGCCGAGTCTACTATTTTCCAGGGTCAAATGGCAACCCACTCCAGTGTTCTTGCCTGGAGAATCCCAGGGTCGGCAGAGCCTGGTGGGCTGCCATCTATGGGATCGCACAGAGTCGGACACGACTGAAGCGACTTAGTAGCAGCAGCAGCAGCAGGAAAGGGAGAGACTCGTAGAGACTTAGAGCAAAAAACATCCTAGAGGAAAGTGGAAAGAAATGAAAGGTAAAGGTTCCCAAAGGACCACACAGATACAAGGCATTGTCTTTATTAACAGAACCAATGGCTGAGGTTGGAGATGCCCTGCTGAAACCGACACCCACTCTCTGCAATGATGCCTTTCCTTGCCAGCCTCCCAAACCCGTGATGCCCTTTGGTCTTTGAGAAATGCTACTTGGGTTCGACTCCATCAGCCCCAGCCAAGCATCTGAGAAATGAAACAGTTAACCAGGGATGGCCTCAGTGGCCCCCAGATGAGCAAGTCATTTCAAAATTGCTTTTATTTAATTTTATTGTACTTATATTTTTTAAAGTACTAAGCCAAATATTTCCATTGTTCTCTTCAAAGTCGCCCCCCTTGAGAGGCTGTGTTGTTAATCCGGCACCACTCAGTGTGTGGCCCATATCATGTTGGAGGGCAATGTGTGAAATACTTTTAGGGCCAGCTTATAACCCAGGGCAATAAAATGTCAAGTTATTTTATAGGGGGTTCCTCTCTTTCCCTTAACTTGATTTATCAGATGTGTTTCCTGGTAACTTTTGACCCTTTCCAAGCACCAAATCCTCTGCCACGCTGCTTTCTCAGAGTGGTCTCGAGTGGTCGGTCCTTGGAGGACAGCATTGTTCGATTATTAGCAACAGAGAGAAACACACAGAAGAAAGAATTGTTATGTTAATGTGATGGGATTCTAGATAGGTTTTCTCTTTTCACTCTCCTCCTGTGAGTAGAAATGTTTCTATTTTGTAGGGGGAAAAAAAGTGTGGAATATTCACAGGATGGATTATTTTTCAGCCTTAAAGAGGAATGAAAAACTTTTTAAAATTTTTATTGGCATAAAGTTGCTTTACAATGCTGTGTTAGTTTCTAATGTAGAGCACAGTGAATCAGTTATACATATACATGCATCCCCTCTTTTGAGGATTTCCTTCCCATTTAGGTCACCACAAAGCACTGAGAAGAGTTCCCTGTGCTAAACAGTAGACTCTCATCCATTATCGATCTTATACATAGCATCAGCAGTGTGTATATGTCAGTCCCAATCTGCCAGTTCATCCCACCCCGCTTTCCCCCTTGGTATCCAAATGTTTGTTCTCGCTGTCTGTGAAATGGAATTCTAACACATGTTGTAACATGGATGAACCTTAAAGACATTAAGCTAAGTGAAATAAACCAGTCACAAAAGGACAAATACTGTATAATTCTACTTATATGAGGTGCCCAGAGCAGTCAAGTTCATAGAGGCAGAAAGTATAAAGGTGGGTGCCCGGAGGTGGGGGGGGAGGGGAATGGGAGTCACTGTTAACGAGTACAGGTGATGAAAAAGTTCTGGAAATGGACGGAGGCGAGATTGCACAGCTATGTAGATGTACTTAATGCCACTGAACTGGACACTGGAAATGGTTAAAATGGTAAATATAAAAATAAAAATAGGGAATTTTCTGCTGGTCCAGTGATTAGGACCTGGTGCTCTCCCTGCTGGAGGTCCAGATTCAGACCCAGGTCAAGAAGCTAAGATCCCACAAGCCCCATGATGTGGCCAATAAATAAATAAAATGGTAAACTATATGTTATATGAATTATACCACACAAAAAAAGTGTGGATAACAAAATCAAATCTACTCCCTGGATTTCCCTGGTGGTCCAGTGACAAAGACTCCGAGCTTGCAACGCAGGGGGCTGGGGGTTCAATCCCTGGTCAGGGAACTAGATCCCACAGGCTGCAACTAAGACCCAGTGCATACAAATACATATATAAATTATATATACATATATACATATATGTATACATACATATAAATACATATATAAATTACATATATATAATTTATATATGTATTTGTATGCACTGGGTATATATATAATCTACTCTCAAAAGGTGAAAACTTGACATTACTGATACTCAAAAGAATTTGCTGCCAGGTAAGCCAGAGGTCCAAAGAGAAAGGCTCCAAATATTCTTTGCTCTGGAGCAAAACTGGGACACTGGGGTCAGGCCAGCACTCGGTTCAGGCCCTGCTCTCAGACAGCTCCAAGTAGGGGCCACCTCCTCCAGCTCTTCTGTTTTCTCATCTCCATGACATTGTTCACCTGCAAGCCTGCTGTAATGGCTCTCTCGGTCCTGGAACATTCCACAGCACGGCCCAGGCCTCTCTAATCTGGCCTGCCGGGGCTGGCCCGCTCCCCTGGCAGCATGAATGAGGCTATAGCAAGTCGTGGCTCTGCTGGCCAAGAGGCTGCTGAGGTGGCTTTTTAATCCTCCAGCCATGCCGTCCTAGTGATTGCTTTTATTAGGAAATGTAATGAAAAAGACTATATGAAGCCCCTGCCAGAAAAAAAAAAAGCTAATAAGATTCTGCACCAAGTGTGGCGAGAAAAGAAAAGGGGGAAAAAGCACATTAGGAGTCAGATAATGAGATAAATGAAAGACCGCAGGGAAGATCATTTTTGCAGACTTGCTGGATGGTTGTAAAATTTTTAATTTGCTGAATTCTCTTTTTTTCATTGTCTCTGACTCTCCACGTCTCTGCCTTTCACTGTTTCGATGCTCTGAATCTTGTCTCTGTCTTTCTCTCTTTGCTTTTCCCCGTCTTTCTAGATTTCTCTCTCTGTTTCAGCTCTTTCTTTCCAAGTGTGTGTGTGTGTTGGGGGGGGGTGTGGTTTCACTGTGGTCAAACCTTTCCTCTCAGAAGTTGGGTCGGAGGCTGGTACCTTGGGCAGTGAGGTCCCACTCAGTCAGAAAGAACAAGAGGACAAGAAGTTGGGTCGGAGGCTGGTACCTTGGGCAGTGAGGTCCCACTCAGTCAGAAAGAACAAGAGGACAAAAGATTGCCCCCCCAACCCCTAAAACCCCCCACCACACCTGCCTTCTAGGGAGCTGCTGTGATTCTGCCAAAGGGAGAGAAATAGGGAGACATCAAGGGAGGAAGGAGGGGAAAAATGGAACTATGAAGGAAGGACAGGAGATCAAAGACCAGGGAAGTAGGGAGGAAGAGAAAGCCCCCGCTGCTCCCGCAAATCGATTCTCCACAATGCCCGCCCTCCCGTCTGTGCTCTGAGCTGCTGAGCAGAATGCCACTTCCGTGGGATGCCAGGCCTGAACAGAAGGGTTCTGGGGCACTGGGCAGGCACACAGGTCAGTCTGCTGGGGACCACTGGGGCTGCCCGGTCCTGCTGGGAGAGGTTCTGCATCACCAGAACTACCCTCTCACTACCTGTAAGGGTGTCCGCGCCAAAATCCAGCTTCAGTACTTGCTTTGGGAGACTTCTCCCTCCTGTTTCACACTTCCGCGATGGGAGGGAATTGAGGGTGGACACAACTATTAGCTTCCCCGCAGGGAGGGGCGATGCCTGTGAAAATACAGCAACGAATGGCTCAGAATGGAAGACACATTGTCAGGTATTAGGAAAATCACTCTCCATCATCCTTCCCTTGTACCTTCCCCGCTGGAGACTGTCTGCTCTGTTTCCCTCCCAGGGAAGCCATCTCTCTCTGTGCTCCGCCTCCTGCCAAAGTCTGCTGCTGGTTACCTAGGGGATGGGTGTTTCCTGTATGGGGGCTGCCAAAGATAAAAGAGCCATGAACATCGGTAAGATCCATGGGAATGAAAGGACCTATTAGAAATCAGGCAAAAGACCTGCTGAAATCTGACTTATGTTTGCAGAATTCTGGGAATCACAGGGAGCCCTCTAAGAACCTAGGGAGTCTGACAGTGGGGCCCTAAGCCAGGCTGGGCAGAGGAAGGGGGCTGGGAAATAAAGTGGATTGGGGCAGACAGGCAGTCCCAAGAGAGAAGATGAAATAAGTTTGAGATCAGTTGGGAGGACTTCCCTGGTGGTCCAGTGGTTAAGAATCCACCTGCCAATGCAGAGGACATGGGTTTGATCCCTGGTTCAGGAAGATCCCACATAAAGGTAAATACACGTAGTTAGTGCTTCCTAGTGCTTCCTATGCTCCAGGCTCTGGAAACTTGAGCATATTTACTTATTTAATCCTCACCACAATTCTATGAGATTGGGTACTATTGTTAACGTCTCCATTTTACACATGAGGAAACTAAGGCACAGTGAGAGGTGAGGAGAAGGAGCCAGGATTCCAGGCTCCAGAGTCCGTGCTCATAACCTCTCCTCTCTTCTCTGCTCTTCCAGAGCAGGAGACAGGTCTGGCAAAGGGTCAGAGCCCAGTTGAGAGAGAGAACAGCCCTGGTTAAGAACATGAACTTCTGGTCCAGATAGCCTGACACGGACAATCAGGGTGACCTTGGATAAGATCCTTAGAACTTAAGGTTACCCCTCAGAATAAAATGAGAAGGAATTAAAGGCTTGTAAGTTTAAACACCAGCACAGCGCCTGGCCCCTGAGATTGGTCAGGGGCACTTTTGTGTTTTGTTTGGCTGTGCTGGGTCTTAGTAAAGGCATATGAGACCTTCAGTTGCAGCATGTGAACTCTTAGTTGAGACATGTGGGATCTAGTTCCTTGACCAGGGATCGAACCCTGGCCCCCTGTGTTGGGAGCGCCAGGGGAGTCCCAGTCAGTGGCCATTTTTAACATCATTACTCTGCAGGTTCCGTGAGGAGAACAGAGCATCTTCTGCGCTTGGCAGCTGACAAGCCTCAGCTTCTCCCCTCTGGGAAGCATTTTCAGAAACACTGGAGACGGGCCCTTCCAAGGATCAGCTTCTTAGGGGCACACAGTGCTGCAAACAGGCCCCGCACCCACAGCAGATCCTCTCCCCTCAGAGACCCTGCCGCTGCTCTGACCAGGGGACCCCAGTGGTCCCCAGGCCACGGGAGGAACCCCCAGTCCTGTGACTCCTTGAATTTTTCCATGGAGTACGTGTCACTACCATTCTCTTTTCCTGTTCCTTCCCTCCCCTAGCCCCTGCTTTTCTCTTGATGGAGAAAGCACAAATTAGGCAAAAAGGAAAATGTTGACAGTTCCCAGCCCTCCCTTGCTGGGGATAAAGAGAAATACGTTAACTGTTGAAGCTTTAGGCGGATCAAACACAGTTTGTGAGATGCTTCAAATGTATTATTCATCTCACCAATGAGATGCAATCGTGGGCGTTCTCTTTTTGCCCCAGCAAGAGGAAACCTCAGCTACCATCGAAATCCTGGGCTCCAGGGAGGAGGGAAGCTTTCAGAATGCCCTCTTTTCAATATTAAATCAACAAGTCCATCTTGTGTCCCTCTTGTTCCTCTAGAAGCCTTCCAGATGGGATAGGTCAACTTGCCAGAGAATCTTAGGGAGCAAAGGCTGCAGGTAAGATCCACAAGACCTGGGCAGCAACGAGCGCCTAGAATCAAGAAGACTGACTGTGACATTTAGAGGAGGTAGGAATTGGAAGGTGCTCCATGCGCCACATGATCTTGAAGGATGTCACTCTCATGGACTGGAAGAGCTCTGAGAGGAAGTATCCCAGCTGTGCCTTTAGCCTGGAGACCCTCACAGAGAGAGGGCTGCACTCACGCTCTGCTTGGATGCCTGGAGGAAGGATCTGGATCCAGACCAGATGCCTGCTACACAAACCTTCAACCTTGTGATTAGGACCTGCTGAGACCCTTGCCATCCTGGCCTGAGGGTTTGGCACTCATCTGAACACTGAGGTCCCCTCTGGGACTCCTGAGAGGATCCCAGGGGTCTGAGGTATCTCCAATCGCACACTGCCCTCTTCTTGAACATCACCCAGAGAAGAAACAGTGCCAGCCTCCCCTGGCTTTGCCCTACTATCTCACAAACCTTATATTTTTGTGCTGAACAAATCAGAAGTGGGGTTGGGGAGCAGGTGGTGGAATGGGAGATTGAAACTGCCCTAAAGGAAGGAAACTTGACATGATGGATCAAAAAGCCCTTAAAGTGTACATTCCCTTTAGCAATTCCATTTCTTAGAAACTGCCCCAAGGAAACAATGGATGAGTGTGCAGAAATGTACAAAAGTGTCCACCTCCCAGCTTTGTTGATAAGAGCACAACCAGCAGACATCTTCAGACCACAATAACAAAGGACTGGTTAAATAGTAGCCTTCTGATGGAGTTACTTAAAAGTAGATTCTGGAATATTGGGGGGAAGCAATATACAAATATATTTGCATTCTAAAAAAACTCTTGTATAATGAATACAAAGTTCCCCCTTTTCCTAATCCAATCCAGTTCCTCTCCTCAAGATACCAATTATCAGTTTAGCACGTATCCTCTCAGAACTTTATTTTTGAAGAATAAATATTTAATGTAAACAAGTAATAAACTCAGGTTATGCAAGTCTGTGGGCTTGCCTGTTGGCTCAGTGGTAAAGAATCCACCTGCAATGCAGGAGATATGGGTTCAATCCCAGGACTGGGAAGATCCCCTGGAGGAGGAAATGGCAACCCACTCCAGTAATCTTGCCTAGAGAATCCCTTAGGCAGAGGAACCCGGCGGGCTACAGTCCATAGGGTCACAAAAAAGCAGGACACAACTGAGCAACTAAACAACAATATGCAAGTCTAGAGATGTGTATGTCACTGCAGAGAGAAAAGGCTCCCTGATTATACACCGAGACATCAACAGTATTCACCTCTGAATAGTGGGATTGGATATGATTTTTATTTCCTTCTGCAGGAATAATTGTATTTTCTACATGAACAGAAAAGGGAAACAATGCTATTTTTAAGTATAGTCAAAACAAAGAATCAATAACATTGGCTGCCTTGGAGGAGTGAGAAAAAGACTGTTTACCACATACTATTTAATGCCTTTTGAATTTTGCACCTTGGGCATGAACTACTTGAAAAATGAATAAAATTGTTAAAAATTTAACACAGCAATAAAATAAACTGAGGGGCTGGTGGAGAAGACCTCTGAAGGATGACAAGCCCTGGTCTGAGAATCCGTAAAATTCTCCAAGCTGTAGTTACAGTTTCTGAATCTGGTCAGAATTCACTCTAGTAGTGAGAATCCTTCTCACCAGACAAGGAATTAGGACCTACAACCCGGAAGAAATGAGGTAGGGTCTAAAATAAACCAGGCTGCCAGACAGAAATAACTTTGCAATAATTTACAGCATAGCAACAATAATGGCTTGATTGAGCTCGATTTCATACTTTTTCAAAGCACTTTTCATCTCCCTTTGGTTCTCCAAATTTTCCTTGAGGCAACCTGCTGCTGGCAGTTTCCTGGGCAGGAAAGGATGGAACGGAAGGCCTTGTCTGAAGAGCCATTGTTTGAAGACATTCAAAATTCACATTTCCCAGGGTTGGGCTTCAGGTCTCAGGCCACAGTCAGTCAGTCAGTTCAGTCGCTCAGTCGTGTCCGACTCTTTGCGACCCCATGTATC
>SJYV01026409.1:1015905-1037105 GCA_006410875.1 Neotragus pygmaeus | reverse complement strand
ACTGAAAGTTTAGCTTATTTGAGAAAATTGGCTTACAAGCAGTGACTCCTTTCTGGTGAGAGAACCTAGGATTGATTTCCGAAAGCAAAAATCTAACACCCAAATTCTCAAGTGTCGGTGCCTAGTTCTTATTCTGTCGTGTTATAGTCACTGAACTAAAAACATAATAGGCCTTATCTCAAGAGAATACGGCTGTCTCCGATGTCTCCTTCCCCACGAGGCCCTGCTCAGCGCCGTGTCTCTCCCCCTTCTCCTGCAGACAGCCGCCGCACTGCGTTCCTGACACCTACAGCAACGCCACGCTCTGGTATAAGATCTTCACCACGGCCAGGGATGCCGACACAAAATATGCTCAAGACTACAACCCTTTCTGGTGTTACAAGGGGGCCATAGGAAAAGTCTACCATGCTTTAAACCCCAAGCTTACAGTTATTGTTCCAGACGTAAGTGAGAAGAATCCTGTGTGGCTGTGTGTGTCCTGCACCTGTTAGAGCAGACCCCGCTTACCTCCTTTCTTGGGTTAGCTTAGCTCCTGGCCATTCTCGATGTCCAGCCAGGTGGGGAGGCCAGGTTGGGGCAGGCTGGAGACTTGCCGAAACACGCCACCCCTTTGGTTAAGGAAATCGCTTCTGTTGTTCGTTGTCCAGCAGCAGTTATATATTGATTGCGGCTGTGTGCCTGACTCAGTGGGGCTGCCGGAGAAGCTGGTCCGTCTTCCTCCTACACACGCCCCTCGCTGAAGCGTCTGTGGTTAGTGGCAGTAGGAGCAGTACACGGTGTGGGACTCAGAGAGGCAGATGGAAACAGGAGAGGACTCTGGCTGGAGACTGATGCCGGGCTGGGCTTTGACGTTACAGAGAGAAGACGGGGGGAGGCCCTGTCCTCTGAGCTAGTGGGTGATTTGCCGGTTTCGTTTGCTCCTCAGACTGAGCCCACTTTTAAAAGACTGCACTGAATTTTTGTAAATGTTCTTCTCTTCTGTCAGTACATGCCAGGTGGGTTTCTTTTCTTTTTGCCTGGTCCCTCTCTTTCCTTATGTCTCACTTTTATCAAGTTGTGGGCACTGGGACACCAGGGCCTGCAGGAGCAAGCAGTGGAGCTGAGACCTTGCGGTGGGCAGGGGCCAGGTTCCCGAAGGCCCTTTGGGCCTCACTGAGGCGTTTAGATCTCGGAGGAGGAGGCCAGCACTGCCTGCGTTTGGGTTGTAGGAAATTTGTAAAGCAGTGTGTCAGGAAGACTGGTCTACCCCCCTGATACATGAAATGGGATAGAGCCTGAGAAGGCCTGGAGCTGCGAGAAGGAACAGGAGTGGAGGCCTAGCTGGGATCTCAGCACCTGGCTGGGTCTGGTGGCTGGTTGCCTGTGGCGCTCAAAGACGTGCGTCATTGCTGGCGTTTGCAGCCAGGGGCTCGTCGACGTGGGGAAAGGCCGCAGCCTCTCTGGGGAGGAGTAGCAAGGGGTTAGGAACACAGACTTGGAGGGTCAGCTGTGCAGCTTGAGGGCTGTGAGAACAAGAAGATAGAAAGGGAAGGGCAGGGGTTAAAGGCTCNTCAGTAGCTTTCAAGAAGTGGGAGTCATGGGGCAGGGGGGCTGGACAGCTGAATTGAGACCCCAACTGAAACCTCCCCAGAGATAGTACTGCCTCTTGAATAACCTCTCCTAGAGACAATCCCCTGCATCTGGAAGTCTTTCCAGCATCTACTCCCGTTCCCTCTTGCTTTCTTCTGAGTTTCTCTCTTCATGCCCTGTATTTGGTGGGTCAAAAGGCTGATAGATGCAAAACAGGGTGTGAGGAACAGCCTCCAGACAGGAGGAGTGCAGGCAACCCCAGTCCTCTGGAGTCGTACAGGCCTGGGTTTGAATCTGCTTCTGTCACTCCCTAGCTGTGGGGTATGGTATGTTACTCTCCATTGCTAGGTTTCAAGGTTCAGACGTCCCTGCCTCCCTCAGGGAAGACATAAGATGCAGAACCTGATGAACAAGTGTTCACCCCTACAAGAGCCAGCTCAAGCTTCCCGGGACAGCAGAAGACCCTTCTTCATAGTCCAGGGCCATCTGGCCCCCAGACCAAGCGTCTCCAGCTGCAGTGCCCAAACCCAACCCCCAAAGGATGTAGCTATGCGGCTTCCCTATGGCCAGGGGCAGCTTTGCCCACTTCGCACCTAAATTGTCATGCTCGAAACCCAATCAGGCTCACAGAAGCTGTCAGGTGAGAGATGGTGTCGGACCCAGAAAAATAGCCAGGCCCAGGGCTTGGTCACAGCACCTGGGGTGCAGGGGCTGGAGGTGAAGGAAGGGATGGAAGAGAAGAGCTCCCAGCCCCCATCCCCACCTGACCAACTCCCTTTTGTTCTGTTTGTATCCCTGCCTTTATTTTATTATTATCCTTTTTTTATTGTTGTTATTTTTTTTTATTATCCTTGGTTTTATTTTCTTGGGCTTGAAAATCACCGTGGATGGTGACTGCAGCCATGAAATTAAAAGACATTTGCTCCCTGGAAGAAAAGCTATGACAAACCTAGACAGCATATTAAAAAGCAGAGATATCACTTTGCTGACAAAGGCCCATCTAGTCAAAGCTATGGTTTTTCCAGTAGTCATGTATGGACATAAGAGTTAGACCATAAAGAAAGCTGAGCGCCGAAGAATTGATTCTTTGGAACTGTGGTGTTGGAGAAGACTCTTGAGAGTCCCTTGGACAGCAAAGAGATCAATCAAGTCAATCCTAAAGGAAATCAACCCTGAATATTCATTGGAAAGACTGATGCTAAAGCTGAAGCTCCAATACTTTGGCTACTTGATGGGAAAAGCTGATTCATTGGAAAAGACCCTAATGCTGGGAAAGATTGAAGGCAGGAGGAGAAGGGGATGACAGAGGATGAGACGGTTGGATGGCATCACCAACTCAATGGACATGAGTTTGAGCAAACTCCAGGAGATAGTGAAGGACAGGGAAGCCTGGCGTGCTGCAGTCCATGGGGTCTCAACGAGTTAGACATGACTGAGCAACTAAACAACAACAAAATGTCTTCATTTTGTCGAGATCAGATAGGAGACATGCCAAGAGGTTAAGAGACTTGCCCAGGATGTTCTACTGAATGGGCTAGAATTTGAACCCAAATCAGCTGACTCCAAAGTCACATCTCCCAACACCCTGCAGGCTGTCCAAGGCCCCATGTCTCACTACACAGATAGACTAATAGAGTGGGAGAGGGGAAAGGAGTAACAGAAGAGGTGCAGGAAGGTGGCCAGCTGGCCTCTTGACCTTCTTATCTCCTCAGCTCCCTCAACTCAGTACCTGGAACATCAGGTGAAATTTCAGGGAATAACTGCTAATTGTGAGAATTCCTGAGAGGCTCCGTTCCCCGGCAGGTTGGAGGAAAAGTAATGGGTTCATTTAACCAGACAGGATTCAAGCAGGGGGAGTGAGGGGGATCTCTGATGGTGTCTTTAGGATAGAGTGGCGGCTAAGGCTTAGGGACAGAAGTCTAATAGACCTGGGTTAAATCCAGGCTGCATCAATTACAAGCTGTCTGACCCAGAGCAAGTTCTTTAACCTCTCTGAGTTTTGGTTTCCTCTTCTACAAAATGTAGAAATTGCTTCCTCTCTTTGGGCTGTTGCAGGGATTAAGAAGATGAGGTGTGTAAAGTTCTAAGCTTACCTCCCTGGGCATAAAGCAAGCACCCAGTAAATGGCTGTGTCTGTTCTGGTGAGCTTTTTTGCTGCCCTGCTAGACAAAACTCCGTCTCCAAGACCAAGAAGGGCGTCGTCCTAGTGCCTGAGGTAGGCAAGCTACCTCTGTGACTCCTGATTTGGGAGGCAGCCCAGAAAGGCTCCCAGGCTTGCTTTTTGCAGAGGGCAGCGGAAAATCGAAGCTGAAGCCAGCAAAATGAGGTTCCCAACAGTTGGGCTGAGTCAGCTCCTCCTGGGTTTGGGGGTCCAAGAGCCTTCTTCAAGGTCACACGACCTCCTAGTCCCCCTGTCCTCCATACGACTGCCCCTCCTTGGCCTAAGCTCTCCAAGGACCCTGGGCACTGTGTGCACGAGAACCAGCTGGGAAAGAGGAGTGCTTCAGTGAGCAGAGGAGCTGGGCTCGGCCGCGGGGAAATTAAAACCAGCTTGCCCAGCGCTGAGTTACCATGTCGCCTGAAATCAGATTGATTTCTTGGGCTTGTTGTGACGGCAGTGTTGCAATTGATTCGTCTAGATGGCAGGGAGTTTATCTATTTGGAGCTGTCTGTCATTGATCTGAATAAGCTTCTAAAATAGCCCAAATACCTGGTGAGGGCAAGATCACCAGCAACCCCGGCTCAATATTAATTATAATAATGAACAGGCGTGAGGAGGGTGGCTTCATTGCCTGCCCTGCAGGGCTGGCCTCTGTAAAGTTTGGTGTTTAATATTCATTGTGGGTCAACCTGTACCAAGAGCTGCTGGATGCTCCTAAACTGAGAGAAGTCTACATGGGTGGTGATGCCGTTCTCTGCTTCTGTGGGACAGAGAAGGAACTGCTACTGCTGACACAGACAAGATTTAGGTTAGCCCTCGAGAAGGACTTGCTCATGACCAAAAGTAGGTGGATAGAGCGAATCATTCACTTATTAGCCTAGACAAGTTATTTCTGAGTCTCTTTCCTCCTCTGTAAAATGGGGATTATAATACTGACTTCTCAGAGCTGCTGCTCCTGCTGTTGTTAGGCAGAAAAAGAAGACAAAACAAAGCAAAATAAAGCTCAAGATCTCTTCTGGGCTGTCTGATGGTTCAAAGAGAAGCGAAGGGTCTTGCTTTGGGTAACAAAGCACCCACCCTTCTTAGCATTCACAGGGTAAGCATTCAGTCAATGGAATTATTATTATCATAATTATTGATTCTGTGATATTTACTGAGCACCTGCTATTTGCCTAGCCCTGAGGGAAAACTAGGAAAGAAGCCATGATCGCTTTGGGGAGACTCTGGGTTACTATGGGAGCCAGGACATCCCACTTGCTCAGGAGTAAGACAGACCCCTTTCTCTGGGAGTCAGTTTAGAAGGTAGGCACAGGTGGATGTGAGGACCTCATGGTGTGGGTGCAGGTCCCAGGCAGCGTTACCCAGCAGAAGATGACTCTGCTAAAAATCATTCCACAAGAGCCCCTCCAGAATAACATTCTTGCAGGAAGAAGAAGATCCTGCCCTCAAAGGATCTAACAGAAATCTGATTAGACTTTGTGGTTCTGGTCAGCAAGAAGCAAAGAATAACCAGCTGATTCCCATTGCCTCTGAAGACACCAGCTGAGACTGCAGCAAGAAACATGGCGGTCAGATCACCATAAGGATTTCCTGGCTGAGGTTTGGAAAGCTGTGAAGGAGACCCGGGGATGGAGAGACTCCTGCATCTGTCTGGGAGCCTGGTCTGCTGCCTTCCTCATGACATTCCTGCCTCTGTTCCTACAAAGCTCTCCTCTCTCCTCTGGCTTGGCGGGCTGGTAGAGACCTCCATGGCCAGCCTTAAGAGAAACATCAGAAGAAAGTTAATAGCGAAACGCTCTGGCGGATCTAATTGATTTTTTTCCTATTGGTTCCCTAATATAGGCAACACTGTTCCTGCCGCTTTTCTGGGCTGGAGATTATGTCATAAATAAAGAGATTTGCTCCCTATTTCCATGTGCTTATCTTTAATAAGTTAAGAACTCAACAAGCTTTAGGAGGACTTGAAATAAGCAAAGGATCCGGTGGTGGTTTCAGCTGTGGCAGTGACAGCGGCAGCAGGAGCTTTATTTCAACAGAGGGGGAGGGGGATGGCTGAGGCAGATGGGGCCGGGGAGGGAATTTGCATTCTTTGGGCAACCTTGGGCCCAGAGATGGGGTGGGCGAGCTAGGGGAGAAAATTCCTGTCGGAAGATGTGCAAAACAGCTGGACAGGGCCCATGAGGCTGGGGTTAACAGGAGAGTGCAGGTTCTAGAGCCAGGTAGCCTGGGCTGAAATCCCGGACCCATTGTTGCTTACTAGCTGTGTGACCTTGAGCAGGTTATTTAGCCTTTCTGTTTCCTCATTTTAAAAATGGATAATAACATCTACCTCAAAGGTTCAACAACAGGCAAAATGCTTAGGCCAGAGCCTGCCGTTGGGTATATATATGCAGACTTCATGTTAACCAGCACAGGATTATCAAGACAGTGTCTAACTCAGTTCACCTGAACTGCTGCTGAGCCTCTGCCTTGTGCCAGGCCTTGGCATGGGCTTCACAGAGGCGTGAGACACAGTCCAGCCCTCGTTTCCTGGAGGAAGAAAGGGCAACCCACTCCAGTACTCTTGCCTGGAGAATCCCATGGACAGAGGAGCCTGGCGGGCTGCAGTTCATGGGGTCGCAGAGTCAGACGCGACTGAGCGCGTATGCGCACAGCCCAGCTGGGGACCCAGCCGCTGCGACTGGCATGGGCTGGGAGGCAGTCCTGAGGGTCCACGCTGGGGGAACCCAAACAGGAAGTGGTGACCCCTTCCCGCGGAGGCGGCCCTGCTCTGCCCCTGTCTGAGGCTGACCTGCTCTCTGGCTCCAGACGCCCCGCAGATTACTGGCACTCCCTTCAAGCTGACCGTGAACAGAGACTGCGCAGCATGCGCAGAACCACTCAGGACTGAGCACAATCACCACCAGGCACTGAGCATTTCACGTGCGCCAGACTTGCTCTCTCCCTGCCTCGTTTAGTCCTAATCAACCCTATGAGGACAATACTATCATGAGTCCCCATTTCACAGTTTAAGGAAACTGTAAGACAATTTGCTTGAAAGCTTATACCTGATAAGGATCAGGATTTGAACCCAGATCCACTGACTTCTCTTGCTCTCAATACTGCCCTCTGTTCTTACACTGCATTTAGAGTCCAAACATTCATGACACACATATAATATGCAAGCCCCAGGCTAACGGTTGAGAGGATAGAAAACTATAATGAACATTTATTGAGCACCTATTATGTGCCAAGCATTCCTGCAGGTTATCTCATTGAATATTTCTCTGAAAGGTAAGTGGCATTATACGCAAAGAAGTGGAAGCCAAGGCAAGCTAAAGGCTGGGATGACTTCAACTCAGATCTGAATTCGAAGCCTGGTCACTGTTCAGGATGCCCCCAGCCTCTTTTTTTAAAACTAATTTATTTGGATGCACCGACTCTCAAGTTGTGGCACACGGATCTTCAATCTTCTTTGCAGCCTGAGGGATCTTTAATTGCAGCACGCTGGATCTTTAATTGTGACACACAGAATCTTTAGTTGCAGCATGGAAACTCTTATTGCAACCTGTGGATCTAGTTTTCTGACCAGGGTTCAAACTGGGGCCCCCTGTATTGGGAACATGGAGTCTTAGCCACTAGAAAGTGAAAGTGTTAGTCACTCAGTCACGTCCGACTCTTTGAGACCCCATAGACTGTAGCCCACCAGGCTTCTCTGCCCATGGAATTCTCCAGGCAAGAATACTGGAGTGGGTAGCCTTTCCCTTCTCCAGGGGATCTTCCTGACCCAGGGGTCGAACCTGGGGTCTCCTACATTGCAAGTGGATTCTTTACTGTCTGAGCCACTAGCAAAGTCCTGGACCACCAGGGACATTTCCCCCTGCCAGCCTCTTGATGAGCAGTCTCCCTTTCCAGAAGCTCTTGCAAACCACTAATATGATCTTGGGGGAGCCAGCAGGCGTGCCTAGTCCTTCCTGAGAAGTATCAGCAATTTCCCCCTCCTTGGCACCTTCACATCCTCTCTCCTTCCCTGATAAGGAGATCAAGGCTCAAACATAGGCCAGTCTTCGCCAGCCCCTCTAGGCCAGTGGGGCTGAGAACAGAACCATGCTCCTACCTCACTTCCCAGTGATACATGGGGCCACATCAGTGATCCCAGGATGCTGCTTACCAGGTCCCATCACTGTCTACAGCCCATCTGGGTGGGATTAGATGAAGTTCTCCCTTCATGGGCAATTTCACAGGGGCTCTTTGTCAGTGTAGAAGCTTTTCAATGAGGGACAAAGTCAATAAGCTGTTTTTACCTCCCTGGGGATAGGCTAGAATAGAGTCCTCCCCACCCCCATGGGTCTTAAATGGCCTTGTACTTTCTGCATAGAAGCTGGTTTTCTTCTCAAGCCTCCGTTTTGCCTTCTCCCTGTCTCTTCCTGACCATTGTCTGGCCCTAGAGACACTGTTGCTTTAAGGATTGGTGACCTCACAATTGGTTGCCATAGAGACCACTGTGATGTCACAAGCAGAGGACAAATAGTTAAAGGAAGAGTGAAGAATGGGAGTGCATGGCTGGAACTGAGGGACATTTGGGATTTCTGTCCTATTTTTTATGCCCAGAACAGGCAGTGTCTGGAACTGGATTCTGATATCTGAGGGAAACCTGACCAATTTTCCCTGTGTTCATCTGGGACAGGGATGCCTTGGAACCCAAAAGAAGTACAAAGGGCCATCAGAAACACTCCCCACCTTGGGGCTGTGAGAAGTGGGCTACTTTTCTTGCTGAAAGGAATGAGGTTAGATGCCAGGAAGAATTGTGTGGCTGGAAGATCTCCCTGGAGGAGTTGATGTTGCTTTGCCTTAGGAAGCTTGAACCATGGGAGACAGCTTCCAGGGTTGTGATTGCCTGCTGAAGAACTTTGTACAGATGGACATGCTATGTCACAGTGTGGTGAAACTAATTCTCCCCTCCCTGGGAGCCCCTTGAGGGCTCTGCCTCTCCAACAGGGCACTGAGGTCCTGCCACGATAAATGATCCCTCATTCAGTAAGCAAACGAGTGAGACAGTGATGAATGAACTGGATAGGAGACTGGAAGAAGGCTGAGTGAATGCATGGACAGATGAACACACGGACAGATGGGCACTCTAGAGGTCATGTACAGCACCCGCCCCCCCGTCCAGCTCTGAAGTTCTATACCTGTCTGCCTCTCTAGCTGCATCCCACCCCACACTTCTTTTTTTCATTATTCATTTATTTATTTGGCTACATCAGGTCTTAGTTGAGGTGCACGGGATCTTCATTGCATCATGCAGGATCTTCCATTGCCGAACATGGGTTTAGTTGCTCCGTGGCATTTGGGATCTTAGTTCTCCCACCAGGGATGAAACCCATGTTCTCTGCTTTGCAAGGTGGATTCCTAACCACTGGACCATCAGGGAAGTTCCCCACCCTATGCCTCTTGTTCTCTATGATCCAGCCACACTAACTTTCTTAGTCCTGCCTACCACAGGAATTTGCACCTACTGTTACTTCTGCATGGAACATACTCTCCATTCCTATTTTATCGAATAACTCATACATGTCCCTTGGCTGTCTACTCAATCAGGACCTCCTCAAGGAAGCCTTCCCTGATTAAGTCAGGTTCCCCATTGTGGGCCTCCACAGCCCTGGGAACCTCTCCTGAGTACTCTCCTGAGTACAGTGTATGTAGCTTTGCATTTATTCAGGCGGTTCTGTGTAAGGTCTCCCGTTCTAGACAGTAAGCTCTGAGCAGGCTGGGTCAGGGCCTGTTTTTACTCATCTCTGTGTCCCCAGCATTTAGCACTGTGGACACTTAATATTTGTCTAAAGAATAAACTGATGAATAACCAGTCCTGCCCCACCTATTCCAAGAGGCCTACCCTCCCCTGTACCAGAGGAGCCTGCAAAGGTGCACTGACAGATATGCATTTCTGCTCTGCCATGGTAGTCTGTATATACTGGTTTGACCTACTAGGTAGCTACAAATCATTTAGTCTCCCAGAGTCTCAGTTTCCTCATCTGTACAACAGAGACAGTAACAGTGCCTGTTTCATAGGATTACTGTGAGAATGTATTTAAATTCCACAGCTCAGTGCCCAGTAATAGTAAATAATAAATGGTGCTGTTATTCTTATTTTTAAAGTTCAAGTACAGCCTACTGGATTTAGAGCTAACTTCTTAAAAACAATGAGAAGTATACCAAATTTTCATAAATCTGCTTTAAGCGTATGTGGCAATTTTTTAAAGAGGAAATTTACCTAAAGCCCTCTGTAAAACATGAATCAGCTATAAGTCTATCTTTTATGTAATTCTGAAGCTTCACGCCTGGGTTTGCTCAAAGAGGAAAACTCAATTATCCTCTCATATTATCCAAAGCAACCCCCTAGTCTTATCTCAGGCCTTAAAAAAGGGTGGAGGGGTATGCCCCCAGCCATGGCTTGACCCAAGGTGAGTGCTGTTAGAGACAAAGGCTGAGATCAGTCTGACTGGGATAGTGGTTCATGCCTCACCCATCCTGCCCACTTGGAGGTGGGTGGAGCTGGTCTTGGGATTCTATAGGGTAGAAGGGCTCTCCCCGACACTGGCACCTCCTCCTTGCTTTTCCTATACATAAATAGTTTCTACCTACTGCTGATCAAGATTCCAGTTAGGTCAAACCCAGTAAGAAGCAGTTGGGGCACTATAGCTGGCTCCACATAGGAAAGAGCTGAGATGCCTTTTAAAATATATATATATATATATTTATTTATTTATTTATTTGACTGTGTCAGGTCTTAGTTGAGGCAAGTAGAATCTTCGTGCATCATGTGGGATCTTCCATTGCAGCGCTTGCACTCTCCAGTGTGGTGCACAGGCTTAGTTGCCTTGTGGCATGGGGGATCTCAGTTCCCTAACCAGTGATGGAAANTTTATTTATTTGACTGTGTCAGGTCTTAGTTGAGGCAAGTAGAATCTTCGTGCATCATGTGGGATCTTCCATTGCAGCGCTTGCACTCTCCAGTGTGGTGCACAGGCTTAGTTGCCTTGTGGCATGGGGGATCTCAGTTCCCTAACCAGTGATGGAAACCACATCCCCTGTATTGCAAGGTGGATTCTCAACCACTGGACCACCAGGGAAATCCTCCCAAATGCCTTTGAGGGTCATCTCAGCCAGCCAGGGAAGCTTTGCTCCTCCCATCCCCACCCCAGTTCACAGTAGCCCCCCGAGGCCCACCTGACAGCCCACATGATGCATTTGGGCTCCTTCCCCTTTCTCAGGAGCTCACTGCACCCCCACCCCTGTGACTCATTCCCTCATCCCATGGTCATCATCCTGGTACCAGGTCTCCAGCCTGAGCCACACTACCATAAACCCGATGCCTCTGGACAGATGTATTTTATGTAAGTTCAAGCACTAGAAATATTGAGTTCAGAGCATTTTATTTCTAGAGCTCTCCATATTTCTCTGGGATTACCACCTGTCTTTGTTCCCTCCCTTTCTGGGTTATTATCTTTGGACCTTTTCCAAGCCAAGCCACCTTGATTGCTTGGGGAGAAAGAAGGCTGCCTGCATCCTCCAATGGGTCCTCTGAGTCTGATGAGGGCAACCTTGGGGGACCCTCTCTTCTTCTTCCTGCATAACTGCAGGTGGCCACACTGCCCAGGCAGCCTTGGCTTTTAGGAGGTGGCTTCACTGAGAGACTCCAAGTGCCAGGGAACATTGAGGAGGTGGTGGAAGTGAAAGCCTCATCCCCCAAGTTAGGGAGGGCTATGCTCAGGGTGAGCCTCAGGGTATAGAGGGGAGGGAGAAGGCCAGCTGTTCTCTTTTCTACGCAGTGCCAACCTAGCCTGACACCAAATTAATAGCATTCAAATGAGATGCAAAGCATTATGCAAATCTAGAAGAGAAGGCCACTCTCACCCAGGGCTTTTCGACTGTTGGAAGGCCAGCACCTTGAGCCCTTTCTCAGAGGACCCTACAGACTTCTTTCAATTTCAACCCTCATCCCCGCACCAGGCGATGTGAAGAATCTGATGAGACTGGCACGACCATGTCAAGGTCCTCTGATCCAAGGGCCACTTTGGTCTCACCTTCCAGGCACTCGAGTCCTCTTCCACTCTGAAATGAGGTGGAGGCAGCCACAGAAGGTGGTATAACCTTCCTCTGGATGCAGAATGCCAGTTCCCCATTCAGTAGCAGTGTATGCAAAGTAGATGCAGGGAGGCGGGTGTTGCATCTATTTAACTGTCCATTAAAATGGCCCCACGCCCATCACCTCTGCATAAACCCAGGCCTCCAAATTGCCAACCCCTGCTGCCTGCAAGCACCATGTGGTTCCTGTGCTTGGTAATTGCTGTGGTGTTTGTTGAGCTGTATTTGCATTTGATTGTCATTTAACTTTCCATCTTTCTCCTTCAATCAGACTGGGAACTGGGCTTCTGCAATTGATTATTCATTTTATTTCAGCCCCTTGGTGGGTTTTTAGAGTTTCCTTCATTAGTGCCACAAACTTGAATCCTGGGACTTTAGTCACATGGAGGGGGAAGTCCTCCTCCCTCCCATCCCAGGGCTCCTATGTGAAAATAATCTAGCCAGCATCATGGATCTTAAGTTCTACCCCCAGTCTCTTTGCTTCAGCACCTGCCTCATTTCTGCCTAGCCAGTGGCATTAAACATTTATGGAGCTGAGGAGGATCAAAGACCTTGGCTGGGGGTGGTGGGCAGGCTGGAGGCCTCAGTCTAGAGATGGAAAGCAGCTCACATCAGACCCTTTTCTGCTGCTGTCTCCACCTACCTGGGCTCTGGCTAGGGCTGATCTGGTCCTCCTCCCAGAGCAGGAGCAAATGCTGAGGAGTCAGGATTCCCATTTATGAGAGCAGGCCCTCCTCCTGCCCCTAAATTCAAAGGGTTGATTTTGGATTCTCTAGGAAGCCTGGCTGGGGCTTCCCTAGTGGCTCAGTGGTAAAAAAAAAAAAAAAAAATCCACCTGCAGGAGATGTGGATCCAATCCCTGGGTTGAGAAGATCCTCTGGAGAAGGAAATGGCAACCCACTCCAGCATTCTTGCCTGGGAAATCCCATGGACAAAGGAACCTGGCAGTCTATAGTCCATAAGTTCACAAAGAGTCGGACACAACTCAGCAACGGAGCAGGCATGTACAAAGAGAAGCTTGATTGGAGCCATGGCATCCCAGACTGTTCCAGATGCTGCAGGGTCTTGGAAACCCCCATGAGGAGTGGGTTGAGGTGAGCAGGCTGCCCTGTGCCCCAGGAGTCTCTGGACAGAGGTGATAGCCCCTGCCCCTGCTTCCCTGAAACTTCAAAACCGAGTTGGCTCCACAAGATGTAGTTTTGGTTTGAAAGCTGTCTTGAAGGCTAATTTTCTTCTTCTCTCACTCAGAAAGGAACTGTCATCCAGGCACTTCAAAATAAGTCACCAATGTGCCCGTGACGCCACAAACTGATGGGCTGTTTGGGAGTTGGGGAAGTGAGGCTGGCTTCTCCAGGGGGCTGTGCTGGATTTCTGGCACTCTCTGGCCAGAGGCTAGGAGGGTCCCTGAGGTTGGAAAGCCCCTCTCTAGTTCCCAGTCCTAATGCAGCAGCTGTAACTCAGATCCCTTCCCCCACCGTCTGAATGAGCAGTGAACCCCTCAGTTCCTATCACTGGTCTTGGTCATTGAAAACCCACCTTAAGAATTCCAGATTCTATGGTTTTGGTGTAAATATCTTTGTGATGGCATAATCCTTTGCAGTATAGTCACTGAGGATGTCCTATGACTCAGACGACCACAAAGCCTGGCTCCCACCTGCTCCAACCTTTCCTCCTATGTCCCTACAGAGACTCCCTGCTCCACCAGAACCAGTCTTCTGACTGACCCCAGATCATCTTGCATTTCCCACCACCTTGTATTTGCGTAAGTCACTCCCTCCACTCTGGATGCCCTCCTTCTTTCTCTCCCCTAAAACCTAAGGCATAATTAAGGCTAATTTCAGGGACTTCCCTGGTGGTTCAGTAGCTAAGACTCCATGCTCCCATGCAGAGGGCCCAGGCTTGATNGCGTAAGTCACTCCCTCCACTCTGGATGCCCTCCTTCTTTCTCTCCCCTAAAACCTAAGGCATAATTAAGGCTAATTTCAGGGACTTCCCTGGTGGTTCAGTAGCTAAGACTCCATGCTCCCATGCAGAGGGCCCAGGCTTGATCGCTGTTAAGGGAACTAGATCCCACATGCTGCAACTAAAGATTCTGCATACTGCAATGAAAATCAAAGATCCCACTTATCTCAACTAAGACCCAGCAGAGTCAATAAATTAAAAAAAATGCTTTTTAAAAAATTATCAACCAAAAAAAGGCTGATTTCAGTCAACCCATCCTGTGTGAAGCTCTCAGTGACCTCCCTTCACCCCCAAAAGCATTTGTCCCCTTCTCCATTATCTCACAGCATGAATTTAGCACCAATGATATGCCATGGGCATGCCATCATTTATTCACAAATATTTATTAAGCATCTATTATATGTGGGGCACCAGTAAGGTTGGGAGTGGAAGAGATAGACATGTTCTGTGCCTTCACAGAGTTGACGACTAGTACAGAAAACAATTAAGCAATTTCATAGACAAGGAGGTCCAAGACCCTCTGGAGTAACAATCAGGTGGGGGACACAAAGCAAAGAGGAGAAACAAGACCAGTAAAGGGAGCCTTGCAAGTCTCCCCAGGCTGCCACTTTCAAATGCATATATGACTTGAGCACATTGTAAATCTGTAGCAAGGAGCTCAATGTTCCCTAGGGCATCTTATTGTACTTAATTTGTGGGTGATGCTAAGATCTGGGCAGAATGAGCCTCTTGAAGTGCATGAGATAGGTGTTGACAGAAACTCTACTGCTTCCCAGTTTGGTGCAATCTCTGCCTCAACCTAGCTAGGAGCCCATGGCAGAGAGGCCACATTGACCATCTTTAGGAGGGAGGGACAGACAACCTAGGTGCATATTTTCTCTGTGATGCAAACCCATCCTCTGAGCTCAGGGCAGGGTGATGAATTCTGGGACTTGTAGTCTTTATTGGACAAGCTCCCCNACCCGGCTCTGTCCCCCGCGCCCGAGCCCAGCCGAGCTCCCAGCCCTCCCGTCGCAGCCCCGATCTGGGGCGCGGCCGCCACCGGCACCATGCGCCCGGCCGCCCTACTGCTCCTGCCCTCGCTGCTGGCGCTCCTGGCTCACGGTAAGGGACCCCGGCGTCCGGCGGCAGGGGCAGGGTCCCCGGGGTGGGAAGAGAGGATTGTCCCCGAGCTCAGCTCCGCGTATCTGGCTGCCCAGCCCGGGCAGCGCGCTCCGCCGGTTGCTCTGCCCCCCGCGCCGGCCAAGCCGGGCGGGGCGCGGGCTCCGCGGGGCGGGAAGCTGCCGCTGCTCCCGCCATTCGCACCCGCCCGAGACCTCGCCTTTAATCATCTCTCCGGATCTAATGGGATTTCTCAGCTGTAATTCATCACGCCACCCCCTCCCCGCACACACTCACGCGTTCACCCGCGCGCTACCTCTCCACACTCTCCGGGCGTCTAGGAGCGTTGGGGCGCGCGTGCCGGGGGGAGGACAACACAGGGCAGTGAGTCGGGACGGTCCCGCTGGCGGCCCGCAGTCCCGCCTCCCTTGTCGCCCGCCAAACTTCGTTTGACTTTGCCGCCGGTTCTGGGGCCTCACAGCTGAGGGACGGGGCCAGATGGCGGCGGGACCCGAAATTGAGAATTCGCCCACCTCTCTCTGCCTTGGCGCTGCCACGCAGAGGTCGGAATTTAGAGTACCATTCCAGGGAGAAACTCGAGGGGCCCGGGGAACCCTATCTGGCTCCTTGCTCTGCCTTGGGCTGCAACAGCTGAAGTCTTGGGATAAAAACTCCGTCCTTCCCGGAGCCCTTTCCTTGCACCTTCCATCCTTGCACATTCCCAGAGCTCTCCCTCCCGGCCTGCCGCTCTGCTCCGGCCCCTACCCACCCCATGGCCGAAGACTCTTCGCGGGAGGATGCACCCCACCCTGAGGTCCTCCGTCCCCCGCTTGCAGTCAGGGCTCCAACCTCATCAGTCCTGGGTCGAGCGAAGCTTGGCCATGAAGTGGGCAGGAAGGGAATGTTAGGGAGACAATGGGGGGTTCTGTGCCTTGAGGAAGGAAGGTTTCTGAGTCTGTCTTCACGCAACCTGCCCTAGCTCAAACAAACACTCGTCAAAACTGCGGGCACCCACTTCTTTCTTCCACTGTAGCCTGTCGGCTGGTGAGATCGCTGAAATCTTGCTTGGCATTGGGACCCGTCATCCCTTAGGCGTGTGGTTAGTAGGGCATGATGCAGAGGAGGAAGAAGGTGGGAGTTTCTAACCTCATCATTCCATCTTCCCGGGCCTTGTTGGAGCTCAGCACAGTGGAGATGGGGCCAGATTGGGCCCCTGGACCACAGTTTTGTGTCCTCAGAGACATGGAAACCCCTCTCTGAGCCTCTAGTTCTAGTAGCACACAGCCAGGTATGCTCGCTCTGCTCCCTGTCTGCTGGTGCCGGGTTCTTTTGTGATTCCAGGAATTCAGTACTATGTGTTCCTGTTGAGGGAGAGGGAAAAAGTCCCAAACGCCTTGCTGAGATGGGGCAGGGAGAAGGGAGGGAAGCTTGCATTCTGGCTCAGCTGTGGGAAAATGTCCCTGGGAGTTTGGGACGCATCTTGAGATTGGGCCACATTCTTGCACTGGACAGCTCTCTTGGGGTGCAGAGCCTGTGTGTGCCTCCTAATCTGTAGTCCAAGGCTCCCGTGAGGGTGTGTGGGGCTGCTGTGAATGTAGTCAGGGCCCAGAGTGTCTGGAGTAGTAGGTCCAAGTGTGTCTGTGCTTCAGAAGGTCTGGACGTTGCATGAGGGCTCAGCAGTGAGTGGGTGTGAGGAGAGTGGAAGGCCGCTAGTGTGCGATGCAGCCTCTGCCAGAGAGTTCCCTGCAGGGCTAGAGTGAGACTGGGTCTCCAGGAGGATGGCTGGGGTGGCCGGGAGCCCAGCGGGGCCTCGCTGGGGTCATGGGTGTGAGCATGGAGAAGAACCGGTTCACTCTGTGGCCAAGAGTCTGTTTGTCTCCAGCCAGTGTCCCTCCCTGACCATCTGGACCTCTCCAGTGCCCAAGAGACTTCTCCCCCAAGTGGTATGTGGAATAGGGATCTGCCTGCTTGGAAAGATCTTTGTTTATACCCACCCCCCAAAGGAGAAGAGGAAGCAACCCAGCAATGCCAGGCATGAGGAGAAAAGGCCTGGACCTGGGCCAGCCCTGGTGCACCTCTTCCTCCCAGCAGGGCTGCAGGGTCCCAGTCCTTGGGATACTGAGTGGTCTCACTGACAGACAATGCACTGGGCCATCTCAGGACTCCTGGGGGCTTCGACCATGAGAAGGAGGCCCCAAGCAGTAAGGGCCTCAGGCTGTGAGCATTTGCGGCCTGAGTGCTGCATCCCTCAGCCTCATGGCCTCGAGAGGAGAGCCTCAGAGCTTTGCTCACGTTTAGGCAGAGAGACACAGATGCAGCCAGAAGCAACCCAGAAGCGGTAGGAGATGGGAGAGGTGGAGACCTAGGGGGGCACGGCAAGATGGTGCTGGGCCAAGCTCAACCCCATGGGCTCAGCTCCCGGCTCCCTCTGCAGCCGCGGGGGCACAGTCAGCATTAGGCTTGAGGGGCGCAGTGAGCCACCAATAATCCTCCCCGCAGTTGGTAGCTGGCGATCCTGCCACGAGGTGGGAGGAAAGCGGTTTGGGAGGGGCAGCGTGTGCCCAAGCCTGCTGTGTCAGTTTAATGATTTTTAATGAGCAATTACCTTTAGTCATTCTCCTAATTTCTGAATATCAATAAAGTTAATTAAACTCTGCATGTGTGAACGTGGCCTGGGGAGACGGTGAAGGTGGAGTTGCAGAAACTGGGGTGAGACTTGGGTGTCCAGAGGCAGAGGCTCCCTCCACTGGCTGTGTGACCTTGGACCTGATGCTCCCCGTCTCTGAACTCTGATGGAGTGTTCGGTGGGAAGAGTGAGGGAGGGGACAGGAAGTAGGGGTCCTTCATTGTGCCAAGAACTGGGGAACAGGGTTTGGAAGGCAAGAAGAGAAGGAAAACCTGGCCTCCAGGAGCCCTAGTGCTGAAGGGGTTAACAAACCAGGGCTGCCTTAACCTGAAATGGTAATTGCTGCTTCCTTCAGACTCTGTGGTAGGTGCTGGAGTCTCAGGGTACATTCCTGAGTCTGGGGGCTGAAGCCAAAGCTAACACCAAGCCCTTCTCCCTATTGCCCAGCCTGGCACATTGTGAGAGTGCTGGGGACGAGGCTCAGTGGGAGACAGTCTAGATTGTACCCAGAGCCCCGGGGGTTGACATGGCAGCCAGGAGACTCCCCTGGGCTTCTGAGGAGACTGGAGGGCCCCGAGACTGCCGTGGACTGGAGGTAAAGTCTGGGTTGCCTTTTTACCCCTCACAGGCCCAAGCTCATCAAGCTTGGCAGGCCCTGGCGGCAGTCCCAGCTTCCTCAGCAGGGTGGCAGCTTAAAATGCCTTGGGGACACCATGGGGCGCTAATGGGGATCGAGGAGACACAGGGACTGGGTTTAATTAGAAACTGGGCTTAATTAGAGCTTCTGTACCTCTCCCACCAATGGCTGTCTGAATGGTGGGGGGGCACGTTAAAAATCCTGCTTCTTTAAAGCCCTCCCTTCACCCCGGCCCTACCTGGGTACGCAAGCCTGCCAGCTCCCCTCCCATCCTTGTCCCCACTTCTCCAGGCCTCGTTTGCCAGGCTAGGCTCAGTTCAGGGATGCTGCGCCCCTACCTGGGCAGAGCTCTCAGAGCTGGGTACCCCAGCCCCCAAATAAGAAAGGGGGTGTGGAAAAGGGCCTATAGGCAGGGGTTACTTTAGCGAAGGAACCTCTCACTTCAGGTGGTTAAGAGCCTCAGACTACCTGTCTGGCCTCAGGCATGCCTCTGTCCTCTGTAGGTCTCCACCTTCTGGAACGTTCAGTTTAAGGGTGCACCAAACTGGTGGTCGCCAAGCCTGAAAGCACATTAGGGCAGATTTCTGGGTCCTCAGCTTCCTGGCCTGCTCTCAGGGAGGAAGAGCCAGGCTCTGTATGTAAGTGGCTGGGGGAGTGGCGTTGAGGAGACAATGCTACCAGCCAGAGTCAGCAGCTGGGAGGTGGGGAGCAGACACTCGGAGGTCTCTAAGGCCCCTTTCAGACTATTTCCAGCAGGAAGCCAACTTACCCAGCCAAGACAATCAGTTCCCGGAACTAGCCACGTTCTCAGCTTCTGGGCTCTTGCGGTCCCTTCTGCCTGAAATTCCTTTCCGCTCCTGGGCCAACCTGGCTCACTCTACCACATGCTTCAGGTCCCAGCTAAGTTGGCCCTTCGTGCAGTTCTTCAGCATATATATTTGGGGCATCTACTCTGCGGTTTCTCAGACCCTCAGCCTGAGCCGGGGCAGTCTTCTGGGCTCCCATCACCCCCTGGCTTTCCCCCATCAAGTTGCCCACCTTGTGGGGTCACGAGTTCCTAGCGCCTGATGCCCCTTTCCAGGAGCAAGACTGAACACAGGAGGGAAGGTGCCAAGTCTGTTCTGCTCAGACCCTCCATTTCAGGACAGTTCTAGAATTCTTCTCTGGAAGAAGTTTAGGGTCAGCTGCCTGTTTAGAAAGGAGAGTTGGGTGCATGGCAGCTGGGACTGAAGCTGAGTTTGCGTAGCAAGCACACTATTTTTACATAGACTGTATGTTAGAATTTTTTCCCTTTCCTAACGGTTGGCCAATTATCCCAACTGTAAATTATAGCCTTGACTTAGTTTTTTCCTTCCACAAATTAAGCTGTCACGCCGTCATCCTGAGGTGGCTTGGGGGTGGGGTTCTGATGGCCATTCTAAGAGGGCTAAAGGCTCTCTCCAGCCCCCCTGGTACCACCACTGCTCGGGTCCCCAGGGGCACTTGGTGGACATTAAATACCCATTGAATAAACTCCTGACCTGGACAGGTAGGCAACGGCAGAGTTAAGCCCAGAGCCTAGGCTTCTTGATTCCCTCCCATAGCATGTACCCACCACGTCTGCTGCCTGGGAGGGGTGCCCTGCATGAACTTAAGAGCTGAGATAAGGGAGGGGCAACCCCATGTCATCTGTCTTTATCACTTCCTCTTCCATCTCATCTTCAGACACCCGCTCAGAGCTTGGCAGGACCAATATGAAACCTTGGGAGCTGCTCTGAGCCTTTCATGCACTTAAATGAAAAGGTGGAGGTGAAGGAGTCCTCCAGAACCACAACAATTCATGTCCATGAACCTTCCACAGCTCCTAAAAGAGCTGTCCCTGGGGAACATCCATCTCTAGGGGTTCACTCATTTATCCATCTCACAAACATCTTTTTGGGGTATGAGGCCTGTCTTAGTACCCTCAGAAGCCAAGTCTATCATTTTTAAGCCTTTTCTATTTAATAAAATCAGAGACTAGTTATCCCCACTTTATAGATAGGAAAACTGAGTTTCAGAGATTAAGTTACTTACCCTGGGCTTAAAGGCAGTAAGTAATAAAATGACTCGGAAGTGCCTCCTCATTTTGCAAAATCTGGCTGCAGCCAGGATTGTGCCTACTCCCCCACCCTAAGGCAAAGCTTCAGCACAAACAGATGAGAACCCAGGAGAGTATCACTATCCTATTAATAGTAGTAGTAGCAACAATAATAGCAAGTATTTATTAGTTACCAGCTAATGTGCCAGGCACTGTACTAAGTGCTTTATATATTATACATTAGCTCATTTAGTCCTCATATCATCTATGTGAGGTAGAAGCTGTTATCTGCATTTTATAAGCCAAGTTCAAGCCCATGTTCAGACAGACCCAAGATATAAATGGCCCCTGACTTTCTTCTAGTACGTTTCTGGTGATGACAGTGGCTTATTTTCCGGACATCTACCCTCAATCCTTACTGCTGCAGATTAGGGATATTTTATCTGGCTCAGTTCTTAGAGGGCAGAAGAACAAAACACCCTTTCTGACATTTGGAGGCTAAGATAGAGCACAGGACTGGGAGTCAAGTGAACCCTGAAGTCTTGGCCCAGAGACCAGTGACTTTGGGTAACTCTTACTCTGTGATCTTTTAGGAGACTTAGTGAATGAGAATACCAGTCACTCCTGTCCTGAAGCTGGGCTGCCCCACCTACCCGGTATCCCCACTCCTGCTGAGGTCCAGCCCCTGGCGGGGAAGGCCCAAGCTTGCCTTGAATCTCAGCACTTGGACAGGACTGGGCACCAAGCCTGCCCCAGCTTCCCTCCACCTGCCTACCTGCCACCGGGCTGCCAGCCCTCGGAGGTGAGGATCGATGCTGCCGCGCCGGCAATGTTGTTGGCCATTGATTGTTGAGATTTCTCGGCGGGCTCTGGAGTAAACAAACCTGCCGCTTCTCTAACAACAATCCGGGTCTCACGTTGCAGAGTCTGCAGCCTGGCTGGCAGGCAGGCTGGTAGGAAGGAG
>SJYV01026409.1:958588-1011117 GCA_006410875.1 Neotragus pygmaeus | reverse complement strand
AAAGCCAAAACAGGCCCAGAGAGAGCAAGAAAAGCCCAAGATCACACAGCCCGTCAGTGGCAGAGCTACCTCCCATGCTGGAGACAGCTCTGACAAGGCCTCACCAGGCTCCTCAGCTTTCCAAACTAAGGAGAGACACTCCAATGACCTCCAGGGGAGAGAGACCCCTCCTCAGCATTGAGGATCAGGGCAGCTGGGGGTCTAGGCTCAGCCAACTCCCTCAACCCATCTCCTCCCAGATATAGCTGACAGAATCAGCCACAGGGCAAAGGTCCCAAGGTCACTTGGACCCTGTGTACACAGAGTGCGCCTCTTCCTCTGACCAAAGGCCACAAAATCTTGGGGCTACCAGGATCAGAGGTGGGCACATGACCTGGGAGCCACCTCAGTACTGCCAGTTTTTGAACTTCAGAGGGTGGTGGGAAGGGGCAGCAACCCAGAGATGCTGATCTAGGACACAGGGTGGTACCTGATCTCAGGTCCTGGTGCCTTGCTGGGCTCTGCGGCTGGGAGGGATTCTCCTTGGCCAGTGTCTGGACTTGGGCGGGAGGCAGAAGATGGCAGGGGATGGCCATTCCTCCCCAGAACAACTCTCCTGTTCCCCAACTCCACCGCTGGGCTGGTACCAGCTCCAAGGAGAATGCCTTTCTGCCTTCCCAGCCTTCCTCATCCCAGCTGACATTTTCAAGGTTTCCAGTCAGAGAAATATGATCCCTACTGTCATTGAGGAGGTGGTGGGGGCTGTTGGTGCTGGGGCAGGGCTGACCTGAGCACCCAGCTTGGGGCCATGTCCCTCCTTCGCCCTGGCCACACTCCTGCCAGTGGGGCATGATGGAGTGGAGTTCAGCAGAGTGATCAGCTTCCCAGTGGTAAGAGAGGCGATGCCCAAGGATGCCCAGAGTGTTCCTCCTCCTTCTTCCAGCCTGCCCCAGGGATGGCCATCAGCCCTTCTCTCCCCACACCGCTCCAAGCTCAGCCCCTAGTTCTCTCCCAATCCCCCACCTCAGGCCCCCAACTCCCGTGCCTCCTGCCAAGCACCAGGAACTGTGAGCCGGCAGGATTAGGACCCCCAGGTCCCCAGGGGCAGCAGGCAGGCAGGAGAGAGAACACAGGGCCGCAGGGGAAGGTGTAGAGCACAGCAGGTGACGCTGTAGCAGAGGCCTCATTAATCACCTCTCCAGCCCCCAGCTCTGCAGTGGTGAGACCATATTAGATTTTAAATTGGAAAGCGGCGAACGTGGCAGTTAGCTGGGAGCTCCCTGTACCCTGAGCCCCTGGTCACAGCCTTGCGGGAGGCAGGGGACTGTGGGGAGAAGAGGGCGGGAGCCCAGAGCCCTGTCCCTTCTCCCCACCACACACCCAGAGCCTGGGGAGCTGTCCCAGCCACAGGGCTCTGGGAAGGGTCAAGGCGAGGTCCAAGAAGGTGGCAGAATGAAAAGGAGGGAGCACAGCTGCCTTGGGGAGGAAGGCATCACTTCCGGGAGGCAGAGCCTGCCCAGGCTTGAGGACCGTGAGGCCGGGTTCCAGGGTATGGCATCCACAGGCAAGGACAAGTGGAAATGACTTATGTTAGTATGTCTGGAACTACACACGTGCGTGCATGCAGGCACATACGCTCAGGTGTACACATAGGCCCACATAATCACATGTGAAGCAGCAACTCTGCAGTAAAAACTTAAGCTCAGGCTGTGGAGCAGGAAGACCTAGTTCAAACCCCTTATTTGCAAATTCCCTCCCATGTGAAATAGAATGAATCACTTTGCCTCTCAGCCTCAGTCTCTTCACATGTAAAGTGTAAAATATTGATTCCAGGCATAAAAGGCGCTGCTCTGAGTGGAAGACAGCTCCCTAGGAAGTCCTGCTTGACCCATGGAGGAAGCTCAGTGTGAGGCCCTCCCCTGGTCCCAAGGTCNAGCCTCAGTCTCTTCACATGTAAAGTGTAAAATATTGATTCCAGGCATAAAAGGCGCTGCTCTGAGTGGAAGACAGCTCCCTAGGAAGTCCTGCTTGACCCATGGAGGAAGCTCAGTGTGAGGCCCTCCCCTGGTCCCAAGGTCAGGCAGCTACTCTGGGGCTGCCCCAGGAGCCCTGGGGTGGTGGCCAGGCCAGGCTCCCTGCCCCCATGTACCTGGCTGGGCAGGGAGGTAGGGGCAGGTCGGCCAGCACAGCAGGCATTGTCACAGAATGTCCACACACCCTGAGCCCATCCTGGGCCAAATCACCGGAGGCCAAGCATTCCTGGCTGCCCTCCATCCATGAAGACCTCCTCCAGTGGCTCTGCCTGAGCTCCCCAAATTGCCCACTGAACACCCCACCTCTCAGAACACCAGTGCTCGGACAAGGTTGGGAAGCAGACATCATGGGTGGGCAGTACCGGTCCCTCCTTGATGGACTGAATGGCTGACAGGCCCCTCTCTTGAGGCCTTTATGAAAAACCTAAGGAAGTCCCAGGACCCCTTGTTACCTCTCCCTGCCTGGCCCCAGGCCCAAAGAGGAGGGTAGACACTGCCAGCCCATCTTAATCTTCTCTGGAATGCCATCCCCCAACCCCCACACTGGCCAGGCTCTTCCCTTCTGAAAAGTGAATACTGCTGGGGTCAAGAGGTCAGGTGATGGAGCTGCACTTTCCATCAAGGTAGCTACTACATACATGTGGCGGTTTAAATTCATGAACATGAAATTGAATTTCAAATTTGGTGCCTCAGTCTCACTAGCCACACTTCAAGGGCTCACTAGCCATGTGTGGCCACTGACTACCATGTCACACAGGCAAATATAAAACATTTCCATCATCACAAAAAGTTCTATTAGCCAGCACTGTTCTAGGCTGCAAGGTGTCTACATTTGAATCTGACACATCCAAACTGGTAACTTGACAATTGCCCTTCCCTGGGTCCCTGTTTCTTCATCTATGAAAGTTCATGTCTCAGAGTAATTGTGGGAGATTAAATGAGTTGATTCTGGTAAAGCACTTCTAATGGTGCTAGGCGTGTGATAAATTCTCAGTAAACAGTGAAAATGTTAGTCGTTCAGTCATGTCTGACTCTTTGTGACCCTGTGGACTGTAGCCCACCAGGCTTCTCTGTCTGTGGAATTCTCTAGGCAAGAATACTGGAGTGGGTAGCCGTTCCCTCCTCCCGGGGATCTTTCCAACCCAGGGACTGAACCCAGGTCTCCTGCATTGCAGGCAGATTCTTTACCGTCTGAGCCACCAGTAAACAGTGGCCTTCCGTATTTTCATTCATGGAGCCCTTTGTGGCTCACTGGATCCTGGAAGGTGAGAGCTGGCAGGGCCCTTAGATACCTTCTCTGTTTTACTGATGGGTAAATGGAGGCTTGCAATGGGGGAGTGATTTCTGCAGAGGGATTAACCTCTCAGGGACAGGACCAGGACTGGCGGGCCGACTCCTGGCTGTTGCCTGCTACACCCACCCACGNGGGCCCTTAGATACCTTCTCTGTTTTACTGATGGGTAAATGGAGGCTTGCAATGGGGGAGTGATTTCTGCAGAGGGATTAACCTCTCAGGGGCAGGACCAGGACTGGCGGGCCGACTCCTGGCTGTTGCCTGCTACACCCACCCACACTCCCTGCATCTGGCAAGAAAACCCCAACCCTGGAGCTGATGAAGCCCAGGGTTACCCACCCACCCTAGTACAGTGGGGGCGGCACACCTTCTGTCGCTGGAGGTATACCCTCAGATGGCAGATGGCCCCAGGAGTAGTAGAGGGTTCACTGTTCAGAACAATTGGGCCAGATGTCATTTGATCCCCAACATCTTGAGTTCTAGCCCTGCACCAGGTTTGCTATATGAATGAGGGTGGGCTAAGATGTACACAGAGGCTACAAGAGCTCAGATTCTGGGGACTGGCCACTTTCTTGCCTGGATCCCAGACAAGAGGAGGTGCCCCATTCATCTCTGTACTCCAGATTTGACCAAACTGCCACAAGTTGGCCAAGAGAAGGTAGTAAGAGGGTGCAATGGGGCAGTGGTCAATGGTAGAGGAAGGGAGGATAGTCTGAGGCTGGAGGCCCACCAGCTCATGCTGGTAGAGGCTCTTCATCAAGTNAAGTTGGCCAAGAGAAGGTAGTAAGAGGGTGCAATGGGGCAGTGGTCAATGGTAGAGGAAGGGAGGATAGTCTGAGGCTGGAGGCCCACCAGCTCATGCTGGTAGAGACTCTTCATCAAGTTCCAGTTGGGGCTGTGCTGGGGCACTGCCAAGGGCTGACTGCCCATCTTCTCCCTGCAGGACACACCCCACCCTCCCCTGCCCACCCCTGCTGGCCAAGGACCAAGTACTTTGGGGAGCAGGAAGCCTTCTGAGTGTGCAGACAGGCAGAATCCTGGCTTGGAGACTGTCCTCTGAGCCCACCCTGCACTGTGCTTGGCCCCAGGGTCAGCAACTATGAGCAGAGATGAAGGAAGAGAGATGTGCCTTGTGCTGCATCCTTGACCATGGGCACAAGTTGTACCCATGCTGAGGGCCCACCAAGAAGTGCCACCAGGAGATCAGAGGAGAGAGCTGTTGTCACCCCCTGGGCGAGGCAGGGGTGGCTCCCTGCTGCTCAGGAGGGACGGGAGCTGGGTATGGTAGGATGGGGAAAGTTTAAAGAGACAAAAGACTGTTAGATAGTTGCTCAGTCAAGGCCAACCATTTACGACCCCATGGACTGTAGCCCATCAGGCTCCTCTGTCCATGGGATTCTCCAGGCAAGAATACTGGAGTGNGATGGGGAAAGTTTAAAGAGACAAAAGACTGTTAGATAGTTGCTCAGTCAAGGCCAACCATTTACGACCCCATGGACTGTAGCCCATCAGGCTCCTCTGTCCATGGGATTCTCCAGGCAAGAATACTGGAGTGGGTAGCCATTCCCTTCTCCAGGGCCTCTTCCCAACCCAGGAACCAAATCTGGGTCTCCTGCATTGCAGGCAGATTCTGAGCCACCAAGGAAACACTTAAAGAAGCAAAGAAGTGAGCAAATGGGGCAGAAGAGGGAAGGCACCTGTTTTGGCAGAGAGTTCCCTGGGAGGGTTTCTCCTCCACTCAAACCACTGTCCACCCCAACAATGGTCCCTCCAGGACACCACCAGGACCTCCTTCCCATCACCCTAAGCTGCAGGGCTCTCAGTATGAGTACCCTAGGATAGTGGCGGCCAGTTAATGGGGCGATAGTGAAGAGGTACAGCTGAGAGCCAGTGGCAGCAGTAGACAAAGCTGAGTGAGGAGCTGCTGAGCTCTGGGTCCTAGTCCCAGGCTTGCCACGCACTGGCTGTGCAACCTTAGACAGCTTACTTCACTATTCTGGGCTTCAAATGGCTCTGTCTCTGGGGAGGATAGGTGATTACATGTGAAGGTGCTGAGTGCCTGGTTAGCACATGAGCACAAGGAATGACAGCTGCCCGGCTCCAAAGCACAGGAGGCAGAACGTTTCCATTCTGGTTCTGCCATAGCTTTCGGGTGATCTTGGAGAAGCCACACCCTAGCTGTAGGCCTCAGTTTCACCATCTGTTCTACTGGGTTTATATTGCCTTTCCTGTTAATACAAGAAGTCAACAGCAGAAAACCTACCTCAGACACAGGAATACTGTGGGGTAATTATGTCAGTAGTGGCGCATGGACTCAGGCCTCAAGGGCCCTCTGTGACCCTGCCAGCCTCTAGATGGGGGCCCTCAGTTCAGGAGGCANGCTCTAGCCATGGATGGGCAGAGGATTGGGTGAGTGTCTGAATCCACGTGTCTGAGTCAAATAGGACTAGAGTGGCCTGGCTGGGCCTCTGAGAGCCGCAGAGCCTCACTCGCATGTGTATTCACTCACTCATTCCCTTCAGCAAATACCCTCTGAGCAGCCTCTCCCGGTCAGCCCCCTCTGCTGGCTCCTGGGATGCAAAGGTGGGAAACACAGACATGGCTGCACCATCCAAGGTGACCAGCTGCTGGGGGAGTCAGACCTAGCGCCCAGCCCCGTGCCCCCTGCCTTCCTGCACCATCTCACCCCTCCCCTGGAGTGAAGTGTTAGTCGCTCAGTCGTGTCCACCTCTTTGCTACCCCATGAACTGTAGCTGCTTCAGGCTCCTCTGTCCATGGGATTCTCCAGGCAAAAATACTGGAGTGGGTAGCCATGCCCTTCTCCAGGGGATCTTCCCGGCCCAGGGATCAAACCCAGGCCTCTTGCATTCCAGGGGGATTCTTAACCATTTGAGCCACCGGCTCTCTCTTAATCCCCAGACCTGAGCCAGTAGGTCCTCATGGCTGCCCCACAAGGCTCCACATGCTCCAAACCCAATTCTTCCTTTTGGTTCCCCTAAACCTGCTTGACCCTCTATACCTATCCTCAGAGACTGGCCCCAACCGATCTAGAGGAGCACCCCCGCGGCACATTGTGGACAGCATCCCTGGAGCTGTGCAACCAGAGCTCTGCAACCTGGGCCCTTCCCCCTCCCTCTTCCCCGAGTTCTATCACCATGACACTCTCCCAAACTCAGATCTGCTTGCTGCCCCCTCATCCCAACCACCGCGTGGTCCAGCCTCTGTCATCCCTCCCCTGATGATATAGTGGCTGCCTCACTGGTCACTCCACTCATGCTTGCCCCCTCCTACCATCCTCCACCCACACTGCAGTCATTTTTCTCAAATGAAATCGATCCTACCTCCCACGTCTTCCCCAAGGGCCTCTGAATCAAGGCCAGTCCCTCTGGGCCCATCTCTAGCCATTTCCTCCCTTGTTCTCTACTCTTGCTTTGCATTAAACAGCTTACAGCTGATGGAATGGACCAAGCTCACTTTCCTCACAAGCTCCTATTGCACCTGCTGGTCTGTTTGCCCAGAAGAGGCATCCTCCTATCCCTTCCCTTAGGACTCTAACCAGGCCTCACTTTTCCTGGGAATTCTCTCCTGATCCCCAGAGCTTGGGGTATCTCCCATCCTAGCTCATTGCTCTGTCTGCAATGGGTGTGTTTATAGCTGTGCACCTCCCCAGCTAGACTGTGAGTTCCTTGAGGGGTGCCTTGAAATACAGGGCCCAGACTGGCTTCTCCATGGGCTGATTGAATGAAATGGACCAATGAATGGAGGAGGGAAGGAATGAGGTGACATTTGATGTGACTCTGGAGACTGAATGGAGGTGGAGAGGAAAGGCATTCAGCCCAGTAGAGGGAATCAGGCAGGTCATGGAGGAGCCAGGGAAGGGGCAGAGGGGGAGTCTGGGCAGGGAGCAGGGCACCACTGCTTGTCTCCGCTTCCTGGCCCGTCCCTCACGCATCCCAGAGCCCCTGGGTGCTGAGAGCCAGCTCATCTGTCCTGGGGCAGCACCCTTCCCTCTGGGGATGGCAGGTCCAGGTCTCTGAGCCAGACTCTGAGGAAGGGGCACCTTCTCCCACCCCTGGTGGGCACCTCCCCTTCTTTCTGTAACTGTTTGCTCCTGTTCTGCCAAGTCCTGTGCCCCTCACTCTGATCTGACTGGGAGGGTAATTAGGAACAGTCACCAACACCCCCCACCCCCAAGCCATTAGCTCTCAGTGCCGCTTAATTAAGGTAATTAATGTAACATCATCACCTAATGAGTGGTGGCACCGGCTGTGGCTCACCAGGTGAAAGGCGCCAACTGCAGGTGTGGGGCATGCAGTGGGGGGGGTGCAGATGCCAGGCTGGCTGCCCCCCTGCAGGCCTGGGTTGGCTTTACCTGCCCCCCAAACCTACCACCCCCAGTGACACCCACTAGGCCAGGCTGGGCCATGTCCTGGTACTCTCCACAGTGAGGTGAGATGCTGCGGGCTCTGCCTGCCCTGGCCCTGGCCCAGGCATCTNATGCCAGGCTGGCTGCCCCCCTGCAGGCCTGGGTTGGCTTTACCTGCCCCCCAAGCCTACCACCCCCAGTGACGCCCACTAGGCAGGGCTGGGCCATGTCCTGGTACTCTCCACAGTGAGGTGAGATGCTGCGGGCTCTGCCTGCCCTGGCCCTGGCCCAGGCATCTGCCCCACCCCGGATACCCACCCCCTCACATAAGCCCTAGGAAGCCCCGTGTCTGTTGTCTGGTTCTGCCACATTTTTTTTTTTCATCAGATGCAAAAGCTGTTACCAGGCAACCTTGAGAGGAAGACCTGCCACAGCCCTGGATGGCTGTCAAAACATGTAGCAGACAGATGCTGGCCGCGCCCTCTACTCCCCCACCACTGGGCAGAGTCCTTGGGGACCCTGTCAAGCTGATGGGCTGAGACAGAGTCTGAGGCCATGGCAGGGAGAGCCAGGTGGGGAGGCACACAGAGTCAGCCAGCACTGAAGCAGGATTTAAGGTTCTTCCATGGTCAGTTCCGGCCACTTCGGCTCCTATCCAGGCCTCCTGGGGGAGCCACACAGGCCACTTGGGGACCTGAAGAATTACTGATGCTGCAGACCGATACCCAATGGGTATGTGAAAAACGGAGGCCATCATGGAAAGGGAATTGCCCCAGGTCACTCCGTTAATCATTAACTAATGTTTTTTGATGAATGAATTTGTTCCACAAATACAGATCGAGCAATTACTATGTGCCAGGCTCTGTACTGGGTGCTGGGGACACAGATCTTCACAATTAGTGGGGGAGATAGAAATAAAAATTGATGACCACCATCAAAAAAACCCCACCACCACCACCAATGACCATAAAATGCACGGTACTGTTGGGGATGGGACTGGGGAGCATAGGATGGGGCACACTCCTTCAGCCAGCAGTCAGAGCAGGGGAGTTGGTCAAGGAAGGCTTCTGGGAGGTGACGATACCTACTCTGAAGGCTGAAGGATGAGAGGCCGGCTGCCAAGCCTGGGGTGGGAAGGACAGGTAAGGCAGATTGGCCCTTGAAGCCTGCCCTGGCAGTTTTGGACAGGTGACTTTATTGCAGAGGAGCAGGAGGTGGGCTTCAGGGCTTCTCGGTGGCACTCCTGCCAGAGGCTAGGTCAGCATAAAATGCTCTCCTGCTCAGAGCTGGATGTTGGGCCAAGCCATGCTGGGCATTGGCGGCAAGATGAGTGAGACTGTTGGCACACCTAGGAGGCAGCCCGCTGCTCCTTTAGGCTTGTGGCTTCTCCCCATCTTGGGTAAGCCCCTGCCTACCCCTCCATGAGTTCACAGAGATGGCTCCCACTAGGTGAAGGGGATGGAATCCTGGCAAGGGGGACGGGAGGAGCCACGGGAGGAGAGGAACATCTTAAAGACCCATAAATCACAGGGCTGCACTGGTCAGCCTGGCACCATGCTGAGCCCCTGCCATGTGCCCAGAGTCCTAGCTAAAGACTGGGGCCCTAGGCAAGACCCTTTCAATCCCCCCTTTGTGAGGAACAGTCTCAGGGTTCTAGAATCTCTACTTGCCCAGCTCCCCATAGCTTGGACCACTTCCCTTTAGGGTGCTCCTTGAGCCCTCCGAGAGTGAGGGTCTGAGCTGCCTGCAGGAAGAAGGCCAGGGAGGAAGAAGCTTGCCTGTTTCGACCAGGAGTTTGGCATGGGGTTAGGCTCTTTTTAGACAGATCCAGAGAAGCCCCTTCAGATGGGTGGGCTTGAGCTCTGTAGCCCATGTGGGTCCCATTTCCACTCCAGGCAGCCAGTCTCCCCTGAGGGCTCCAGGCCTTTCTGGGCCTGGCTCATGTCTCTCACTGTGCTTGGCATTCCAAGAGCCTTCTCACTGCCAGCCCCATCTTGGCTTGACGGCTGTCTGTACCATCTGGAGCCTGGGCACAGCTGCCCACCATCCCTGCCCTGGTGCCCTGAGTGGCCCCTTTGGAACACTGCTTTCCCAGGCCAGGCCAGCTGCCAATTTGATAAGCAGAACCCCCTCTCCTCCCAGGCGAGGACCAAGACTGATGCAGGAGTACGTGGAGGGGCCGTGCAGTGAAATTCCTCAGCAACCTCTTCTTTCTTGGCTCCAGGAAGGCCCATGTGAAGGTGGGGGGTTGGGGGAGGGGTCACAAGGGAGCAGCAGGTCTAGCCCCATGGATCTAGGCCCTTCTCCCCATCCCTAAAGCAGACCCTATGCCATCAGGGTTTGCAGATAAGCATCAGTTAAGACAAGGGCATAGAAGCTATAGGACTGGGAAGCTCCCAGTCCTGCCTTTGCAGCCCATCTCTCAGTCATGGGGCTAAGCCCCTGGCCTCTAGGCCTCTGTCCCCTTCTGTGAAAGGAAGTTGAACCAGATGACGTAAGGTGTCCTCCATGCCAGTCCCTCTGAGTATGGCTCCTTTTCTGGCTGAGAAACTCCCTCACAGGTCATACTGGGCGGTGGCACCTCAGGCCTTGACCCTGTTTCCTGCCTGCTAGCAGCTGGCTTCCTTGGTGACTCAGACAGTAGAGTCCTCCTGCACTGCAGGAGACCTGGTTCAACCCTTGAATCAGGAAGATCCCCTGGAGAAAGAAATGGCCACCCATTCCAGTATTCTTGCCTGGAGAATTTCATGGAAGGAGGAGCCTGGCAGTCTACAGTCCATGGAGTCGCAAGGAGTCAGACACGATTGAGCGACTTTCACTTTCAGAACCTGGGCCAGGGAGAGGGTGGTTCTCAGGCACCGTGCCTCTCAGGCAGAGCCGTGGCACAGCTGAGGTGAGGTGGCCCACAGCCCGGATGGGGCCTGGGTCACTCCAGAAAAGGGGAAGGAGACTGCAGATGCTCTGCCCACTCTATGCTGAGCCCGTATAGGTGGGATCTAACATAATCCTTACAACCCCAACTCACAGATGAAGCTGGGACTCAGAGAGGTCATGTGACTTGCCCAAGAACCTATCAACTAGTCAGTGACGGAGCTGGGATTTGATCCCAAGATTCTAGAGACCCTGTTCTTCCCCTGGCCCAGAAGATTGGCCTGTTCCAAGAGGGACTTCAGCTGGGAACAGTTGAAAAGCTCCATCCACCACCCCTTTCCTCAGCCCTGCCCTGCCTGCTCCTTTAGGACCCTCACTGGAATTCTCCCAGTGTGGCGGCAAAGGCTTGGGATACATGCGTGAACGCACAGCTCTGGGCCAGGAAGCAAGAGTCCTGGCCTGGAGTCCTGGCTTTGCCTCGGCCTCACTGTGTGACTCAAAGAGGACCTCTCAATTTCTCTGATCACAAGATTCCTTTCTCTATAGAGTGGAGGTAACCACAGCCTCCCTGCCTCCGTTATTGAGGTTCTGTGAGAGCTGAGAGCATAATGGGTGTGAAAGAGCTTTGAAAACTGTAAAGGACCTCATGGGAAGAACTGTGATTCTACTACTGTTGGAGAGAGGGATCACATGGACACGAGGGAACACGTGTGTGGACATGCATGTGGCAGCTCATGTATTTTAGGGAGTAGTGTGCACGCAGTGGGTGGCGCTAGTGGTAAAGAACCCACCTGCCAATGCAGGAGACATAAGAGACGTGGGTTCAATCCCTGAGTCAGGAAGATCCCCTGGAGGAGGGCATGGCAACCCACTCCAGTGTTCTTGTCTGGAGAATCCCCATAGAGAAGAGCTTGCCGAGCTACAGTCCATAGGGTCGCAAACAGTCAGACACAACTGAAGTGATTTAGCACACACGCATGCACCTGCATGCAGTGGGCTTATGTCAGAGTATACGCATGGCTGTTGGTGACCAGGAGAGTGNAGCCAGCAGTCAGAGCAGGGGAGTTGGTCAAGGAAGGCTTCTGGGAGGTGACGATACCTACTCTGAAGGCTGAAGGATGAGAGGCCGGCTGCCAAGCCTGGGGTGGGAAGGACAGGTAAGGCAGATTGGCCCTTGAAGCCTGCCCTGGCAGTTTTGGACAGGTGACTTTATTGCAGAGGAGCAGGAGGTGGGCTTCAGGGCTTCTCGGTGGCACTCCTGCCAGAGGCTAGGTCAGCATAAAATGCTCTCCTGCTCAGAGCTGGATGTTGGGCCAAGCCATGCTGGGCATTGGCGGCAAGATGAGTGAGACTGTTGGCACACCTAGGAGGCAGCCCGCTGCTCCTTTAGGCTTGTGGCTTCTCCCCATCTTGGGTAAGCCCCTGCCTACCCCTCCATGAGTTCACAGAGATGGCTCCCACTAGGTGAAGGGGATGGAATCCTGGCAAGGGGGACGGGAGGAGCCACGGGAGGAGAGGAACATCTTAAAGACCCATAAATCACAGGGCTGCACTGGTCAGCCTGGCACCATGCTGAGCCCCTGCCATGTGCCCAGAGTCCTAGCTAAAGACTGGGGCCCTAGGCAAGACCCTTTCAATCCCCCCTTTGTGAGGAACAGTCTCAGGGTTCTAGAATCTCTACTTGCCCAGCTCCCCATAGCTTGGACCACTTCCCTTTAGGGTGCTCCTTGAGCCCTCCGAGAGTGAGGGTCTGAGCTGCCTGCAGGAAGAAGGCCAGGGAGGAAGAAGCTTGCCTGTTTCGACCAGGAGTTTGGCATGGGGTTAGGCTCTTTTTAGACAGATCCAGAGAAGCCCCTTCAGATGGGTGGGCTTGAGCTCTGTAGCCCATGTGGGTCCCATTTCCACTCCAGGCAGCCAGTCTCCCCTGAGGGCTCCAGGCCTTTCTGGGCCTGGCTCATGTCTCTCACTGTGCTTGGCATTCCAAGAGCCTTCTCACTGCCAGCCCCATCTTGGCTTGACGGCTGTCTGTACCATCTGGAGCCTGGGCACAGCTGCCCACCATCCCTGCCCTGGTGCCCTGAGTGGCCCCTTTGGAACACTGCTTTCCCAGGCCAGGCCAGCTGCCAATTTGATAAGCAGAACCCCCTCTCCTCCCAGGCGAGGACCAAGACTGATGCAGGAGTACGTGGAGGGGCCGTGCAGTGAAATTCCTCAGCAACCTCTTCTTTCTTGGCTCCAGGAAGGCCCATGTGAAGGTGGGGGGTTGGGGGAGGGGTCACAAGGGAGCAGCAGGTCTAGCCCCATGGATCTAGGCCCTTCTCCCCATCCCTAAAGCAGACCCTATGCCATCAGGGTTTGCAGATAAGCATCAGTTAAGACAAGGGCATAGAAGCTATAGGACTGGGAAGCTCCCAGTCCTGCCTTTGCAGCCCATCTCTCAGTCATGGGGCTAAGCCCCTGGCCTCTAGGCCTCTGTCCCCTTCTGTGAAAGGAAGTTGAACCAGATGACGTAAGGTGTCCTCCATGCCAGTCCCTCTGAGTATGGCTCCTTTTCTGGCTGAGAAACTCCCTCACAGGTCATACTGGGCGGTGGCACCTCAGGCCTTGACCCTGTTTCCTGCCTGCTAGCAGCTGGCTTCCTTGGTGACTCAGACAGTAGAGTCCTCCTGCACTGCAGGAGACCTGGTTCAACCCTTGAATCAGGAAGATCCCCTGGAGAAAGAAATGGCCACCCATTCCAGTATTCTTGCCTGGAGAATTTCATGGAAGGAGGAGCCTGGCAGTCTACAGTCCATGGAGTCGCAAGGAGTCAGACACGATTGAGCGACTTTCACTTTCAGAACCTGGGCCAGGGAGAGGGTGGTTCTCAGGCACCGTGCCTCTCAGGCAGAGCCGTGGCACAGCTGAGGTGAGGTGGCCCACAGCCCGGATGGGGCCTGGGTCACTCCAGAAAAGGGGAAGGAGACTGCAGATGCTCTGCCCACTCTATGCTGAGCCCGTATAGGTGGGATCTAACATAATCCTTACAACCCCAACTCACAGATGAAGCTGGGACTCAGAGAGGTCATGTGACTTGCCCAAGAACCTATCAACTAGTCAGTGACGGAGCTGGGATTTGATCCCAAGATTCTAGAGACCCTGTTCTTCCCCTGGCCCAGAAGATTGGCCTGTTCCAAGAGGGACTTCAGCTGGGAACAGTTGAAAAGCTCCATCCACCACCCCTTTCCTCAGCCCTGCCCTGCCTGCTCCTTTAGGACCCTCACTGGAATTCTCCCAGTGTGGCGGCAAAGGCTTGGGATACATGCGTGAACGCACAGCTCTGGGCCAGGAAGCAAGAGTCCTGGCCTGGAGTCCTGGCTTTGCCTCGGCCTCACTGTGTGACTCAAAGAGGACCTCTCAATTTCTCTGATCACAAGATTCCTTTCTCTATAGAGTGGAGGTAACCACAGCCTCCCTGCCTCCGTTATTGAGGTTCTGTGAGAGCTGAGAGCATAATGGGTGTGAAAGAGCTTTGAAAACTGTAAAGGACCTCATGGGAAGAACTGTGATTCTACTACTGTTGGAGAGAGGGATCACATGGACACGAGGGAACACGTGTGTGGACATGCATGTGGCAGCTCATGTATTTTAGGGAGTAGTGTGCACGCAGTGGGTGGCGCTAGTGGTAAAGAACCCACCTGCCAATGCAGGAGACATAAGAGACGTGGGTTCAATCCCTGAGTCAGGAAGATCCCCTGGAGGAGGGCATGGCAACCCACTCCAGTGTTCTTGTCTGGAGAATCCCCATAGAGAAGAGCTTGCCGAGCTACAGTCCATAGGGTCGCAAACAGTCAGACACAACTGAAGTGATTTAGCACACACGCATGCACCTGCATGCAGTGGGCTTATGTCAGAGTATACGCATGGCTGTTGGTGACCAGGAGAGTGCAGTGGAGCAAGGGCTGTGGTCAGCCTCTGGGGTGGGACTCAAGTGCTGGGGGAGGGGCTTGCACATGAGTCATCCCTGAGCTCATGGCCTGCCTCTGCAGGCTTATACTCAGATGATAGTGTGCAAAGCCTTGTGGCACGATCCTGCCTGTGAGTCATAACATTACAGTGTGTTCTGGAGACCAACTGGCAGCTTCCATGGGGACAGAGAGGCCAGGGAAGGATGACAGTCTGGGGTTGGCAGAAGGCAACCTAAATCCTCCCCATCTCCCATCCAGGAAGGAGTCAGGACAGAGTCAGCCCCCTCAAAATAGCCCTATTTCCTTCCTTGAACTGACTGCCAGTCTGCGGGAAGCCAGGCAGGGTTAGACGGCCCAGGGTCCTGTGGGAATTGTCCTCGCCTCCTCCTGCTTCTGTCTTCCCTGGCCTGGTCCCCAGCTCCCATCTTGTCACTGGCTAGGGGTGTGGGAAGACAGCCCTCATGAGCAGAGCTGACATTTCAACCTATCTCCTGAGCTCTTCAGACGCCTGCAAATTACATCAAGACTTCATCACCCCCCCTTGTCTAACACCCAGCCCTGTCTGGCCCCTGTCAGGCCTGGCCCTCAAACAAGTGACAAATTACATCTGGCCACGGTGGCAGGCCTGCAAGTGGGTGCTTGAAACCCAAGGGGCCAGCACTGCCTAGACAGCCACTGGGAGAACAAGGTGCCTTCTGGATCAGAGCCCTGAGTAATCAGGCCCACTCCATCGCATGCTCTCATGACAACCCTACCACCAGGCCAGCTTTGAGGGGAGCATGCCTTCCCCAGATCAGAGAGGGACAGAGGTCTCAGCTCCCAGTTCTCCCAGCTTTACAGGCTTCTGAGAGCTTCCCAGGTAGCTCAGTGGTAAAGAATCCGCCTGCCAATGCAGGAGATACAGGTTCGATCCCTGGATCAGGAAGATCCCCTGGGGAAGGAAATGGCAACCCACTCCAGTATTGTTGCCTGGAGAATCCCATGGACAGAGGAGCCTGGAGGTCTACAGTCCACAGGGTTACAAAAGACTCGGACTCCGCTTAGCAACTAAACAACAGGCTTCTGAGGGGGAAGACGGCTCAACACCTTTAAAAAAATCCCAGCCTGGCCAAAAAGCACATCCCTGCTAAACCTGACAGACCTGGGGCCTGGGAATAAAGATATCTAGAAATCTGTCTGCAGGTGACACCCCCATGAGGCTGGGAGGAGGGAGCTGCCTTGGCCTCCAGCAAGGAAGGCTCTGTTACTTAACACCTGTGCGACCTTTCCAAAGCTCCTTAGCCTCTCCCAGCTTCTGTTTACTTAAGGGGATTTTACCACCTACCTTCCTTATAGAATTGTGTTGAGGATGAAATAATATTTCTTCCAAGGTTTCACACATGGTAGGTGCTCTGTGAATGTAATTATTGGTATTGCTGCTGCTGTTGCTGGCTAAACAGCAGGGTCGGGAACTGGAAGCTGGGGTCAAAAGGGTGTTTAGGGGAACTAGGAAAAATGCTAAATTCATGTGTATTTCTCTGCCTTTGCTTCCTTAGCAATTTCCCTGCAGTGATGTCATCCCTTCCTCCTCCTCCTAGTACCGCCCCGCCCCCTGAAGCACTCTCAGACCCACCTGCTCCAGCCTCTCTCCCTCAACAGCCTACAACCCCTCCACTCTCCCCTAGAGGATTCCTGCTGCATGTGTTCAGTCCCACTTAAGGCAGAATTATATGCTGCCTGGCATCTCTCGATAATTACAGATTCCACGTGTGTGAGTCTTGTTTGCCCAACTCGAGAATCACAGAATCTCCAAGTTTGAGGGGACCTCCTCCAGCCTCCGCCTGCTGCAGGAATTCCCTGAGGACTGTCCCTGGCAGATGGTCCAGCAGCCTCCACCCAAACATGCCCTGAGCTGCTCTTGGAGGAGCGGCACTTCCGGCCCAGTGTCTCTGCCTTGGCCTCCTCTTCAGCCCCTAAGATCCCCCAGGTCTTTGCCCCCAGGCAGGGGGGTCCTGCAGGGCACCTCTGCTCTCAGCACCCATAGTCTGAGGGGCTCAGAGCCTAGCACAGCTCTGTCCTCGGACCTCGCTGTTCTCAGCAGCCTCTGGCAAGTGATATATATCCAGCGACCTGCCCATTCACCCTTTCCATACATGTTTATTGCAACTGGCCAGTGAAGGGGATGCGTGCGTGCTAAGTCGCTTCAGTCGTGTCTGACTCTGTGCAACCCCTATGGACTGTAGCCCTCCAGGCTCCTCTGTCCATGGGATTCTCCAGGCAAGAATACTGAAGTGGATTNATGTTTATTGCAACTGGCCAGTGAAGGGGATGCGTGCGTGCTAAGTCGCTTCAGTCGTGTCTGACTCTGTGCAACCCCTATGGACTGTAGCCCTCCAGGCTCCTCTGTCCATGGGATTCTCCAGGCAAGAATACTGAAGTGGATTGCCGTGCCCTCTTCCAGGGGATCTTCCCGACCCAGGGATTGAACCCATGACTCTAATGTCTCTGCGTTGGCAAGTGGGATCTTTACCACTAGCTCCACCTGGGAAGCCCCAGTGAAGAGGACATTGTGACTCAAAATGCTACCTTTAGGCTTTAATAGATAGAGGACAGGTGGGGAGGGCGTGAAGTAAAGGAACTGACTGTCTTGGCTTCAGAGGCAGAGGATGGTGGTCCTGAGACCTGAAAGAATAAGCAGCTTCAGCTGGAGAGGAAAAAGGGCAGGCATTTCCTGGGCAGGATTCTGGGCATGCAGATGCCCAGAGGAGGGGAGTGAGCATGGCCTGTGGCCGCAGTGAAGGTAAGAGGCTGGCATAGCTGCCGAAGTCAACAGTGAGCTGGGAAGTTTGGACCTTGTCTTGTGGATAATCTGAAATCACCAACAGCTTTGGGTAGAAGAGAGACATGATTCAATGAGGGACAGCCAGGGCCCAGGAGACAAGTTGGGAATGGACAGAGTGACAGTCAGGTGGGAAACAATGGAGGGCTGGGGTGCCGGCAGTGGTAATCAGAGCCAAGATAGAATCGGAAGGGTGGAGAGAAGGAGTCAACTGGATTATTGGGACATAAGATTAGGAGGGATTTGGTGACTCACTGGATGCTACTTAACTAGTCCAAGTGCATAATCCCTGAAAGTCCTGCCTCAAAGCAACATACTAGGGACCTTGGAAAGGTCTGCCTGCAATGTGGGAGACCCAAGACCCTGCATCAGGAAGCTCCCCTGGAGAAGGGAATGGCAACCTGTTGCCTCTCTTGCCTGGAGAATTCCATGGACAGAGGAGCCTGAGGGGCTACAGTCCATGGGGTTGCAAAGAGTTGGACATGACTCCAACACTTAGACTTTCACTTTGGAAACTATGTTGATCAGTGCCTTGGAATTACAGGGGAAGTCTTGTTAAAAAGTGTGTGTGCGTGTGCTGTCGTGTCTGACTCTTTACAACCCCATGGACTGTAGCCCACCAGACTCCTCTGTCCGTGGAATTTTCCAGCAAGAATACTGGAATGGGTTGTTATTTCCTATTCCAGAGGATCTTCCCAACCCAGAGATCAAACCTACGCCTCCTGCGTCTCCTGCATCGGCAGGCGGATTCTTTACCACTAGCACCACCTGAGAAGGCCCCCTGTTAAAATGCAATGGATGATTTAGTAGATCTTAGACAGGGTCTGAGAGTCAACTCCTGGGTGGTGCTGATGCTGCTGGCCCAGGGACCACATTTTGAGTAGCAAAGATTCACAGTAGGCCGTTTTGTAGATGAAGAAACTGAAGCTCAAATAGTCGGCATATTTGTCCAAGATTACATGGTTAGAATTAGGTCCCAGACCTCTGGGCTCCTAATCCAATGCTTCTTTACCAGACCATACACTCACCTGAACTGAAACCACTCACCTGAGACTGGGCTTTGATCCCATCTCAGTGCCAGGACTCAAACCCATCTGAAACCCGTGATCTTCCAACTGAGGTCACATGCCTAGTTTCAGAACTTAATGAAGGTCAGGTTCTTTGTGAATCACTGCAGAAGGAATTCAGCGAGAGTTAAAGTGATAGGCAAGAAGTAGATTTATTAATATAGGATTTATTATAAGAGATGCAAGTGGGCAGGTGAGGGAATTCTGCCCCGAGGATTAAGTAGGCTACGATTTTATAGTCAAAGGAAAGTGAGGGAGGGAGAAAGACTGCCCTCTTTGAGAAGATGTCAGGCTTACATCACTACTTGTGCCTTCATACCGGGCAGGAGAGTGTTTGATCCTATGAGGTCAAACTAGGATTATCATTGTTGTTGCTCAGTCACTCAGTGGTGTCTGACTATTCGCAACCCCCTGAACTGCAGCACACCAGGGTCCCTGTCCTTCACTACCTCCCAGAGCTTGCTCAAACTCATGTCCATTGAGTCGATGATGCCATCCAATCATCTCATCTTCTTTCACCCCCTTCTCCTCCTGCCGTCAATCTTTCCCAGCATCAGGGTCTTTTCTAACGTGTCGGCTCTTGGTGGACAAATTGTTGGAACTTCAGCTTCAGCATCGGTCCTTCCAGTGAATAGTCAGGGTTGATTTCCTTTAAGATTGACTGGTTTGATCTCCTTGCTGTCCAAGACACTCTCAAGAGTCTTCTCCAGCACCATGGTTCAAAAGCATCAATTCTTTGGATTATTGTAGCACTTATTCAAAACAGTAGAAGGTTGTTCGTTGTTGTTGTTTTTTTCCCCTTTACCTAATGGCCTGGGGCATGTCTCACGCTTTTATTTATGGCTTTATGGTTAAGCAAGCCTGCTTCATTTCACGATGTTCCAGTAGCTTTCTTGAGTGATCATTAACTTACAGTGGTGTCCCAAAGCTTCCTAGGTTTCCCCGCTCTATCCATAGTCTCCTACTGGGACTTCTATAGCTACCTGTTTAACGACCCTATTCTAATCCTATCACTACCGTTTCTCCTCTGGGCAGACTCTGTTGCTGTCCAATCCTTGTTTGACTGAATGAAGGCATGGAGCCCAGAAGGATGCTCCAGGGATTGAAGGACTAAGGATTGGAGCGATGGCAGAGGGGCCTGTGACAGACAGGAAATGATCAGAAGGGAGGGATGAGGTGTAAGGCCAGGCTGAGCAGTCAGCAGTGGCCAAGTGGGGCAGGGACCCCAGGGCCACGGCAAAGAGCTTGGGCTAGATACTATGGTCTTTGTGGGCTCACTGGAAAGTCACAGAGGATTTAAATAAGAAAGCATCATGAGCAGCCCACAGATCAGGGCTATTCACTGGCTGTAGTTCAGATAATATTGATGTAGAGGGAAGAGTGGGGTAAGCCCTGCAGGCAGAAAGGCTGGCAGGAGCCTGCTGCATTGGTCCAGGTGAGGACTGTGGAGAGGTGGGCAGTGAACAGAGCTGGGGGCCAGTTGACAGGATGGAATGACTGATTGGATGTGGAATATGAGGCAGGAGGCAAGATGCTAGTTTCTAACTTGAGGTTGCAGATGGATAGTGAGGTCATTCCCTGAGCTAGGGAGCCAGGAGAGCTGCTAATCGAGGAAAGAGAAGAGGGTGGCTCAGTTTGAGGCAGACTGGGTGAGAGATGCCTGTGAGGCATCCAGCAGGGGATTTTCAGGGGAAACTGGGCTCATGGGTCTGATGTTTAAGACCCCACCTTGCTGGCCAGGCTCTTGGACACCACCTAGTTCAACCCACCCACTACATCCCCACTTTACAGATGAGAAAACTGAGCTTCAAGCAAGGAAGGGACAGGAAGCATATGGTGTAGTTGAAAAGTTTTGGAAAACAGAAGTGAAGTGACATGAAAGTCGTTCAGTAGTGTCTGACTCTTTGCAACCCTGAGGACTATACAGTCCATGGAATTCTCCAGGCCAGAATATTGGAGTGGGTAGCCTTTCCCTTCTCTAGATGTGTTTACAAATCCCACTTCTACTAATCTCTGGGTGTGTGCATGTGTGTGCTCAGCTGTGTCTGACTCTTTGCAGCCCCATGGACTGTGGCCTGTCAGGCTCCTCCGTCCATGGAATTCTCCAGGCAAGAATACGGGAGTGGGTTGCCATTCCCTTCTCCAGGAGGTTCCCAACCCAGGGATCAAACCTGTGTCCCCTGTGTCTCCTGCATTGGCAGGCAGTTTCTTTACCACTGCGCTACCTGGGAAGCCCTACAATCTGTGACCTTGAATAATATACTTAATATCTCTGAACTTCAGGTCCCATTCTACAGGGTTACTGGGGAGGTAAAATGAGCTCTTCCTGCACTGAAGGGCCTAGCTCCAGGCTGGGGGCTCCAATGCCCAGGGGGTACTGAGGAGGGGCCATGCCTCGAGACCTGCGGGAGCCTGAGGGCAGCAGGGCTCTATCAGTAAAAAGAAGCCTGACCCTTCTGCTTTGCTCTGTCTATCCCATGGGCAGGTCCAGAACATCAGCCTCCGAGAGGGGGAGACCGTGATCGTGGAGGGCCTCGGAGGGCCTGACCCACTGCCCCTGGCCAACCAGTCTTTCCTGCTGAGGGGCCAAGTCATCCGCAGCCCCACCCACCAGGCAGCCCTGAGGTTCCAGAGCCTCCCACCCCCTGCTGGGCCTGGCACCTTCCATTTCCACTACCAAGGTAGGCCTGGGGAGCTGAGGGCAGGACCAGTCCGGACTGGCTGCCCTATTGGGGGTCTCTGGTGCTATTACAGCCTGGGGGGGGAACACGGAGAGGCTAGTAACATACAATGGGGTGAATATGGTCCATTTGATACCTCCAGGACATTCACTCCTCCACCTACCACCCACCAGAGAACTCGTCCGGAAGGGGGACTGACACAGAATCAAGTAGCCCCGGGTGTGTCCATTGCCACTCATTCAGTAAACTTTTCCTAGGCACCTGCTCCTTGCCAGGCCTGTGCTGGAGACTGGCAGTATTAAGATCCAGCATAGTCCTTGCCCTCAAGGAATTCAGAATCTCCGCAGCAGGCAGACACTTAACAGGCAGTTAACAACAGAAGCCCGCTTCCCAAATGCAAGGGGGTCAAGGTCAAAAGGGCTTGACAGCTGACCATCTAGAGGTCCTTACCTACCACCCTGGCCTTCCTGAACTGTCTCACCCACCCTGGACCTGGCCCATGTCCCAGTCAGCTCAGAATACCTCTGGAAATAGGAGAGTGGCATGACGTAATAGGAAAATCACAGACTCAAGAGAAGGGCAGATCCGCGTCTGAATCTCCTTCCCCCTGGCTATCAACCTTATGCAAGTCATTTGACCTCTCTAACCCTCTGACCTCTTTTCCTCTGTTGTAAAATGAGACCAAAACGCCGAGTCCACAAAGCCATGGTGGACAACTGCTTTAGCACTCATTCCTGAGAAAACCGGAAACTATATTTAAGAACTGGCAGGATGGGAAAGGGAGGAAAAGCAGCTCTGTCCCTCTGCCACCAGGACCCCTCCTGGCCCCATCTTCCCCGACAGTCTCCTTGATCCCTTGCACTGCTGTGACAAGGTAACCAGTTCAGACTGGGGAGTGCTACTGGGGAGATAATTGATGAGAACAATTGCCTTGATCACCAGGGACCACTTCCCCATTTCTCTGGAGATGGGGATGCTTGGTCCTCCCCCTAAGAAGTACTCACACCTTCCTGGCCTCTCCACCTAAACTGGGGGAGCAGTCTGGTGTGGCAATAGGAAGCCTCGTGGTCATCAAGGGTTGGCCAGGGGCTTGTCAGAGACAAGGGACCAGCTTGCCTTGAGGCAAGGGTGACATCTCGGCAGCCCGGCTGGCCTCCCTAATGGCTCATCAATCCTTCCTAGCAGCAGGCATAATTTCACGCCACGGTAACCTTCTCGGTAGCTACAGATTTCTTTGCACAAATCCTCGGACCTTCTCTCTATTGGGCCAGACAAAGGTGGCTGAAATGCAGCGAGGTGGAGGCCTGGTGAGGGGTGCGGACCCCAGGGAGGGGCTGGGAAAGCTGTCCCAGTCCTGCGTCTTTCTCAGTTCCCAGAAGCCCTCCCTCCTCGGCCCAGTTTTTGTCAATGATCAGCTCTTTCCTTAATGAGTGTAATTCCCCTAATTATAGGCTGTAATTAGCCCTGATCCCAGAGATGGGAACAGGAGGAGCGTGCGCTCATATGCGCGTCTCCCTGGGCTGGAGAAAGAGGGTGCCAGAAGAGGGGGTGAGGGGCCCCGGACCCACAGCCCTGCCAGAGCTGTCCAAGAGAATGTTGGAGATCACGAGGCAGGGGTCTCATCTGTAGAACCAAGTTCCAGCTCCGCTCCCACAGCCTCAGGCAGGGTGAGGAAGCAGAGGGCCTTGCCAGGCATCCCCCTCCTCCCTCCTGAATATTCCTGGCACCGGACTTGGCCCCAGAAACAGATGCCAGGGAGAAAATAGCTCAACAGATTGCAGTGATGCAGGCTCCCCGGGAACAGTCGTCATGGCAACATGAGGAAGCTCATCCTGGGAAGCGGCACTTTACTCACCATGGAGTCTGGGGGCTTCATCATCTGCCCCCAGCCTCCTGCTCTCACCTCACACCAGCCCCATTTCCTAATCTGTGAAAATGGGGGGGTCTCTGTTCCAAGAGTTGTGGGGAAGATGGAAATACAAGTGCTGAGTATGCCATCTGCCTCATGACCTAGACCGCCCTGGGTGTCATTCCCCCTCCATTCTGGGTAGAGTGTCCCATCCCACCCCAACCTCGGGTTCCTCCCCAGATCACTATGAGTGGCCACCCTGCACTACCACCCAGGGCAGCTTGGGTTATTACTCCCAGGTTTCTCTGATTCTTGAGCCCACATTTCTACTTCAACTGGGAAAGCAGGTGGGAAAGGGGAGATAGAAAGCAAGTAGGCTCCGGAGCCAGGAGCTTCAAGTGCCCACTCTACTAGTTACTGACTGTGTGATCAGGCCAAGTCCCTCCATCTCTCTGAACCTTAGTTTTTTCCTCACCTGAAAACGAGTTAATCACCCCTAGCTGAGCCTGGAAGGCTGCAGTCCATGGGGTCGCTGAGGGTCGGACATGACTGAGCGACTTCACTTTCACTTTTCACTTTCCTGCATTGGAGAAGGAAATGGCAACCCACTCCAGTGTTCTTGCCTGGAGAATCCCAGGGACAGGGGAGCCTGACGGGCTGCCGTCTATGGGGTCGCATAGAGTCGGACATGACTGAAGCGACTTAGCAGCAGCTTCCTCCTAAGCATGTTGTAGACATCAAGTAAGAAGAGTGTAAAGGCAATTTTTTTTTTTTTTGGTTGTGCTCCACAGCATATGGGATCTTAGTTCCCCATCTAGGGATCGAACCTGTGTCTCCTGCATTGGAAGCCCAAAACTTTAACCAGTGGACCGTCATGGGAGTCCCATGAAGGCACTTTAGAAGCTGGAAGGTGCTCCCTTTCCTATGCAGATGTGAGCTGCTTTTATTAATCAAAATTACAAACAATAACAGCATCTGGTACTGTTCTATGCCAGGGCTTCTCTGGTGGCTCAGATGGTAAACAATCTGCCAGGAGTGAGGGAGACTCCGGTTCTATCCCTGGGTCAGGACGACCCCCTGGAGAAGGGAATGGCTCCTTACTCCAGTATTCTTGCCTGGAAAATCTCTCGGACAGAGGCTATGGTCCATGGGGTTGCAAAAAGTCAGACAACTAAGCAACTAACACTTTGACTTTCCCTGCCCAGAAGTATTAGTGAAGGTTCAAATATGTAAGGTTCAGACACTGCATCTATATTTTCTCAGGTAACAACAGAATGCAGGTTGGGTAAACAAGGAAATTGAGGCACAGAGAAGTTAGTTAACTTGCCCAAAGTGGCATAGCAAGGAGAGGATCCTGTATTCAAACCAGGCAGTCTGACCTCAGAGCCCACCTCCTGAGCACTGTCCCCGTACAACTGACTGCCAATCATTAGCCACCACTCACTGGCCATTCTTCTAAGAACTCTGTGAGAGAGGGATAAATAGGAATGATCTCCCCTTTTCACAGACCTAGTAACTAAGGCCAGGCCAGATAAAAATCACAAAACTAGTGATGACTCAAAGGTAAAGAATCTGCCTACAATGCAGGAGACACAGGAGAAGCGGGCTAGATCCCTGGGTCAGGAAGATCCCCTGGAGTAGGAAATGGGAACCCATTCCAGTATTCTTGCCTGGAGAATCCCATGGACCAAGGAGCCTGGCGGGCTACAGTCCATGGGGTCTTGCATAGAGTTAGATATGACTGAGCGACTAAGCATTGGCATTGACATTGTGTCTGGACCCTGGTCTGCCCAGTAGCAGCCCTTTCTTATATTCATACAGAGACACACAGAGGCTAGTAGAGTTCCTGCCTGGCCCTCACTTCCCATCCTCCTAGTGCCATCGAGTGAGCATGGGCCTTCTCCACCCTCAAGAACCAGGAGTGGTTTCTCAGTCTAGACAGTCCTCATCTCTCCCAACACCCCAGGGTTTTCAGGCTCCATAGCCCAGACTCTTCACTCAGCTGCTCTCCTTGACCCTTCCAAGGCCTTCTTCCCTACCTCTCAGCCCTGGTCCCCATTTTTAGATAAGGTCCAGCTTGGCACTGGATTGGTATTTTCTGGATTGTTTTATAGGATTTGCTGCCACCATTCGGTCATATTTGGTATGACAATTTCAAAAGTTAAGTTTCCCCGGACAACTTATTCCTCCCACAACTTCCTTGAAGTTGCATCCTGCTTCCCTATCCGGGACCCCTCCTGGTTTTCAAAGTCCACAGCCCTTGTCATCAAGGTTTTTAGCATTCCTCAGTGAATACCGGGAAAGTTTTTACTGTTTGACTTTGGTGTTTCCTGCTGTAATTCATCTCTGTCCCTTGCAGAAAAAATAATATCAATACTTTACATCAGTATAGGCGGTTCACTATTTCGAGTGCTTTCACATCTATAAGTCATTCAGTACACATTTCTTGGTTCCAGGGATACCAAGCTGAATAAAATGCTCCCCATTTATTCTCACAATAACCCTGAAAGTGGGCTGACATTTTGAACCTCAGTTAACAAATGAGGAAACCAGGATACAGAAAGGAGATATAACTTGCCTGGAGTGTCAAAGCTTGGAACCCAAGGCTCCAACTTCCAGCTCTGTGCTTGCTCCAGCCCAGGCTGCCAGAAGTATCACTGACACCTTCTGGGGAGGGGATCAGAGTCTCTTCTGGAATTCCTGATGCTTCCTCTGACACCTGAAGGCAGGCTGGGGCAGGCCCCTTTTGCCCTGGCTATGACTCAGCCCCTAATACACACACACACACACACACACACACACACACACACACACACGTCACCCATTCTCTCTCTGCAGCCTACCTCCTGAGCTGCCACTTTCCCCGACGTCCAGCTTATGGAGCTGTGACTGTCACCAGCCTCCACCCTGGAGGTAGTGCTCGCTTCCGCTGTGCCACTGGCTACCAGCTGAAGGGTGCCAGGCTCCTTACCTGTCTCAACGCCACCCAGCCCTTCTGGGATTCTCAGGAGCCAGTCTGCATCGGTGAGTGGCCCCCGGGGACTCAGTGCCAAACAGGGAAGTGAGGTGGGGGCTCATTCCTGCTCTCTGTTGTGGTCTGGCACCTCCATTTGCTCTCCATAAGGAAGCCAGAAAATGGACTCACACCTCAGTAGCATTTACACAATCTGCACTTCTTGAGTACTTACTGTATGGAGGCACCACAGGTATACCGAGTGGAATTAAACAGGAACTGCGCCCTCAAGGAGCCCAGAGTTCTAGGAAACGAGGGAGGAAGACAGCCCCTGGGTCACCAACTTCCACAGCAGGAAGTTAAAAGTACAGATGAAGAGAAAGAGTGGCCTGGAGTGGGTGGAAGCAGTCGTTCCTAGCTGGGTGCCTAGGAGGCTTCCTGGGGGGAGTGGCTTTGAAGGTTTCAGTGGAAGGAACAGTGTGGGCAGTGAACCCGAGGTGACAAGGGGAGGGAGCATTTTAGGGACACAGAAAACAGCCAGGTTTGGCTGAGGCCTGAGACATGGGGAGAGGGTGGTGGGAGGGCCTTGAATGTCAGGCCAAGACACTGGGTGGAGAGCCATTGACATTTTGTGAGACGGCAAGGGAGGGGTTCAGAACTGTCACTCAGGAGAGACAGGCGGGTGGTGTCTGAAAGCTCGCAGCCAGCCAGGCAAGAGGGTTTGAATTTAGACAATGACTTTGGGAATGAAGAGGTTCCAGAGACCCTGACGAAGGAAAGGGGGGATGTAGGAGACTCCCAGGTTCTGGTCCTGGGTGATCGGAGAGTCTGAGATTGCTGCCAGTGAAGAGGGGCTTGTTGACAGAGGGAGATGGAGTGTTTTGTTTGCAGGGTGAAAGCATCTTGGGGTTTTGATACTTATTTCATCCTATAAACTCTTTCTGGGCATCAGGTCAAAGTGGGTGTGAATAAGCCAGACGTGGGCTCTGCCCTCAAGGAGCTCTCTGTTTGCGGGAAGACTGGAAGGCAACTCAGGAAGCTCAGGGCAGATGGTGCTGTGATGGGGCGAACTCAGGGCACCATGGAGATCCAAGCGGGGGGAGTAGGGGAGAGCTGCTTGAAAATGAGGAAGGAGGTCAAACAAGCTTCCCAAGGAGAAGGCAGGGAAGGGTGACGGGCATGTCAGAGCTCTGGGCAGTGGAATGGATTCCTGGAACAGCACATGCAGAGATGCAGAGACATGAAGCGGCATGCCACAGTGAGGGCCGGCGGGGCGTGCATGAAGACAGCGGACCGGGAAGCGCTGCAGCCGAGCCAAGAGAGACGGCTTTATAAAGGGCTCGAACCCTGTCTTGAGCTTGGACTTTATCTCAAGGGTTACAGGAAGCCACTGAGGGATTTAAGTGGAGGACGGGGCATAGTCAGATTTCAAGGCCAGTGCCGTTCCAAGACCAAGCAGAAAGGCGAGTCTGTCCTCTCTGCAAAGAAGCAGAGAAGAAACTCACCAGCACCCCTTCCCCGGGAGCTGTATTAGGTTGAAATACTCTTCAGTCTGAACACTTGGAGACAAAGGCACTGTGTCTTGGCCAGGGTGGCCTGGTCTCTGAGAGCTGGCAGAGTCCAGAGCTGTAGCTCCAGGAAAGGAAAGTGCTACCGGAGACCAGCCAGAGTCCTATTGCCTGCGACTTCTTCTCTGGCCCCATTTAACTGCCAGGTAACTCAGCAGCCCTTGGTGATGGGGAAGGGCGAGCTGCCGAGTCTCTGCTAAGGAAGAGGGGGCCGTCCTGGGCCAGAGGGACCAGTGCTGGAAAGGGGTCAGCCTGTCAATCAGGACTATTTGACAGTAGTAGTGATGCTGACTCAAGATTGTCTCCTGGCTAACAACGCCTGCTATATGCACAGGGTTTGGAGGTGAAGGGCATGCCCACCAGGTGTTTGTCATCCCTGAGCTAGTCCTACCCTCTTCTTTAGAGTCATCCATTCATTTTATCCAAAAAAATATTGAATACCAACTCTATGTCTGGTTTGAAAAGACCTGGCCCCTGCCCTGGAGAGCCTAGTTAAGGGACATATCCAAAAATAACTGGTTTAGGAAGCTGGTCTGAGACAGAGGCAGCAGATATATTCAAGAAGGTTGGAGCCCTGGGAAGGAGGAATCAGGGAGGGCCTCCCTGAGAAGTCAGCAGTGAGGAAAGGTGACTCATCCAGGGCCACGTGGCTAGGAAGCCGCAGATTCCCCAGTCAAGGGAGTGCACATGAATGGTCCTGGAGGTGTGAAAGGTTAGGAGGTTGGCTGCCTGAAGCCGCAGGGTCACAGGAACAAAGGATTGACCTCCAGAGCCATGAAGGCAAGCTCCCTGCTGCCCCCTGCAGAAGGCAGGGAGCTGGGATGGGCGGGGAGGCTTGCTAGGCCACCTAGGATCCAGCTGGGGGCCAGCCCACAGTGCGGCCCGTCTCACAGCTGCCTGCGGTGGAGTGATCCGCAATGCCACCACCGGCCGCATCGTCTCGCCCGGCTTCCCGGGCAACTACAGCAACAACCTCACCTGCCACTGGCTGCTTGAGGCTCCCGAAGGCCAGCGGTTGCACCTGCACTTTGAGAAGGTTTCCCTGGCTGAGGATGACGACAGGTGAGGGGGTGTCCTGGTGGGATCGGAGTGCCTGGCCTGGTAGTACCCTGCCGGAGGGATGGTACCCAAGCCTGGGGCCTCACCCCACCCAACTCAGCGACCAGCCACGCAGCTGCCGCTCTCGTGGCCCAGGCTCATCATCCGTAATGGGGACAACGTGGAGGCCCCGCCCGTGTATGATTCCTACGAGGTGGAGTACCTGCCCATTGAGGGCCTGCTCAGTTCCGGCCGACACTTCTTCGTGGAGCTCAGTACTGACAGCAGTGGGGTAGCTGCTGGCATGGCCTTGCGCTACGAGGGTGAGCCTGCTGGGGCCTAACCAGGGGGGGATCTCCAGCCCAGGGCCTCTTCTCACACCCTCCCTCTCTGCCTCAATTCCGTCATCACTCCTTCCAGCTCGCCCCTTGCTCACCTGCCACCCAGGTCCTCTCTCCGTACTCATCCCCTGAAATCCAGGATTCTACTCCATCTTTGCAGGAGACCCCTGCTTGGACCCAGGCCCTCTGGCCCAAGAGAATCAGTTCTTTAGAGTTTGAAGAATAAAAATAGGCCCCACCCTTACGGAAGAAAGACACACTCTAGCACCACTCACACATGCATGTGTTCATTAATTTAAGAAAAACCAAACGTGTATTGAGCGCCTTCTGTGTACTAAGCACAAACTCAGCACTGAGAATACAATGGTGACGGCCTCCTGAGGATAGATGCTCTGGGCTGCTCCGCCCCCTGCTCCAAACCCAGACACACGTCAGTTGTCGGGAAGAGAAAGGCCCTGGGGATGGAAGTAGGACGACTGCCCCGTTTGCCCTGGTCGTGCTGAGCTGGGCTGGGTCCTGTGGTTTGCAGCCTTCCAGCAAGGCCATTGCTATGAGCCCTTTGTCAAATACGGCAACTTCAGCAGCAGCGCACCCTCTTACTCTGTGGGGACCACTGTGGAGTTCAGCTGCGACCCCGGCTACACTCTGGAGCAGGGCTCCATCATCATTGAGTGTGTGGACCCCCGCGACCCCCAGTGGAATGAGACAGAGCCCGCCTGCCGAGGTCAGTATGCATCAGGGGCTAGGCCTGCTGGGGGCAGGGAGCAGGGTGGACACAAGGGAGCTGGCCACAGGACCTGGGACCACGGGGCCTGGTGACACATGTGACCAGGAGGAGGTTGGGGGGGTCCCAGCAGTGGGGAGGCACTCTTGTGGACAGGAGGCAGCCCCAGGACATGGCACTGGCTGGGGTGTGGTGGAGGGTAGAACTCCGAGGGGATGCCGTTCCCCTGCCTCCCAGCTGTGTGTAGTGGTGAGACCACAGACTCGGCCGGCGTGGTGCTCTCCCCTAACTGGCCAGAGCCGTATGGCCGTGGGCAGGACTGCATCTGGGGCGTGCACGTGGAGGAAGACAAGCGCATCATGCTGGACGTGCGAGTGTGAGTGCCCGCTGGGTTCGGCCAAGCCACCTCCCGGGATCTGGGGCCCTCTCTCGGCCAGCCTGCCCTGCCTGACGGTTCCCCTCCACAGGCTGCGCATAGGCACGGGTGACGTGCTGACCTTCTATGACGGGGACGACCTGACAGCTCGGGTCCTGGGCCAGTACTCTGGGCCCCGTAGCCACTTCAAGCTCTTTACCTCCATGGCTGATGTCACCATTCAGTTCCAGTCAGACCCCGGGGCCTCAGTGCTTGGCTATCAGCAGGGCTTCGTCATCCACTTCTTTGGTGAGCTTGCTCTTGCCCTGCCCTGCTGGGGTTGGGGAGGCAGAAGTGATGCCAGGTGCAGATCCCCAGCCTAGGCAAGTCAGAAAGGCCAGGGAGGTGAGGAGTCTGAGCACTCTTATCTGACTGGGGGAAGCTGGGACATTCCAGGCATCACCTTTGGGAAGCTAATCTTATTCTCCATCTCCCCTGAGGGCCCAGTGAGAGAAAGCAAGCCTCTGCTAAACTGGGTAGACAGCGGGGAAGAACTTCCTAATAGAAACAGGGAACTGAGGAAAGGCCTTCATTGAAGCGACAGTTTTCCCCACCCTACCCGGCCCCTCTCTCAAGGCTAAGGAATTGGCCAACGCGCTTGGGAAGTAAGGCCAAAGCTTAGGTGGCAACCCTGGAATCCAGGAGACAGGCAAGAAGGAATCCCTGAGCAGGAAGGCGTGATCGCTGAGCCTGCCCAGGCCAGGCCAGGCCTGGATGAACTGGCAGGAACTGGAGTGCCCTCGAGGGGAGGGAAGCTAGCACAGTCTCCCTTGGGTGCTGCTGAGGGCCTGCATCTTGCTGCCCCCAGAGGTGCCCCGTAATGACACCTGTCCAGAGCTACCTGAAATCCCCAATGGCTGGAAGAGCCCGTCGCAGCCCGAGCTGGTGCATGGCACCGTCGTCACCTACCAGTGCTACCCTGGCTACCAGCTGGTGGGCGCCAGTGTCCTCATGTGCCAGTGGGACCTCACCTGGAGTGAGGACCTGCCCTCATGCCAGAGAGGTGAGTGCCCCTGTTCCCCACGCTCTCCCCAGTGCAACCTACAAGCCTCTCTCCCGGATTCTGATCCAGACTCTAGCTGTTATTAGCTGGTAGTCGTAGCTCGGTTGCCTCATCTGTGAAGTGGGATCATAACTTCTCACAGGGTTATCCACCAAGTACTCCAAGTTTTCCATTCCTGGCATGTAGCCCATCAATGTTTGTTGATTCTGATGAATGGGGAGGGGGACAAATGGAGAGAGAACACCAGCACAGTGGTAGGGGCAGATAAACAGGGGTGGAGCCCTGTGCTGTGAAGATGTTGGCAGGCCTAGAACAAAGCCAGTATGCACTGGTTTTTGTTGAGTTCTACTTGGGCCACTTCCCTCTGTCACTCGCTACCCTCAGTGACTTCCTGTCGTGACCCTGGGGACGTGGAACACAGCCGACGCCTCATATCGAGCCCCAAGTTCCCCGTGGGGGCCACCGTGCAGTATATCTGTGACCAGGGTTTTGTGCTGACGGGTAGTGCCCTCCTCACCTGCCATGACCGCCAAGCCAGCAGCCCCAAGTGGAGCGACCGGGCCCCCAAATGTCTCCGTGAGTGTCAAACGGGGAGGTGGGAGGATGCTGCCTCTGGCGGCTAGGGGCCTGGCACCCTCACTGAGCCCTGCCTGTTTTGCAGTGGAACAGCTCAAACCGTGCCACGGCCTCAGCGCCCCTGAGAATGGTGCCCGCAGTCCTGAGAAGCGGCTGCACCCAGCAGGGGCTACTGTCCACTTCTCGTGTGCCCCTGGCTATGTGCTGAAGGGCCAGGCCAGCATCAAGTGTGTGCCCGGACACCCCTCACATTGGAGTGACCCCCCGCCCATCTGTCGGGCTGGTGAGTGTCCTACCATCTGCTGAACCTCTGCCTGGCCCACGGGGCTGCCCTGGCAAAGATGTCAGAGGCTGAGAACCAAAACCCCCTGCCCACGCACCCTTACCTCTCATGTTATTCTTGGTTTCTCGGGTGTCTGCCAGATCCTTTTGACCTGGTGACAAACTCTGGGGTGGGCTCCCCATGGACAAATTCCTCCCCATGACCAGCCCACTCCCTGTCTCTGTGGTCTGGCTCTTTGGGCTCACCCACTGCCCTTGGCCCTCCCCTCTTATTCTAGCCTCTCTGGACGGCTTCTACAGCGGCCGCAGCCTGGATGGTGAGCCCCCAACCTCCTCGAGGTTCAGGGAAATAATCTCCCTGCCCCTTGTTCTCACAGCTTCCAGCCGTGGGCTCCTCAAGGAGGGAGGGCAGAGAAAGAGAGAGATCTGGGACTAACAGGGAGCAAAAAGCCCCTTCCTCCGTCCCCAGCCAGCTAGAGGAAGCTGGCGGCTGGCTGCCCCTGGGCAGAGGCGATGGGACATGGGACTCAGGCAACAGGGCCCTCTGCCCCAGCCCCGTCCTCTGTGCTTTCAGTTGCCAGGGTGCCAGCTGCCTCCAGCACACTGGATGCTGCTCACCTCGCAGCTGCCATCTTCCTGCCGCTGGTGGCGATGGCGCTCTTGGTGGGAGGCGTGTACCTCTACTTCTGCAGGTGAGTCCGGCTTCCCTGCCTGCCCTGCACCCCTGACTCACTCCCGCCCAGCACTCCTGACTCCTAGGCTTCTCTGCTGCACAGGCTCCAGGGGAACAGCCCCCTGCAGCTGCCCCGGACACGACCCCGCCCTTATGACCGCATCACTGTGGAGTCAGCGTTTGATAATCCAACTTACGAGACTGGAGTAAGTATCGAGGCCAGGCTCGACACCCCAGTCAGGACCCAATTCTGTGCTCCCTTGGCCAGGTACCCCTGCGGGTCCTGCCAAGCCCTTTCACTCTTTCCTTTTTTCCTCGGGAAGGTGGATTGTGGACTAGCAAGCCTTTGACAAGTTTCCAACTCCCAGAAGTCTCTTTCCTTTTCAGGAGACGAGAGAATATGAAGTCTCCATCTAGGTGGGGCGGCCTGGGGAAGCCGGCTCCGCCCCGCATCCCAGTCCAGCAGCAGAGCTCCCAGCTTCCTGCTTCCTAGCCCTCCACCTCCTGTACATATCACCTGGGAAGAGATGCCGCCAGTCCCTCAAGAAGTTGTGCGCATCCCACCTGCAATACCCACCGGGGCCTATTTTCTTGGGACCACTGCCCACTTAGGGCCCTTCCTTGGGTCCAAGTCAGGGGCATCCGCCTCTAGGCCAAACACAGCTGGAGCACATGCACCAAGAACCAGCATTCTCCTGACCCTCTCTCAGGCCTGGGACCTCTGGGCTGGAATTCACAGGCAGGGTGGAGTACCTCCCTCCACGTGACCACCCTCCAGCCCTGGCATGCAGCAGCCCAGAAAGTATGCCAGGGTGCTCCTCACAGGGCCACTGCCAGTGGCCAACACTGCTCTCAATAGTGACCTCTGAGTAGTTCTGGCATGCTGACATCAGTCCCCTGGGGAGATCTCCAGTCTTTCTCTAAGGCCCCAGGAATGGTCAGTTCTGCCTCCTGCCCCTTCCTGGCAGAGGCAATAACACTAAGGATCTTAAGGGGTTTAGGGACTCTACCCCAAGCTCAGGTTGGGCTTCCCTAGGTCACACCACTCATGCGCCACACCAAAGCAGGACACCCCCCGCTGCTCCCCTGGTGGCCCTACACCCTAAGAGAGGGAGACCCTCCCCTGACGTCGGTCTGGCTATGAAAAACACCCTCTTGCCCACCTTCCCCTCCTCTAACCCCAGTAACCTGTCAGGCTTCCCTCCTGGCCACTGCATTTTGGGATAAGGGGAGTGGCAGGCATATTCTAGAGATGCGCAGAGGTCCACAGGTGCAGGAATTTGGCATGGAACAGAGGGTCAAAGCATCCCAGGGAGAGGCCCAGGAGTTGGCTGCAGGCTACTTTGTACATGTAATGTATTATATGGGGTCTGGGCTCCAGTCAGAGAACAATCTTCTATTTCTGTTGTTTCCATTAAAATGGTGTTTTTTGAAAAAAAAAAAAAAAAAAACACGCAATGGCCTGGTGGATGGTGCTTTCTTGGAGGGAAGGGAGGTGGGAGACAAATGGGTTGTAGACTTGAGGGCCAGAAGGCATGCTAAGCCTACCAACTGATCATCTCCAGGCCTTATCAAAAACCAGCCATGGGAATTCCCTGGGGGCTCCAGTGCTTGGGATTCAGCACTTTCACTGGACAGCCTGGGTTCAATCCTTGACCAGGGAACTAAGATCCTACAAGCCCCATGTGCAGTCAAACAAATGAAAACAAAAAGTAGCCATCTGCCAGTGCTTCAGGGACTACTGTCCCAGCAAGATCAGTGTGACAGCTGGCATGTGAAGTGAAAGGCCCTAAGGTTGGTGCAACAGGGGTGTGGGAACCCAGAAACTAAATGTTCAGCCATCCCAGTGCTTCACTTCCCCTCTTTGCTAGGTCCAGAACCAAAGCCTGGCACAGTCCTAAGTCTGTCCTCAAACCCATCATATTGCTGAAAAAAGCCCAGAAAACCTGACGCCTCTCTTCCTTGACTTCGTTCCAGCTAGCAAGGTTTAGGAAATTGGAATAGGAATCAGAGACTGAGCCCCTGAATGTGAGGCTCTGGTCTGTCTTGGCCTCAGAGAACATCCAGACTGTCAGATGCAAGAGGCAAGACAGCCTAGGGGCTTAGCTTCTAATTTAACAAAAGCTGTGTCCATGGACTCCAGAAAGAGGTGACTGAAGAGGATGTGCTTAAGTTTGCCTCATTTGGTCCCTCCCAGCATCTATGCCCCTTCCCTATGGCCCCCAGAATCTCCTGGGATGTGTTTAGCCAGGCTTGGTCCGCATCACACACATCCACGTTAGAGGTGAGCTCTTCAAGGCTGCTCTCCAGGATAAGAGCAGAAGGAAGGCAACAGGGAGTTGTGGGCACTCAGAAGCCAGAATACAGAAATGGTAGCAGCAACTAGAACTCCTAAAGTTATCCAACACAGAGATCTTGAATCACTTATGGCTGGCCACCTCCTGGTTCTACCACAAGCCACCTTGGATGGAGAGGCTCCTGCCCATGCAGAATGCAGTGCCTACATTAGCCACAAGAGGTCACTTCCAAAGGCATGTGTATCCCACCTGCTCTCCTCAATCCCCCTGGCACATCCAGGGCTGGAGCTCTCCAAGGTGGCATCAACTGCTAGCCCCAGGGAGCTGACCTCACCCTCCAAGTTCTGAGAGGAAGGTGTATGGAGTGATTAGTTACCCTGGTACTTGTCAACAGAGCCAAGTATTATTTCCCTTATTAGCCCATTAATGCCTATGTCTGTTCTCAACTGCAGTGACGGTACTTATCTGCCCCATAATACCTTCAGGCTGACACAGCAGCATGGTTGGGCCCTGAGCTGTAGGAAGGAAGCCAGTAGGAGAGGGTACATGATATACCCACTTCTGAGCATCTGTAGCATGAAATACTGCCTAAGAAGGCATAAGGTCCAGCCACTTCTATATTTCTAGCTCAGCCTTTCTCTGTCCCAGAGCCACTAAGATTTCTTGTTTGCTGAGGCTGGTAGAGGGTAGAGAGGGCCGATCTACATGACATATTCCCCTGCTTGATCAATAAGGCCCAGGACTTTATTATTCTTCCCAGGCACCAACCGAATCATTAGGAAAGTCAGAAGAACAGAAACCTAAGACCACATACCCACGTCCTCACCCTATCAGACTCATCCTCCTTACTATCCCCCGCCCCAAAGCAGCAACGCCTCTCAGGCAGTTAGACAGTATCCTAGCCTGGGAATTAAAAAAATATGTTTCATTCTTAGGTCTGCCATAAATTCACTATGTGAACTAGGCAATCACTACTCTTCTCTATGCATCGAGAAATGAAGAGGTTAATACAGATGGTTTTAGGTTTTAAGCCCTTTCCACTTTTAGGTTTCTGAGAATGCTAAGTATACCTTAATATCAAAAGTGAGCCAGGACACCGCTACCTGGTAACAATGCCAACTAAACGCCTCGTGTCAGGCACAATGATGCCCCTCCCTCCTCCACCGCTTCATCTACAGTCAGGCAGAGGCAACTGGCACCAAGGGGAGGGACAGGCGCGGTGGAGAGCGTGAAGCCCCGCCCAGAGTCCGAGGTGAGACCTTCAGACTACAAATCCCAGCATACAGCGGCAGCTCTGAAAGGTATCTCGCTCTTCCCCGAGTCCATCCTACATTATACTGCATCGCACGCACACGGAACTACGGCTCCCAGAATCCACCAGACCCATCGCGATTCTTGCTCCCAGGGTGCAATGCTCTCCTTTCGCCCTTTGGACCTCGGCGCGTTGCAAACTGGGAGCTGAAGTCCACTGCGGGCAGGTAGCTGGGCGTTGTCAGCATTACAAACTCTTAGCCTTTGGCTTCCTCTTGGAGAGCAGTTTTCAGAGACAGTAATCAAAAGAGGGTGGTGTCAAGCAGGCAGACCTCCAGGGTGCCATCGCTACGAAAAGCAGGGATGCTCAGGCTAAAATTTACTGCTGGGAGCGGGAGGGAAAAGAGAACAGAAGCCATTTAACCCGACACCAAAACCATCGTTTTCCGTCGCGATGGCTTTTCTTTTTCTCTTTACCAATATGGCGCCTGGTCCAGCCACACCTGACGCTGGACCCAAACAGTCCAGTACAGCATCCCTAGGAGTACATGCTGTCACCGACAGCCTACCAGCGCCAGCCAACACCACACTTTGCTCCTTTCTATTCGCGCCTGAGGACTCCAAGGGCACGGTAGTCTATAACCCACTACCAAAATGGCGAAAGGAGAAGCATTCTTGTTAGGGCCTTCTGGTACAATACGCCTGCGCCGGAGTCGGCCGTGTTATTGTGGGGCGGGAGGGGAGCATCCGCAACACGCCTGCGCGAGACTAGAGTCCTCTCGGTCTACACTCAAACACCAATGGATGAAGAGCCCCAGTGTTCCTGCGGCTGCGCCGTGACCCTTCGGAGCTTTCCCAAGCGCCTGCGCGAGACCGCAAGACCCTCCCTATCCTCGCAGTACGCTGGCGCAGGGCTGAAAGGCGGGGCTTCGGCACTCCAGACGAATGCCAGCGCGGCTGCGCGCCGGGGGGTGTCTCCTCTCTGCGGCTGCGCCGGAGCCCGGCCGCCGGCTGTCACTGCGGTTGCGCGCGGCGAGCGGCGATCCCGGGGCGCCTGCGCGGGTGGCTTTGCGGGCGCTCGCGGTAAGTTTGCGCCAAGTGCGCGGCAGCCGGGACGCAGACGGCGGCGGCGGCGAGAGGCGGAGCCCGGGGACCACCCCCCATCACCCTCCCCGCAGTCACCTCACGTACCACAACCTCACCTAACCTCTCACCCCCCCCACCTCCGATCCCCCCAACCCCGGGATGGCAGCGCCCGCCAGCCTTCCCGGCCCGACCAGCGGTCGCCAGCGCCGGCTCTAGCCTGTGGGACTAGGTTTCCTTCTCCAGAGCATGCAAGTGGAAAGTGAAAGTGAAGTCGTTCAGTCGTGTCTGACTCTTCGAGACCCCATGGACTGCAGCCCACCAGGCTCCTCCATCCATGGGACTTTCCGGGCAAGAGTANAAAAAAATTTCTTAGAAGAGTGGAATATGTGGACCAGACTAATTTTCAGGATTATATAGATATAATCATTTCATCAATAAATTGATGATTTTCTGGCTTAATAATCAATTAGCAAATGGGGTAGAGAAAATAGAAAAGAGAGGATGTAAATGTATACCCACCTTCCTAAATATAGAAGGAAAAGTAGCATGTGCATGTGGAGTGGAGAAGGTTGGTGGTACTAGAAAAATTTTGTTGATATTTTTGGCAAGGAAGGTCTGAGAATAACAAGAGGAGTGACCTAGTAGCCAAATATGCCAGTATACACTCAGGATTAAAACTCATTGATATGGAGACACATGATTACTAATCAGCAACTTGGGCTGGCTTNAAAAATTTTGTTGATATTTTTGGCAAGGAAGGTCTGAGAATAACAAGAGGAGTGACCTAGTAGCCAAATATGCCAGTATACACTCAGGATTAAAACTCATTGATATGGAGACACATGATTACTAATCAGCAACTTGGGCTGGCTTCTCAGCAAATTGGACTGGCTTCCCAGGTGGCTCAGATGGTGAAGAATCTGCCTACAATGTAGGAGACAAAGGTTCAATTCCTAGGTTAGAAGATCCCCTAGAAGGGAAAGGCCACCCACCCCTCTATTCTTGCCTGGAAAACCCCATGGACAGAAGAGCCTGGAGGGCTACTGTCCATGGGGTCGCATAGAGTCTGATGTGACTGAGCGACTCACACTTCCACTAATTAAGCTGGAAAAGAAAAAGATTGGGCAGGGTGGAGCTAGTCTGATCACTTACTGCTAAGCCAGCAAGTCATCCTTCAGACCCAAAACCTCTGGCAGAGATTGAGGGTAGATTGAGTGTGGCCTTGCTCATATGAGAGAAATTTAAGGTAAAATTTATAACCAGGGACAGAAGTCTAGTTTCCACATCAAGTTGTTAAAAGGGGCGTGGGCATGTTTAGTAGTCACGTGTGAAGGCACAGAAAATGAATAAACTAGTTAATCACTAACCAAGAATCAAAACGCAAAATCCTTGCTGGAATCAACTTGTCATGGAGACGTCCATTTAGATTTGACTTCAATGATAATTACCTCCAAAAAACCACCAGCTGCCTTCTTGTGCTTTAATCACATTAAAATGTAATCTCATATATTCTTCCTTAGGGATTGTGAAAAAAAAGAGGAAGAGGCCAGAGAACAAAGGAAATCTTTGAACATGGAGAATTGAGGATAAGTTCTTCAGTGTTAATGGAATTCAGGTGGTTTGTTGGATGTCAGGAAAACTTTAAAGTTAAAAGTGTGTATAATATGGAATCTTAAGAAACTCAAGGATAAAATGAGATAACAAAAGTGAGCTTGAAAGCATACAGAAATACAACAGATCCTCAACATTATACAACCTCTGAATGATGTGAGCTGCTGTGAACTGCACCTCCGAGTCCACTCAGAGCAAAGGGATGTCTGTGAACGTCACGTCATGGGAGCTCCAAAGAGGATGACCACGCTGAACGCACAGCCCCTCCCTACAGCCTGCTGGCCAGATGGTCACTGAAATTCCCTGAGTTCTCTGTCCTGGGGAAACACCCCATTACTAGGGGCCATTCTGCCATAGAGCAGAAATGCTATTAGAAAGCATTAGTGTTCCTGCAGTTGGACCAAAGCCTGCCTCCCTGTGGCTTCCACCCTCTGATCCTACTGGAGGCTGCTGAAATGCCTCTACTCCCATTTCTGGTATAGAACCTGATGTCTGAGGAATCTCCAGAGGCAGTGTTCCCAGTTCCTCCAACCTTTCCCAACGTGGCAAGACTTATCAATCAGGCAGGATCTCAGCGGTGCTGTGGTGGGCACTGTCTCTTACAGAAGGGCAAGTGTCGCTGTCGGCAGTAGTGGTGGCCACACACAGCAGGTAGTGAGAGCAAACTCTACTACCCAACTCACACAGCTGCACACGGGTCACACGGGTTTCTGAGCGGGTTAGACTGTGTGGTGCACAGGAAACCCTGCTGGGTTGGGGTTGAGCACACCGACGTGCCAGGAGCGCAGTGCACTCTCGACTCACGTGACTGAGGATCCATTATTCGGGAACCCTCCCACACTTCTCTATGACGCTCTTCCTCTGGCTCTTCCTCCATATCCCTCCGGTTAAATCAGTGATCGCCAAGTACAGTGCCTTCCTGAGTTCTGTGTGTCGTGTTAGCAAATCATCCAACCTGAGGGGCTCGTACCCCTAAATGAGTAGTCAGCAGGCAGAAGTGGGGACCCCACTGGTGGCTGGTGACGGAGGTGGGGCAGTCTCTTTGGGAACCTTGCCCCTAACCTAAGGGTCTGCTCTCACTCCAGCGAGTTGCTGTCAGATTTGGCCAGGCTCAATCAGGGAGAGGAACTGTCCNTGTGACATGTAGATAAGCACTAGGGTTTGCAGAAAAGGAGGGCTGGCAAGAGCCCCACTGGCTGGAGAAGGTGATACTGAATGAGATGAAGTTCTAGGACAAATGCAAGATGGACGCCCCTTGGGATCCTCTGGGATTGGACTCAGCCTCTATTCCCACTCTTGTCATCTAAGTCACTGAGAGTTTTGGCCTCGTGTTTATGGGATGCTTTAATGACCAAGAAATGTATCTGAGCCCCTTGAGCTGACTGATTTTTCTAGCATTTGGGATTCCTTCAGTCTCCCACATGGCTTCCTAGGTGGCTCAGTGGTAAAGAATCCGCCTGCTAATACAGGAGAGTCAGGTTCTATCCTGGGGTCAGGAAGATGCCCTGGAGAAGGGCATGGCAACCCACTCCAGTATTCTTGCCTGGGAAATCTCGTGGACAAAGGAGACTGGTGGGCTACAGTCCATGGGGTCACAAAGAGTCAGACATGACTGAGCAGGCACACAGACTCCTAAACTTCAGAGGGTTTAATCTCATTACGGTGGCATGACGTCGCTCTTTTTTGGAGACAATACAGTGCTGTGAGCTTGGGGTCGGAGGCCGGGGTTTGGTCCCCTCTACACTGTGGAGCCTTGAGTACTCTGGAGCATTCTGGGCCTCAGCTTCTGCATCTGCAGAGTAGGGACAATGGTAATGTCTGCCTCTTCACGTGGTCGTGAGAACAGCAAAGGCACGTGAAGTTCAGACTATATGAGGCATGGCTCCGTGGATGGTCCGCCACTGGCCACTGCTCTGGGTGACAGCAGGGTTTATGTCTGTCCTGGACAAGAGAGCCGTCCTCGCTTCCAGAACAAAAACAGGTGCTGCACCGTTAAGGCACTCTGAGCAGAGAACAAAGCACATTATTGCAAAGTACAAATAACCTCTCCCCACTGTTCAGGTTACTGACGGGCGTGAGTCTTAATTTTCCGCATGATGGCCACTGCCAGGCCCCCAACTCACTTCTGTGGTGTCCTGGAGATCCTGGGACCGGACCCAGGTGTACACCTGCAGGAATCATGGCTGGTGTTCTCGGAGTGCCTGCTTCCTCCAGAGGCCAGGCAGGTTGGCAGTGTGATGGTCTCGTGGATGGTGGTGGACACTTTCCTGCATTTTCACCCATGTCTTCCATTGTGGACAGAATTTCGTTGAAAGCAGACGGTTTCCCTGATGTATGATAAGCAGATGCCAGCACTTACTTTTGTGACTGTTGTGAGCCTTGCTGAATGAGCCCTCTGAGACCCTCTGTTTGATGTCATCACAGAACACGAGGCTTTAAACCAGGATCTGAGTGTCCAGGGCCAGCTCTGCTTCCTCTGTGGACAAGCCTGACAGCAGCCTTGCCTGTCTCCCTGGAGGTTACTCGAAGATAAAAGGCAGGGTGATCACTGCGTTTCCTGTTGGTGACAAACGGTCTCTGCCATGCTCGACCTTCACTGCTGATTGTGGACACTTGGGAAGCCTGCTCAAGGGGGGACGAGGCAGTAGGGGCTGCCTCTGAGGCCTTTCGAACACTAATTTTTTAAAAATTGAAATGTGGCTGATTTTGGAGAAGGAAATGGCAACCCATTCCAGTATTCTTGCCTGGAGAATCCCATTGACAGAGGAGCCTGGCGGGCTACAGTCTGTGAGGTCACAAAGACTTGGATGGGACTGAAGCAACTTAGCACGCATAGCTGGTTTACAACGTCATGTTAGTTTCACATGTACAGCAAAGTGATTCAGTTATACGCTCATGTATACTCTTTTTCAGATTATTTTCCATTGTAGTTATTACAAGATATTAAGTATAGTTTCCTGTGCTATACAGTAGGTCCTTCTTATTTATCTATCTTAAAATACGTTTCTTTTTCCTTTTTCTTTTTTGCCACACTGTGCAGCAAGCAGGATCCTAGTTCCCTGACCAGAGATGGAACCGGTGCCCCGAGCATTGGGAGCATGGAATCCTAACCATTGGCCCACCTGGGAAGTCCCTAAAATAAATTTTTTAAGAACTTCACACACTGAAGTCACTGCTTGATTTTGTTTGCTCCCCCCTCCCCCCGGGGTTGGGGGGGCCGGAGCAGAGAGCGCCCAGCCCGGGAGGTGGATGAATGTGGGAGAAAATGGAGACCAAGACGATCGTGTACGACTTGGACACGTCGGGGGGGCTGATGGAGGTAAGAGTGGCCCACCTCATCCCCTTCCCCCAGCGCCGGGAGGGAACCTCCGCCCTCCGCCCCCCGCCCCACAAAGCCGGCCCTGAGCTCGCAGCGCAAGAGGGCCGGGGGAGGGGGGGCTCTTCCTCACCGAGACTCTCCCTCCCATCTTTGCAACTCGGGGGGCTGAGCTCAGCCGCCGAGGACGTTTGCAGCAGTTTCACCTACCCGCCGACCTCGATTCGCTCTCCCGAAGCGCCAACCCACTCCATCTCTTTGCACCGGCGGGCCTCCCCACCCCCTTCTTGTCGGTCCCTTTGTGCTTCCCCCAGCACGTCCGGGTACCGGGCTTCAGGCCCTTCCCGAGCCTGGCTTTGGAGTCCCCCACTGTCCATACAAGGAAGTGGCGAGAAGGGAACCGCGCACCCTCTCCCCATCCCCCTACTCTGATCCTCCCCATTTGGAAGAAGCGGTGCTCGTTGTTGTGCGGCAGGAACGCGGTTAGGGTGGGCACCCCCTGGTTCCAGGGGCTAAGAGGTTCTGGGAGCAGCCTGGATGGGAGGAAGAAGGACAAAAGGGGGGAGAGGGGTGGGTGACGGAGAAGCCGCGCCGGGGGGGAGACGGACCGCCCGGGAGCTCCGAGTGTGCACACACGCCATTTGTATGTGTGTGCAGCAAATCCAAGCTCTGCTGGCTCCCCCCAAGACGGACGAGGCCGAAAAACGGAGTCGGAAGCCTGAGAAGGAGCCCCGGAGAAGCGGCAGGGCCACCAACCACGACAGCTGCGATAGCTGCAAAGAAGGTGGGGACCTCCTGTGCTGTGACCACTGCCCGGCCGCCTTCCATCTCCAGTGCTGGTAAGGTCTGGGTACCCCCTCCGGAGCCCCTTGGCGGACCCTTCCCGGCACATTCCTTCACCCGGCCTACCCCTGCTGGCCGAGATAACGGGCGCTTGCAGCCGCTAGCTCCCTGCAGCCGCTGGGGCGAGCGCCTCCCCGCCCCCAGGTGCGGCCCGGATCCGGCCGTTTGAGGGGGAGGAGCAGCCGTAGGTCCGGACCCCGAGGTGGGGGTGGGGAGGAGTGCGGAGTGCCCCATCTGGGATTGGAAGTCGCTGGGGAGCCGGGACGGACCCGGCGGGGCAAGGCCGGCGGTGGCGGGGGAGGAAGGGGAGGAGCTCCGGGCCCTGCGCCGCTCGCCGCCCGCGCGTCCGCCCGCCGCCCTCGGGCTCCTGCCGGGATGGGCTGTCCTCGGGGTGGGTGCGCGGGAGCCCTCGGCCGCAGGAGCTGCCCTGGTCCAGGCCTGAGGGACCCGGCACCCAGGCGCTCCCGGTCGTGGAAGAAATCATGGAGGGTGTCTCTGAGTCCGCCTCTGCTCTGCTTCTCTGTTTACAATATGGCGACCCGCCTTTAAATTATATTTTTATTCTCAGCGCCATTTTGGCTGCATATATGATTTGCAGACGTCTCCCGGGGAACGGTGGGGGTAACCTCGGAGTCCTTTCGGCGGAAGCTCGTCGGGGGCAGGAGCTGGGGTCTTGCCGCTGGGGTCCCCTTTCTCTCCCGCCGCTTGCCCCTGTTGCCTGTCGGAGCTGCCTGCCTCTTCCCTCCCCTCCCCGCGCTGCCGCCTCTTAGGAAATCGAGCCGGGTTAGACAATTAAAATTGCCCTTGGGCGCAGATTTCACTGCTCGGCTCCGGATCGGCGAACCCTTCTCTGCAAAATTCTTTGCTGCCGGGGTTCTGTGTGCGCTGGCTCCGCGAGGGCATTTTTAAGGAGCGGAGAGCTGGAAAGCCGGGCGCTTTTTCTTCCCCCCCACTTACTGAACGCAAGGGGAGGGGAGACACCGTAGAGGGAGGGAGGGAGGGACCGGGGTTAGTCGCCCGCTGCTTGATCCTCCTCACTAGCTCAGCCCAGAACAATCCGACCAAGAGTGTAAACTCCAGCTCCTGCCTGGAGAAGTCACCTCGGCCTTCCTCAAAAATCCTACATCTGCGCCGGGACCGCGATCACTTCTTGTTCGGATGGCTCTTGTTCTCTTCAGCAACAGTTGACTGAGGCAGATGTTTGCGAGAGGAGATGGCTGGGGAGAGAGCGGGAAAGAGAAGGGGCTGTTGCGTTTGTTCCCACCCGTTTTTGATATTGCCATTTTTAACCTTTTCTTTAAAAAAAAAAAAAACATAAAGTGAGGTTTTCCTTAAGCTCTCTACACAGTTCCATTCACATTCCACCCCTAGGTTGGTGAAATAGTGCCTATTGTGTATTTGTACTAATTGCAGGTTTGGGAACACTTATTAGACAGATGAGTGATACTGGGCAAATTAAGTCTGTGGTCAGAAGTTTTGTAGGAAGCTCCCATTACCATTCCCAAAATTCCTTTGCCCAGGAGAGCACCCCATCTTGGCTTGTAATGTAGCAGGGACAAAAATGATTATCCTGGAGGGATCTTTGCTGATGGCTTTAAAATTTTTATTGCTTAGTGACTAAGGCCAGCAGGAAGGGTCTGTGGTTTTTAGCCTTTGCTTCCTATAAGGTGTAAGCCATCTCCTGTCACATTTCCTGTGCTGTTGTTGAGCACAGAAGAGATTTGTACTGGGTGGTGGTGTGTTGCTTACCAGTTATTCCCTATTGCTTTTGTTTTGTGATTGTGTTTGATACATACTAAGAGTGAATTGTAGACTCCTTGATTTAAAACATGGGTTAATATTTTACCTCTAGAATGAAGTGAATGTTAACCAAGAAGGGTGATTCCCATATTGAGTGAGACTTTTGTAAGCTCTTTATTATCATTTGTTTAATCAAGCTGAAATTGTTTATTAAAAACCTCAGGCAGGGGGAAAGTGTGCGGTTTTGCCTGAGATTGGGCTTTTAAACTCTAAGACCTAACTCCTGAATCTTTGCACTAGATGAGTCCAAGTCTTGTCAAGTTGTAACAATTAACAGTTCTACTTTAGCTGGCAGAAGAGAGGGAGGTGCTTTTCCTTCTGTCTAGATTCAGACTGTGTGTCTCATTGACTACTTTTTTTTTTTTAAGACCATGAATGGAAACTGGTAATCAGAGATTTAAGAATACTAGTAAATGAGACAGCCCTTGTTTCACATCTCCAGTTCACTCTTTGAAGATGCCGGTACTGAATGTAACATTGATGTATCTGAGTAGTTACAAAAATCACAAACAGTGTAGATACTGGTACAAAGGCAGGAAGCCTTCTTTCAAGTGAGGTTTATCCCACTTTATTGCTTCCTACCCCACACTCTTTCTAGCCCAGAAGTATTTCTTTAACGTTTTCAACCCGAGTAGTTATGTCAAGCAGTTAATAGTGTCAGAAATTTTTGATTCCTAATTGTGCTTGGTAATTTGTCCCATTATCACTTATTTGTGTCATGTGAGAGTGAGGTTAGGAGGTGTGTCTGTTCTCTCTTGCTTCCCTTTTTAACTGGCTAAGACTGGATTATTTACATAAGCATAGTAATGATGATTTTCTCTTGTACAGAATGTGCAAAAGTGAAGATGGAATTTGCAAACTCTGTAGGTCGTAATCGCAGTGCTGCTGTAGGTGTCCATTCAAAGCCCCGGGAGACAAGTCCTCTTTCAGTCTCGGGCTCCTGACCAGCTTGTCTCACGGTGAACAGGATCTAGTAAAATGCTCCAAAAGTGTGATTTTAAGCAAACTTCACCTGCCTGGACTTAGTGACATGGCCATAACCACAGGAGATTTTTCTAAGATAACCTACTGGAGGAATTGACTGGTCCAATAAGCTGTTTTAATTGTCTTTTCTCAGGGGCCAGTGCTCTGTATGAAGAACCTTTCTTCCCGATTAGACCGGGAACCCTGTTTCTGGGTTTTCTCTGATAACCTTCTGGGTGAGGGAATGGATTGTCCTGTGCTCAGAAACCTGGACTCACTGAAGAATTGAACTTGAGGAGCTGATGTCTTCATATTTGTTTAAGTAACAGGGTAATCCATTTTATCCAAGTTTAACTGGTTATCAGTTATTCAGAGTGGTGGTAAGGATTACTAAATTTGCCCATAGAGAACTAGGAAGAGATGTTTTCAAATGTTCCCTGATGAACCTGACCTTTATCATAATTGTTGAGCTTTCTGAAAATAACTGATCTCCATGGACTGGTCCCTAAAAATTAGCCTTTAAAAAAAAATTAGAGCTCTAGTTGCAGCTGACCCATCTTTCTGTTTGAGATGGATGAGATTGTTCTCAGGAGCAAAGTGAGTACCACAGGGCATCACTAGTGAGGCTGACTGGAGCCTGAATGGTTCCTTCTGATTGTATTTTGCTGCAGACAGTCTGAGGGACCAGAACGGTCTGGTTGAGAAGTGCACCTCCCTCGCAGACCTCAGCATGGTCGCTTCCCGTCAGACAGATTTCTGTAGCATTTGCCTCCGCATGTTATATTTGGAATTGTTGGCCGGCTTTCCTCTCTCTGGTGTTGGCAGCAAGATCCAAAACGAGGTTTTCGAAGAATGAGAGTAAAAAGGTCTCTGTGCACAGGCAAAACTAAGCTCAGCTTGGAGTTTTGCATATTTAATTTTCAGTGAGTCATAACAAGAAAGGTTTCACACACAGTAGAAAACTGCCTTGTATACTGTTCGAACTTCTAAGGGGGTGATTTTTCTGCTTTTGTTGTCGTTAGAATAGTATCAAGCAAGTGGTGAATTAAAATACATTTATTTTAGTGTTATCTTACAAATCTTTTGTTTCTGACATTCTGAGTGCTCAGAAGCCTGGCACTGAAGAACTGGAGATGACAGCGTCTGAACTCCCTCCCTTCTGCCCCCTCATAGTAAAATGATTCAACAGTAAACAAACCTGGGACATCCCTGGAGATCCAGTGCTTAATATTGCTTCCCCTGCAGGGGATGTGGTTCAGTCCCTGGTGGGGGAACTAAGATTCCACATGCTGTGCAGAGCGGCTAAAAGATTTCTTTAAAAAACAAACCTAATTTGATTTTATGTTTATTTTATTTATTTTTGCATTTGCTGTGTTGTGTTGGAATCTGGATATGTAGTATTGTTTTTAAATGATCCACTCAGACATCGAGGTTCCACTAACATTTAACTCAATTTCAATGTGCATGCTTTGTGAACTTTACTTTTTTTTAGATTTATTTCATTTATTTTTACCAAAGGTTTTGTAAACTTAATGTGGGGCTCAAGGGCCAATTCTAATGAAATGAGTGCTGTAGTTCAAAGATAACAGATAAACATTGTTTAAAAATATAAGGATAAAAAAAAGTAAAAATATAAGGATAATACTTGGGATGAGTTGTTTACTCACAAAATGTCGATCTTGTGTTGTTCTTTAAGGCTCTTAAATTACTTTACAGATGGGCTCCACTAATATGTTAGGACTGTTTGAGGCCTTTGTAAATGAGTTATATGGCATTGGGGTTTTTATGTTTGTTTGTTTGTTTTTTAATGTGTTTAAATGTAAAAGTCATATTTAGGTACTGCCTTCATTTTAATCTTGGAGGTGAGATTCATCTTGGTCTTTTTAAAATTCTTAATCAAGTGTGTTTCCAAGAGAATTTTTTAAAAGCCAGATCATAAAGGCAAATTAATTTGAACTGAAGAGGAATTCAAATAGTCACTACTGTGTGTTGCATGAAACACTGGTTTTTATTAAGCTCTTGAGTAGAAGTACAAGTTGTACTCAAGACAGCTCAGTGAGTTTTCGGGTTCGCCTTTGTAAGATGTGTGAGTGCTTCGTTCTTTTTTATGGCTGCAAATGATTCTATGTATGGCTACCATATTTTATATATGTATACACACACACCATATTTTTTAAGTCCATTCATCAGTTGATGGATATTTGGGTTATTTCTTCTTTTTGCTGTTGTGAATAATCATGCTATAGATAATTGAGTGCAAGCATTCGCTTGGACATCCATTTTCTTTTCTCTTAGGTATATACCCAGGAGTAAAATCACTGGGTCATATGGTAACTCTTGTATTTAACCTGTGAGGAACTGGCAGACTATTTTCCCAAGTGGCTGCATCATTTTGCATTGCCATCAGCACTGTGTGAGCACTCCAGTTTCGCTACATCCTTTTCAGTGGTAGCTATTATTTGTCTTCTTGATTAAAGCCATCCTATGAGTATGACATGCTATCTCACTGTGGTTTTGATTTGCATTTGCCTGATGGCTGACAATATTGAACATCTTTTTGTGTGCTTCTTGATCATTGGTATATTTTCTTGGAAAAATGTCTATTCAGATCCTTTGTCTGATTTTATTTGTATTTTTATTATTGAGTTGTAAGAGTTCTTTATGTGTTCTAGATACAAGTCCTTTGTCGAATATACGACTTGCGAGTGTTTTCTCCCATTCTATGGGTTGTCTTTTCACTTCCCCTATCTTCTTATTTTTTAACTTTTACTCTTATCTAGTAAGAGATGGTTGATTTAAGCATACTTTAATGTCTTTGCCTATGTTGTCTGTGTTGAGACAGTAAGTAAAGGATTTTTCTTCATGAACTCAGGATGATGTGTCTCAGTAGAGGGAACCTTACAATGATTTGGTATGTTGCTATTTTAGCTTTTCTGGGTGACCACTCTTAGCAAAAAAGTAAAGCTAGAAGTTACCATGGCGGATGTATAAAAAAAAATCTACCACCTGTCTCCAACCAGCCGCAATAGAAAATTTCTGTGTACAGGCACTTCTCATACATGGAGGGCCCTGGTTTAAGGAGGAAGATTTTAATCACCTCAGTTTGATAGGTAACAGCCTTGGGGTGGACATAACTAGACGAATTAGTGAGCTTTTTGATCCCAGTTAACAAGAACAAAAAGTTGGTTCGAATCTTTCAGTGAACTCCTCACCTGTTTATATGTATCTTTATATCTAAGCCAGACAGCAGTAAACAGGGAGACAGCATGCAGAGACTATTTGCTTGAAGGTTTTATGTACGTTATAAAAGAAACCAGGAGGGATGGTTTTTTTTGGTACCCTAGAAATGCAGGTGTCCTGCTTCTTAACAGAAACGGGTATATTTTTTCTTCTACAAGTTGCTAGCACAATAGTAAATAGATGAAGTTGATTGTTGTTTGTTTTGGGTTCTGGGTAAGAGTTTTTAAAATCCCTCTCTGAGCTTTTGTGTCCCACCCCCAGCGCATAAACAGCAATTCCTTGTGTGTGTAGCTAAGCAGGCTAACCTGGTAGAAAATTCTGGTTGAGGTTATGATGGCATTTACTATGATAATGCAGCACAGGCTCCTGGAAATGCATTCTAGTTTTAAAGTGCCAGAGTTTTAAGTAATTAGAGCGGCCAGGGGGCAGTGGGGGGGCGGTGTGGGGGTTGTCTTCCCCCCTCCACTGATCTCCCTATGACTTAAAGCCCCTAGGAAGTACAGCATGGGCCAGCTGCGTTGCCATTCAGTGAGTGACACTTCTGAGAGCACCTCTGCACAATGCTAGCCTCCCAAGAGACAAGACAGGAGTACAGCTGTCCCTCTGCCAATTTCCTGCAAGAGGAGGACATTGTATTCAGTGCAAGTCCTAGACCAAATTTTAGAAAGGCACTTTGGTGTTGGAGATTTGTCACTGTGCCCAGGCCGCATGCACAGGTCACTAGCTGACTGCCTTTCCCATGACTCAAGAATAGTTCAGAAGAATAAGAAGGTGACTCCTTTTTCTGCCTGCCATTTCCAGATATCAGATTCCTCATCCTTTAAGCCTTATTTTTTTTTCTAAGTCTAGTCTCAACAGATAAGAATAAAGATGAAGTCTTTTTTTTTTTTTTTTGTCTTTTTTGTTCTTTTTTCTAAAGATGAAGTTTTGTATAGGAGGCAAAAGACACTGAGGGATGTATTGGACACTGATAAAAGGAGAAATCATTGATTTGACCCGTCAGTGTAAAGGGGCTTGGCCGTTACACACAGCTCTTGTTGAATTCACAGTAAGCAAATTCCAGGTATACCTTGCAGATTGATGACATTTTCTAAGTAATGAAAAACTTGACTCACTCGTTCAAAGAACTACACTCCTTTCCCGTTTGCAATCCTATACTCGGTGCTCACTAAACTAGTTAAAAACCAGAGACTGACCCATCTCCTCTGCTCACTGTTGCATAACACTTAGTGGTGTCACAAATGAAAGAGGTGCAAAGATAAACACTGGTTGGGTAACAGAAATGATGTCTGGGTTCTTCGAAGCGGATGGTACCTTTGTTAACACAAACACGGTGACCGTTCCTTTCTCCCTAATTACGTTTGCTTTCCCATGTATTAGTAGCTTGGGTGTTTAATCTTTGCCCTTCCCTTGTTTTCTGACAAATTATCCGGGGTATCTCCCAGGAAATGTTTCCTGGTCTTAAAGGACAAAAGGCTTAGTTACGGGGTAGAGAGTGTCAATGACTGAACCTAACGTTGGTCTCTCTCACTGCTTTGGGCTTGTATAAGGCTATTTTTGAAGTAAACTCAAGTCAGCAGGAGAGGGGCCTTCCTAGGTGGCTCAGTGGTAAAAAATCTGCCTGCCAGTGCAGGAGATGCAAGAGATGGAGGTTTGAGCCTTGGGTGGAGAAGATTGGCTAGAGAAGAAAATGGCAACCCACTCCAGTATTCTCGCCTGGAGAATCCCATGGACAGAGGAGCCCCGAGGGCTACAGTCCATGGGGTCGCAAAGAGCTGGACACATGTGAATACAGCACACCACAAAACAGGAGAGGATTCTGTGGGATTTGAATTTATCCATAGGCCAAAGACATCACTGTACCTCCAGGCCAGGCAGGAGTTGGAGTACCTCAGAATTGCTAGCAAGGTTAAATTCGAGGCAGCGCCAATACATTTTACAGGCTTTTATCCCGCTGTGATCCTCAGAAGGATGCTGGGTATTTGTTCCCCTGTCTGCATTTGTGCAAAGAACAGAGCAGAAAAGCTAATGAACTGCATGGAACTTTGAGTGAGTTTAGAAAAGTCTCTGCATTACAAATTTGGGCAGTGTGGAGCTGCTTCTGTTCTTTCTACCAGCCATGGGCTCCTGCGATGAGCTGGATTTTCATTCCCATGTTCACTAACTGTCAGAGTTCTCCTGATTCCTGGTTTTAACGAAGCTCTGAAAACACTAGGGAGAAACTCTACAGTGAACTTTCTCCATGAACAATCATCAGTTATTGATCAAAATACATTGTGAATATTTTACTACGTGAATCTCATTAAATGTGTCTAAACCTGTAATATTTCATAGTCCTCTACCTGGGTTGGCCATATTTAACTTTCCTTGACCTTGCTTACCATTTTTATGAAAGACCATCTTAAATGTAGGGAGAATTCTGTGACTAATTTTGACCTTTATTGATGCTGATATTGACATTGTTTTGCTCTATTATCTGTGTTTTGCTTTATCCACCTGACTCCATGATATCAGACATCTTTGACTTTGGGCTGCAGTTTGTGGCATTGAAGTAATAAAAATGTCTGCTGGTTATTTAAGTCACAGAAAAGAACTCCTGTCCAGGGCCTGTATGCTTGCTGCATGCAAGCTTTCCACAAGTCTACCATTTGTGTGCACACTTTCAGGCCTTTAAGGTGATTGTTCTTTGGTTGGGGACCATCTGAGAGAACAGTGGGCAGAAAGGAAGAATCATGGCGCTGACTCTGACAAGTGTGTTTAGCTCCTAAATAGGTCACCAGGGGTATAACTGGAAGGCTTCAGAAGCCCAAGTCAGCACTTAGCTGTGGCATCAAACCACGACAGCAGAGTCTGACAGCGTGCCCAGGAGATTACTTCAGCCGGGCAGGGCGGGGAGCTTTGAGGTTTCTAAGTGAAACTGGGGGAGGGGCGAGCGGCCGAGTCAAAGAAGAGGGGAATAAGTCCTGTGCTGTTTAGACCCAAATGGTAGCTTTATGCCTCCTCCTTCCCTTTTTTTTTTTTTTTTTTTTTTTTAAAGAAGACCCTGTCAGAGGAGAGTAAATGAAGAAGAAATCCTTCTTGGGGAAGAGCAGCTGGGCCATGGGTAGAAACCTGCTCTCCACATTTAGCTGGATTTCAAATAGTTGGTCTCCCTACATCTAAGATGTTAACACTGTTTTGAGTTTTCCCAACCTTTATAGAATTTTAGGCCCAGTATCTGTAAGATGTAAACTGTTCCAGATTCCCTGAGCTGTGTTCACAAGAAGAGTGTGGTTTGGCTATTTCCTTACTCTTGGTCGTCCACTGAAATTTGACCACAAAACAGTACCCAGTTTTCCATACCTCGAGACTTTTATGGAGTACAGTTAAAATTGTTCTACTTTCCCATGGAATGTTCCCTGAGACTATTAAAAAGTGACTGTTGAGGCCAGAATATCGACTCTTTTCTAAAACAAGTGGACTCCAGCATCCATCATTAGGTGAATGAATGAAGCCCATTTTTAAAATGTTTGCAGCCAGCTCATTTTCCATTGTAGAGAAGCCAGGATTGCAAGAATAGCCACACCAGTGATAGATCAGGTCCTGTGGCACTGGGGCTCGGCTTGTAGAGGAGTGAGCAGAGGCAAGCACCTGGTATGGCTCTT